>CM042194.1:14521544-14532029 GCA_023539305.1 Ilex asprella | reverse complement strand
AGTTAAAACTAATTTTATGCTAAATATTTACTATTTTCAACTTTAACACCTACTTTTCTACTATATAGGATTTATGCCTATCTCATCTTCTAAACTATCATGGAAAAACAAATTAATAACAATTATATCACTGTATGAATAGAAACATATGAGGTTTTACAAATTGTGTGTGTTTGTACGAGGTAATATTTATCAAGTTACATCATGTACTGTAGTCGATTTCTTTCAACCCATGCAGAGACTAGAAAACCCACAATACCCATACAACCAATTACCTGATTTAAATGTTATAGGAAGAGAAGTAATAGGGAACCCAGAATTTGCTTGGGGTAGACCAACAAAATATATGAAGCATGGAGACCTGGCTGACAAATACTGTATCCTAAATTTAATAACAATAAACAGTTTGCTACCCCGAGGCCAAAAGAATAAAATTTATACTGAGCAGGCTTATTTCTTATATGCATTTGGGATGCGACACATAATTGATCTACCCAACCTTATCATGGACCAAATGATATTTGCTGTGGATAGAAAGAAACCATCACTCCCATATGCTATGCTAGTTTCTTAGCTATGCAGGAACAAGGGTTTGATCATTGATCTGATATGGAAGATAGTGGATCATTTTGGAGCATTAGATAAAACTTCATTTAAATAGAGTCGTGCAAGACAACTAGAAGAACAACCTGAAGCACCACCTACACCCCAAGAAGAACCATTCTAGGTAACTGAAGAATTCATACCATAAGAAGAGCAGCAGCCACAAGAGGATCAACCATATGTACCAGTAGACGGTAGAACTGATAGACAGATTTTACTAGAGATGGAGACCAACATTAATCAAATCAATCAACATATGGATGAATATAAGCAGAATCAAACTGAGCTTTTAAAGCTATTTAAAAGATCATTTTGGAGGAGGATCTTCTACTTCCAAAACAGACTGGAGATTCTACAAAAAACTTTACTATCTTTCACTCATCTTTTAAATTTTGCACTTTTACTTTATGCATTTGAAATTTACTTTATGTTTTGAGCATATTGTGTGTTTTGAACTTGTTTATATTTAAACCAATTTTTGATAAGTAATATGGAACTAATGCTTGTTATGTTAGGAGGATTATTACATACAATTTACAATTGAATTAGTTTAATATTCCTATGCTTTGTAAAAATAGTCTTACATAACACGCGAGATTTTTCACATTATAGTTGTCCATTATCTTAATATTTCTGTTTAAACTTACTCTTGTAAGCATAAATAAATTTCTTTATTTCATAAACCTTCTAAAATATTGCAATCTTTGCATATATATTGGAGATGTATAACCAACTAAAGAATTTGAGCCAATCTTTCTTGGAGAGATATTCTACATCTACTAAAGTAAACATCTTCGATTCTACGGTAAATTTTCTTTGAATAATCTCATTAATTTTGTTTTGATTAGCACTTGTTAGATTATATTATTAACATTATCTGCAAAATGATCTCAAGCCATTTTTCAATAACTTGAGCCTTGACCAATTCTTTTACAAAATTATATCCTTACTCAACCGTGATTGAGCCTGAAAAATATAAATTCTTTTCATGAAACCCGAAAAATACCCGAGCCATATGAAAATATATTAAACTTGCCTTGGCTACATAATTTTCTTGCACCCTCTCCTAAATCAATATGATATGGCAAAAAGAGAGAATGTGGAAAAGAGAAAAGAAAAGTGTATTGGCCATTTAAAGAAAAGAAAAACCAATGAAAAGAATTTAGAAAAGAAAAACATAAAGAAAAGTGCCAAGAAAGTGAAAAATGGAAAGGATAAACATATAAAGCCTTAAGAAAGAGGTGTGCTACAATATAAATGGTAGCTTTTGAATATCACAAACGTCATTTCTTAAACCTTAAACCAATGGCCATATTGCAACCCAAAGAAAGTCCTTTTTTATTCCTGAAATCATGTATCTGTATTAATCCTATACATCCATAAAAGGAGGATGTTAATAATATATCTGATATAGTGTTCATATCCAGTCATGAGATTATGTTAAATTCTAATTTTATTCAAATATCAGTTCTTCAAATATATTACATGTGATATTATTTGCTTTGTTAACAATATTCCAATCACATATAACTATTGAGAGAGTAGTCACTATAACGTATATGTATTATTGGCTGAGTGTATTTCAGGAAAGGATTGACATCAAGACTACCATGAAAGAGGGTAATATTTCCTAAGAGATTTCTTACATAAATAAATCCTTACATACACATAAGTTTTTATAAAAATATATAGATAATGTTACAACTAACGTGTGTTACTTTTATAATGATAAAAAAAAGAAGTATTATAGCAATACACAGGAATACTGATTTAATTTTACTTGTGAAAAGTATGAGTTATAAACTCCTAACTACTAAAGTTTGCAGGTAACTTCACTGAAAACCTTCACGAGACAAAACTCGTCCACTAGGGATCACCTAGGGGTTTAACGATTTGTTGCATATGCTAAATGCAATTGTGGAAAGATCTACGAAAATGATTTTACCTCTATTTTTATTTTATATTATGTAATAGTTTTTATAATTTACGTTTACTAGGGACTAGTAAAGTTTAAGTTGGAGGGGTGTGATTAACCCTAACTAGTATGTAAAATAGAATGCTTAAGTAATCAACTTTGTAGGATAAATTAACTAAAAATTGTCAATTAGGGTTTGTGCGTAGATTAAAGTTTTAAATATGTTATGTTCAAAATGGAAGGGTTTAATATACAATTACTGTAGAATACGAGGCAATCTTGTAAAGCTGTAAACAACGAAGGACCAAAGTGTAAAACGACACATGGAATACCCAGAAAACAACACATGGAACATCCAGAATACGACAAGTGGCGAAGCTGACCAAGCACCACCGTACGGACGGTGGTGGTGGCGTCTGGACGATCACCGGGGCGGCTAGAGCTCATCCATCCACCTCGTGCTTGCCTTTATCTATAAATAGGGGCTCCTCTTCTTCATTTTACAAGGCCGGCCACGCAAGAGACAGGGGAGAGAAAGAAAAAGAGAAAAGAGAAAGTCGAATACAAAGGCGGTCTGTCCTATACTCCAACCGACACTTTGAATTTCTACATTTCTGTTCTATCTTTCTATTCGGATAGTTGAACTATCGCCACTTTTTGTTTTGATTAATAATAAAGGTGATTGTGTTTCAAGGCTTCCTTGTGGAAGAAGTTTTAGAGTTTGTGTTTTAATTTCATTTATAATGAAACCTACCCGCACTCCTTACTTGTTATAGCAATGGGGCGTGAGTAGTCACTTATATCCATCAGTGAAGGGTGAACATATGTACAGTATTGGTTAGATTATGTAAATGCTGATATGTTTTATTCACATATTTATCTATATATATATTATTATGCACTTTATGCATGATACAACGATGTTCGTAGTTTCGGTGTTGTGCTTGGAATTATGTCATCGGTGCGTGATTTGATCTGAAATGTGTACACCCAAGTGCAAGCAGTCAAGTTGTAGTAAAAATCCGATTTGAGTCTAGAGTCTAATCCGATTTGAGTTCGTAGTCGAATCCACAAGTAACTAGTAGTTTTGGTGTTTCAAAGTAAGTAGTGACAGAGACCGATTGATTGTAACCTTTGAGTTTTTAAAGTTGTGATTAGTGGGTGGCTTATTGGATAGAACATTGAATTATTTCAAAAAAGTCTTCTAGACAAAATATAAGATGAATTCAAATGGTAGGAAAGGCACCCCTTAGTTCGAGGATCGGGACATGTGGTTAATTATCCGATTGATTACATTTAAGCTTGATAACTCAATTAACACCCGTGTCAACAGCAAGTTAATCGGAAGATAAAGATGGACTGTGAGAATTAAAATCACGGTTCCGATATCTTATCAGAAGCTCACAAGAATTGTTTGTACCGAGAGTTATCGCGTCCACAAACAAGCAAGTGCTTTTACATGACATCCACCATGACTTTAATATTCCATTCTTTTTAAATAAAGAACAATAATGGGGATGATTAAAGGGTAGTCATGAAGATCTAGCCGGGGTACTTGCCTTGAAGCGAGGAGTCTTTCTATGCAAGAGTTATCCGTGTCATAGAAAGATTTTTGATTATAGAAAGTACCTTAGCTTTGCTAAAAGTGATCAATCATCCAATAAGCAAGGGGATATAAACGTTAAGCATTAGAACAAGGCGTAATATAACTTCCGGATAATCAATACATGTCTCTTACCTCTTACTAAAGAGTGAATGAGAAACTACTCACTCTTCATAGCTTTGGTAAAGCTAGGAAAGTGAGTGATGCTCATCCCTCTAAGTAGTGGACTTTGCAAAGCAAAAATACAATTAACAAGGAGCTAATCTTAAACGAAGAATGAATGAATCCCTTTCCACCCTTCACGGCTTTGGTAAAGCTCTAGAAAGGTGGAAGAGTTTCACTCCTCTAAGCAAGAAGGGAGCTCAAATAATGAAAGTGTAAGACATAAATAAAAGCATGTATGTACGAGCATAAATGTAAAGACTTAAAGTAAATCAACAACATAAATGTAAAGCCTTAAAGTAAAAGAGATTATAACTCTTAATCAAATGCGAATATAAACATTAATGTAAAGAAATGAGTGGGAATCTAAACTTCTCAATTCTCTAGCAAGATGAAACTAAGACAAAGAAAAGGAATTAGAAATGCAACAAGAGCCACAAGTGCTAAGTCTAAGTCCAAGTGCGCTTTATTTCTCCACAAACCAAGTGTTTTTATAGGCAAGGAGAAGGCAGGGAAAGGGGTGAAAGAATAGAGCTGGGCGCCAAAGTCAAAGTTAAAAGCCAACCACTCTACAGGCAATCTGTCAATACCGTTCAAACGGTAAATGGCATTCGAATGGTTTCTTTGTCTTTGCTCTACACCGTTCAAACGTCAGATGGATTCAGTGCCTGCCATTCAAGTCAAAAGACACGTGGTCCTCTGTGCAAATCTCTCTCCAAGTCCTTGCAGAATCTGACTGCTGTCTCTCCAATAATTCCAGGGTCGTTCGAACGTGAATTGTAGTTCGAACGTGGCACTCAAGTGCCTGAGCCTTCTGACTATAAGTCTGCCACACGCCATGTCTTCAGTCAGTCTGATCCTGTCATTGCTCCAGTGGATGTTCGAATGTATAGGACCGTTCGAACGTAGTACTCAAATCTCCATGGGTCTTGCCTGCAACACAATTTATAGTAGCTGGCCTGGTTTCTTATGACCGTTCGAACTGTATGTTGCATTCAAATGTTGCTTCCTTGTTCCAAGCTTTTACAATTTGTTTCCTAATGTGCTGTTGTTGCCTTCAAAGGTAGTTTTTGCACTCCTTAAATCCTTGTTCACTTTAACACCTGCAACATCATCACTTAACTCCATCAAAGCACAATTGAGTACATTTGAGTACTAATCAATGCGTCATCAACCTGCCAGTTAAACAATCACGGTGTTCCTACCAGTATGGCTTGTCCTCTACCGGAATATTAAAGATGTTCTACCGATGCATGGTGCAAAACTTAAATGATCCTCATGAATGACTTGTCCTTCTGGGTTATTAGGGTTGTTTAATTACTATATTTAACTATATTGCCAGTCGAACAACCATGGTGTTCCTACCGGTATGGCTTGTCTTCCACCGGAACGCTGAGGATGTTTAACTGCTATATATATATATATATCACATATGACCTATTGAGTAATTCAAGTATTCTTCATGAATAGCTTGTCCTTCTAGATCGCTTGGATTAGTCAATTGACACATCTATAACCAGCTAATCTAAGAAGTTGTTGTGTTATGGTTTATTATGTACGCACTTACAATAAAGAGATCAATTAAATAATTCAAGTAGTCCTCATTAATGGCGTGTCCTTTTGGTTTTCTTGGATTAATCAATTGACATGAATACCACCAGCTAACCTAAGAAGCTGATGTGTGATGGTTCATATGCATCAGACCTCCGGTTGACTTGCCAGTAATATGGAAGTTAACTGTGGTAAAGTAGCATTTCTAGTATTTAACCAATATCAAACATATGGGATCCTTAAACTGGAGGGTATCTTTTATATTATTGTCATTAACATATTTATTTCATTTACTTTATTTAATTAGACTAGTTATCAATCTAAGCTCACATCACAAGCTATCAAACATTACACTACTATAAACAACAACTTTATTGTTTGTTTTATTTATTTTACATTCTAAATTACTGAAAACTCTTTGAAGAATCGATACTTGGACTTAAACCGAGAAAACTATAATTTGACTACTTATACTTGGGTGTACAATATACTATAATTCAGTTCGCTAAAAAGTGTGAATCAATGCACTAACCCTAATTTCACATAACTTGACTGTTTTAACTCTTTTAACTAACATAATTGACCTATTAACATAATTCAATTACGCACTTATTAGGGTTAATCACTAGATAAAAAAACCAACTTTTTTTTTTCATTTAAAGTGTGCTCTCCCTACGCTTTTTCTAGATAATTTTTGGCTTTCATGGGTTGTAATGAGGTCTTATGGTAATTTTTGGATTGAGTGAAATGAAGGGTAATGGGAGACAAAAAGTATTATTCCTAGGACATGACCTTTATTATAAAAAAATATCTTTTTTGTGGAATTTTTATCTTTACACCTTCAATTCATTTTTTTGTCTCTTTTATTCTTATTTCCTCAACATTTTTCTTCTCTTTTTCTTTTCTTTTCTTTTCTTTTTCAACCCCCCTTTTCTCATTTTTCTTGGATTTTCTCTTCTTTTTTTATTAAAAATTTGAATTTAGCACCATTCATACCTTTTTGGATTTCCACATTACATTTCCATTTCATCATGGTGTGGTAATTCTAATCATTTTGGACTGGCTTGGTAAAACATGTGGTGTGGAAACGAATTTTCACGTAAGACTCAATTACAACACTAGGGATAAATTTTTCACAAGAAAAGGCTAAGGCTCAACCCAATTCAAAGATGGCCTAAGATCATCTCTAGATAACCACGGAAAGGCATAATGACATTTTAAGACAAAGTCAATCAAATATCCATATGCACTCTAACCAAAGCAATCATAATGAGATTATTGAACAAATTTTTAATTTGAAAAATTATTCCTTTGAGTAAATGTAAGTTTCCTCCAATAAGGATTGGCATTAAAGCTCACATGGATACTTAATTCTTCTCAACTATGTATGTGAAGCTAAAAAAATGTAGATCCAATCAGTAAATTACCAAAATTACACATTCAAGGTGCACTATGGTTGAGCTCCAAAGAAAACACCTATGTGACACTCAGGCATATAATAAACTTCTGTCATGTACTCATGTATTCAAAGTTCAAAGCGAAGATCTAGTTATCACTAACACCATAACAATTTGAATAAGGGAATGGTTCAACATTCATATATTTTTCACAAAAAAAATAAATTTTTTTCAGATATTTTTCAACTATTATATACCAAAATTAGTAGAATATGTGAATGGTGCATTTTACCACAAAATGGCATTATAAAAAAAATGGTGTATCATGCAAATGGTGCACCTCACCCCTCCAATTTGAACTATTCATTGTCCTCAATGCAACAAAAATTTATGCAATGAGATAACAAAATTTAAATGACAAGAAGGGTAAGAAAACACCTCACAATGAGCTTTAACAAAAACGCCACTATCTGCACACATGAAGAAAGAACACTATATATAGATGAAAGTAAGTAGACAATTTAACTTGTAAAGTAAAGAACACTGGAAAACAACTATACACTAATATCTAATTGAACAGTACACTAATATCTAATTGAATAGTATGCCTCAACAAGATCCGGATAGATCCAATCCACCAACTCCTCCTCCATTCTTTGAATTTCAAAACCCTGGAAAAATGGTTTAAGTTATTGACCATTGACCTCGAATATTTTACCATCTTTGGGGTTTTCTATGTCAACGGTTCCATTTGGGTAGGCCTCCATGACAATTTAGTGGTCATCCCATCTTGATCGAAGTTTCCTTTAGAAAATAAAGAGGCGAGAAATATACAAGAGCACTTTTTGGCCGGGCTTGAATGTTTTTCTCAAAATAGATTTGTCATGGAAAATTTTGGCCCATTCTTTGTTAATGCTAAAGCTCTCGTATGCGTCTCTACGAATTTCCTACAACTCATTTAAATCCAACTTCATGTGTTTCTCAACTATTATCAAGTTAAAATTTAAGATTTTTATGACCCAATATACATCAATTTGTCCTTAATAGTACTCCATTTACATCCTCTGAACAAAAGGACTCAAGGCTCAAAGGCTTGACAAAATTATTTTAAATTTTTAAAAATTTAAGAGGATCTATCGGTAGATAATTAACATTCTACTGGTAAAAGAGCCTAGTTTGCACCCAATTCAGTCCTTTTTAATTTCCAACTCATCCAATCTCATACAACATCCACCCAAACTCATATAACATCAAATTTTATATAAACTATTGTTCATATGAGTTCGTTTTACAATCCTTTATATAATATTACATGTTCAAAAACTAATTACACACTTATTTTACAAAAAATGTAATTTAAAGCAACAACTCAGTTTTCTTCATCATTGAGGGCTCAAGTGAAAGCCTTCCACCAGCACTTATCCCGCACCTGAAATGTTGTTCCCATAAATGGTGAGCCACGGTCAATAGAGTATCTCCTAAAGAGGCTACTCCCCAACCTAGATGCATATAAAATGTTCACAAGCAATTCAACAATCAAACAAGCATTCATCGAAGAATGAATGTTGACTTGATCCGAAATGTGTACACCCAAGTGCAGACAGTCAAGTTGTAGTAATAATCCGGTTTGAGTCCGGAGTCGAATCCACATGGAACTTGTTTGTGTTTGTGTTCGTGTTTCAAAGAAAACAGTAAAGGAGACCAATTGATTGTAACCTTGAGATTTTAAAGTTGTGAGATATGGGTGATTTCTTGAACAGAATATCGAATTCTTTCCAGAATATCGAATTTTGTTCAAGAAATCACCCACATCTCACAACTTTAAAATCTTAAGGTTGTAATCAATTGGTCTCCTTTACTGATTACTTTGAAACACCAACACAAACAAGTTCCCTGTGGATTCAACTCCGGACTCAAACCGGATTATTACTACAACTTGACAGCCTGCACTTGGGTGTACACATTTCAGATCAAGTCAAGTTTTTGGCGTCGTTGTCGGGGACTTTAGTAACACTGTTTTATAGTAAAGGTAAAACAACCTTTCTTTTTTGTTTATATTCTTTGGTTTACTGTAAATAATATATATTTTGTTTCCATTAATTTTATGTCTGGGAACGCTCCTCACTATAAAAATTTGTTGGTAGAATCTTCTGGGTCTGTGAACCAATCTGAACCAAATTCACCTAGATCACTAGCAGACTCTTGTGAGAGTATCATGTCAAATAATGATAGAAATGGAGAAGTTCCCATGAGGGAAGATGAGGTGCCTAACATTCGAACTTTGAGGGATTACTTAAATCCCACAAGAAATAGTGTCCCCTCATGTTTTGTATTTTCTCCAGATGCACCCCCCTTTACAATAAAGCCGGGAACTGCACAATTGTTATCTATTTTCCATGGGTTGGATACGGAGAACCCGTATCTGCATATGAAAGATTTCAAGAAAGTGTGTGGAACATTTCAAGACAATTCAGAACTTGCCAAGATGAAACTTTTTCCTTTCTCTCTAAAGGATAAAGCTAAACAATGACTAAATTCTTTAAAATCTCTTTCCATGCCTACCTGGCAGATCTTTCAAAATGAATTTTTTAGAAAAAAAATTCCTTTACATCGGACCAACACACTCAAAAGGCAAATCATGAATTTTTTAGTGAAAGAAGGGGAAACATTTTACCAAAGTTAGGAAAGATTTAAAGAACTACTCCATGCTTGCCCACACCATGCTTTTGAAAGTTGAACTCTAGTAGAATTTTTCTATGACTCCTTACGCACTAGACTGCGTCAGTTTGTTGAAATGATGGCCCAATGAGAGTTTATGGGTAAAAGTCCCGAGGAGGCATTTTATTTCTTTGACACCATATCTGATAGTTCTCAGATGTGAGACTCAGGCTCTCTACCACTAGTGAAACCCAACCATCTTGAGAGAAGATGATGACCTGAGAGCAAAAATGTATACTTTAACTCGAAAGCTTGAAGCTTTAGAGATGAAAAAAATTGATCATGTCAAAATGGGCCCTTCCACAGAACAAGTGTGTGAAATTTGTGCATTGACAGGACACCTTACTGGGGAATGTTCCACCATCCCTGCATTCAAAGAAGTCTTATTGGAACAATCAAATGCAATCTCCAAATTTAACAAGCCTTACTCCAACCCATACTCAGAAACATACAATCTGGGATGGCGAAACCACCCGAACTTCAGTTGGAGGAATACACAACCAACTCCCATGAACCAACCACAAAATTCACAACCA
>CM042194.1:14488597-14508534 GCA_023539305.1 Ilex asprella | reverse complement strand
TTTAGTTTTTTTATTCCCTTTTTCGGCAAATCCGACCATGCCCAAGCAAAATCATGTCCATGTATCCCGAAGATCATATCCCTATTCTCATGTTTTATTTTATTTTACTCCAGTTGTTTATGGGTATACTGCTGCTATTCGCAATCACATACAAGTCGTACAAGCCTACCCGAGGCCCAGATCAGAAACAAAAGGATTAATGGTTTCATTTTGGTTTATAGGTATGTGAAGAAGCACGGATCACTACCTTTCAACCTCATTTCCAAGATTCATACTGGTAAATTCGAAACATTGAGGATAATGTTCAGTTGAGGTTGGGGGTGTGAGAACCTGTGGTTCATATTTTTTTCGTATTTTGTTTTTGTACCCGTACCATAAAATTTTAAATTTTTGTTGTTATTTGTGTTGTTGTTGTTGTTCTGATTTTATTGTGTAATGTGTCTTGTTTATTGTATATCTGTGGGTCAGTGTAAACTGTCTTTGTGACTGGCAGACATTAAAGAACCTGATAGTGAGTTTTAAAGCTTAGGAATCATGGATGTTAAACTTTTTTGGTTTAGTCTAGGAGTTCTACGCACTTTTCTATCAGATGTGCATACTGTGATCATGAGAAAAGCAAGACTGGTAAGAAAAAATGAGATCCGAGAACAACAAGCAAAATCCCTCTATGGCAGAAGCACTTTTGCTAAACGCCGTCGTGCCAAGAGACTTGGTGCCTGTAAACAGTGTGGCCAGGTATTTCATGATAAAAGATACAATTAGTGTTCTGAACCAATTTCTGATCACACACTCGATTGATTAGATTGGATAGTGAATGGGAAGAGTAAGGATTATCCTGACACGCCATCCTATTCCGGTTACTTGCTTAACCGATTTGTGCGACAAGAGATTCGAAGAGTCACTAGTTGTTCGAACTACACAGAGGATGACTCGGATTAGATTATTTTCTAACAAACTGTGAAAAATTGTGTTTTGGAGAATGAAAGCCAATGGTCCAAATTTTTGTCAATAGTGTGAAAATCCTTTTTATTTTTGTACATATTTTTCTGTTTTTAAATTGCTACAATGAAAATATGGGCCGAGTAAAGGAACGTCCCAAAATGCCAACCTCAAGTGTGGGCAGGGATTTATCCTGAGACGCCATGAATTTTTGTTTTGAACTTGTGATGTTTAGCCTTCTCTGATTATGTATAGTGTAATAGAGAAACATTTTATTTTTGGTTTAACGTTCGAACGTTGATGTCCGTTCGAATGTGGGATGCTTGCAGTACTTTGCCTCTGATGACTTCTCTGCTGAAAAAACTGTTGAAAACATAAAGTACTGGGAGCTAGCACCGTTCGAAAGACCCTTGACCGTTCGAACGATATTTTAAAATTCTTCATTTCACGTTCGAACGTTTCCATCGTTCGAACGGTGCAACGCGGGGTATAAAAGCCTAAACGTCAAATTCATTTCAAAATTCCCAAAAGCTCTCAAACCCTAGAGCTCGTTTCTCACTCCCCTTACCTCAAT
Source organism: Ilex asprella (assembly GCA_023539305.1). Classification (NCBI taxonomy): domain Eukaryota; kingdom Viridiplantae; phylum Streptophyta; class Magnoliopsida; order Aquifoliales; family Aquifoliaceae; genus Ilex; species Ilex asprella. Next base: position 14,507,021 of record CM042194.1, on the reverse strand, counting down.
CTACCCTCAAATCTCCCCAACTCATCTCCACCTAAAAAAAAATATCAACCCCATACCAGAAACCTAAATTTTCAGAACCTCTTCCAAGCTGCCAACGTTCGAGCGCCATGGCTCGGATGAAGATACCTGCTAAGCGTGATCCACCACTGAACCAAGAGCCCAACTGGGTTGAGGATGTGATCCAAGAAGGACAAGGGAAGGAAAGGAGAAAGAGGTACGACCGTACCAGGTTTTCAAATGCCCTAAAAGAGGAAAGGTATGAGAATTTCTTAAAAAAATCAAGCTATGGTATGTGAGAGGGACGTTGTAGTCTCTGACTTTGCCAAGTTGTTTTTGCTGGAAGAGATGGAGAGAAGAGAGTGGGTTTGGAATTTGAAGAACGGAGGGAGGGCCATTGTTGATCTGGTACAGAAGTTTTACTCCAACACTAAAATCATCAACGGCACTATCCGGACCTATGTACGGGGTACCCACATCGATGTGGATGAGGCATATCTCAAAGAGATTAGACAAGAGCCGCCTCAAGTGGACAACCCCAAATACCCCCCAAAGAAAAATGTTGAGTTGGATAAGGTAGGCAAGGAATTGACTGGGGTTGCGGATTTTGCATGGGGGAAGAGGAATTTTTGAAACAAGGGGAATTGACTGACAAGTCCAGAATGCTCAACTTGATTGCGATCTTCAACTTAGCCCCTCTAAAAAGAAAAAATGAGTTTTTGCCAAAGATGGCTTGCCTCCTTTATGCCGTAGGAAAAAGACACAGCATTGACCTCCCTTCTCTCATCCTAAACGAAATGAAGAAACTGTGTAATGTGAAGAAAAGTGCATTGCCCTTTGGCACTTTGGTGACAGAGATTTTTCCAGAAAATAGAGTATGGGAGAGGCTAGAGATGGAGATACAATTGCCAACGGGACCACTCAACAAGGGCTCGTTCAAGAGAAGCCGGGGACACAGTGATACCCCGGCAGGAAGGCAAGAAATGCCACCAGCCCAAGGAGGTGATGAAGTACAAGAAGAACTTGACCGAGAGGAAGAAATGCAGATAAAGAGAGAGATAGAGGAGGAGGAGAGAGCACAAGCAGAACATGCAGGACCTAGCTTTAGTACTCGAAGATCACTTAGGGATGTCATGATTTGGATTGAGACCGATCAAGCTGTGATTCTCTGACAACAAGCTGAGATCTTCAAACAGTAGGAGAAGAGTATCAAACAACAGAAGGAGATTCTTGTCTATCTTAGTGGTGGACCTAGTGGAGTTGCTGGAGCTAGAGGAGATTGAGAGGAGATATTCATTTTTGTGTGGTTATGGATGTTGTTCTTTTGTTTGTTAGTTTAGTTTGTTTGTGTGTTTTGATGGATAGTTTTGGTGTGATTTTGTTACTTCTTTTTGGATAGATTGGATCATTAATGACTGGTGTATCGAATGATCATATTTTGTAAATGGAATGATTCTGTTTATCATTTTTATCTATTTAAAGGCATTTGTAGAATTAGCACTTCAATAATTTTTGGTAAAAAGAACACTTGTGGGTGTTAAGATTGCTGGTTGAAGTAACTAATCACATGACCAATTTGACACATGACTCATCAATTGAGACTTAAAACAAAATCTCTTGGAAATTGGTATTTTCTCTATGCTTACATTATCAAATGTACATTAGTATTTGTTATTCTCAATGTACACGGTGATCAAACTCGAAAATGGAATCGATATATAATCGACATTCCCTGGAAAACTTGACATAATCAGTGGAGATAACAAAGAATACCATGGTTAGTTTTGAGCCTTGTGATGCTTCAGAGATAATATTAACATTTACTCAAGAAAGTTTTTTTTCCACCACCCATCTTTCAATAATCTCATTAATTTTGTTTTGATTGATGCAACTAATGTGATCTATTGGCATATCCCACAAGAAATATAGGCAAGACGACACATACATATGCACATACTTGAGAAAGGATCTTAGGCCATCTTTCGATCAACTTTGAGCTTTAGCTAATCCTTTCACAAAAGTATGACCCTAGTCAACCATGATTGAGCCTTCAAAGTATGAATTCTTTTCCAAAAAGCTCATATGACGACCAAGCCACAAGGAAATATACTTGACTTACCTTGCTATCTAATTTTCTTGCACCCTTGTATAAATCATAATGATACAGAAAAGCAAGGAAAATAGAAAAGATAATGGTGGCTACTGTTCCACGAAAGAAAAGAAAATCGGTGAAAACAACTTAAAAAGGAAAAGAGATAGAAAGACAGGGAATTGCCATGAAAGTGAAAAATGGAAAAAATGAAAAAAGAAATCCCATTCCTAAAAAAAATATCGAAAAGCCAAACAGAGGTGTGCTAAAATGCATAAAAGAGATAGCGTTTTTGAAACTCCATTGACGTCATTTCGTTAGCCACTGACCTCTAGCCAAATTACAACCTATAAAAGCCCTAATTGATCTCAAGTCTGATGCATATGCATGTTGTCAATCAAAAGTTGGGGTATGTTATACAACATTTCATTATTTGCATAAATATTCTTTCATGAGGCTATGTCAAGAACATGATTAGTCTATTTGCTAAAAAATTTCACTCCTTTATTTAATTGGGCATGCAATTTTTGATTGGCCATCTTCTGATTACATGCTCAGTGAGAAACAAGTAACCATATTCAGAGTGAATCTTTTGCTGAGAGTGTTCCTATGAGAGATTTGTGAAATCAAAACTATCCATGGAGGGTGGTAAAAGTGGAATGCTTGTTATATACCAATTCTTGTTTCTAGAATGACTATCCTACTACAAAGGAAATTTCAAATGCTAATATGACAGATGTTAATTTTTCCATAGGGATGGTACCAATGGTAAAGAGCATGCGGGATAAAAAGTCGAAATTGAGGGGTGGGTGTCTCAATAACCATGATGATAATTTACTTTAATCAGTAATCTCACATATACATTTGTTCGACCAAAATTTGTGGGTAGCTTCACTGGAAACCCTCACGAGACAGCACTCGTCCACAAGAGTAAACCTAGAGGTTTAATGGCTTGTTGCATAAGCTAAATGCAACCGGATAACCTACGAAAAAAGGTGTTAGAAATATATTTACATTTAATTATTGATGTATTACTAGGGACTAACAATATCTAAGTTGGGGGCGTGATTAGTACTCAAATATAACATATTATTATACCTTTTTTGGACTAATTATACTTTGATGGAGTTTAAGTGATGATGTTTCACGTCTTAAAGTGAACAAGAGTTCAAGGGCAACAAAAAGTACATTTGAATGCAACAACAACACATTAGGGAACAAATTGTAAAAGCTTGGAACAAGGAAGCAACGTTCGAATGCAACATCCCGTTCGAACGATCATGAGAAACCAAACCAGCTGTTATAGATTGTGTTGTAGCCAAGAATCAAAACCCTGAGGAACAGAGAAACCATTCGAACGCCATGTCCATAGTTCGAACGTCCACTTGAACTAGATTAGACTAAATACTGACTAGAGTACATGGGTGTTGCAGCATGGAGTGTAGAGGGAGATTTTCACAGAAGACCAGAGGGCCATTTGACAGGCACTGACAGCATCTGACGTTTGAATGATGTAGAGCAAAGACAGAGAAACCGTTCGAACGGCCTTGGCAGACTGCCTGCAGAGTGGTTGGCTTTTCACTTTGATTTTGGCGCCCAGCTCTATTCTTTTACCCCTCTCCCTGCCTTCTCCTTGTCTATAAATATACTTGGTTTGTGGAGAGAAAGGGGATCACTCATCAGGGGAATCACTTGAGGGACTCATCACTTGGCATTCATCACATATAGCTCTTCTAATTCTTCTCATAGTTTTTTTTCTTTTCTAGAAGAGTTGGGAAATTTAGATTCCCACTCATTTTCTTTACATTAATGTTTGCATTGAAATTTGCTTAAGAGTTGTAGTTTCTTTAATTACTTCAAGTCTTTACATTTATGTTCTTGATTTAATTTTAGTCTTTACATTTATGTCTCTATTTACTTCTAGTCTTTACATTTATGCTCTTACATACATGCTTTTATTTATGTCTTGCACTTTCATTTTTTGAGCTCCCTTCTTGCTTAGAGGAGTGAAACTCTTCCACTTTTCTAGAGCTTTACCAAAGCTGTGAAGGGTGGAACGTGATTCACTCTTTCTTCGTTGAAGAATAGCTCCTTGTTAATTGTACTTTTACTTTGCGAAGTTCTCTACTAAGAGGGATGAGCATCCCTCACTTTTCTAGCTTTATCAAAGCTATGAAGAGTGAGTAGTTTCTCATTTACTCTTTAGTAAGAGGTGAATGACATGTATTGATTATCTGGAAGTTATATTATGATTTTTTCTAATGCTTAACGTTTATATCCCCTTGCTTATCGGATGATTGATTGCATCTAGCAAAGTTAAGGTACTTTGTATAATCGAGAATCTTTTTATGACACGGATGACTCTTTCATGGAAAGATTCTTCGTTTCAAGGCAAGTACCCCGGCTAGTTCTTCATGACAACCCTTTAATCATCCCCATTATTGAGCTTCATTTAAAAGGATGGAACATTAAAGCCAGGGTTGGACTTCTTGTAGAAACACTTGATTATTTGTAGACGGGATAAGTCTCGATACATGCAATTCTTGTAAACTTCTAGTAAGACATCGAAACCATGACCTTAATTATTATTGCCCATCTTTATCTTCCGATTAACTTGCCATTGACACGGAAGTTAATTGAGTTATTAAGCATAATTATAATGAACCTGATAATTGAATACATGTCCATATCATTGAACTAAATAGTGACTTTATTTTCATTCGAATTTAGCTTGTAAACTTTCTTGGACAGAATTCGATATTCTTTTCAGGAAATCACCCATATCTCAACTTTAAAATCTCAAGGTTATAATCAATTAGTCTCCTTTACTGATTACTTTGAAACATTAACACAAACAAGTTCCCTGTGGATTCGACTTCGGACTCAAACTAGATTATTACTACAACTTGACCGTCTGCACTTGGGTGTACACATTTTGGATCAAGTCAAGTTTTTGAGTTCAAATGGACGTTTGAACTGTGGACATGGCGTTCGAACGGTTTCTCTTTTCCTCAGGGCTTTGGTTCTTGGCTGCAATACAGTCTATAACAGCTGGCCTGGTTTCTCATGACCGTCCAAACTGGATGTTGCGTTCGAACGTTGCTTCCTTGTTCCAAGCTTTTACAATTTGTTCCCTAATGTGCTGTTGTTGCATTCAAATGTACTTTTTGTTTCCCTTGAACCCTTGTTCACTTTAAAACCTAAAACATCATCACTTAAACTCCATCAAAGTACAATTAGTGCAAAAAAGGTATAATAATATGTTATATTTGAGTACTAATCAAATGTCATAATGCCATGTCATGTTATAAGGTTTGACTCACACATGTAATGCAACCCGAGCCTTCATTGGCTCCCATAACACATGCAAATATCATGCGTATGAATCCAGACATTTCAAGCACCTCCATTGATGTTCCACATCCAATGAACATTTATAAAATGAACCATGTGTCTTTTTTGGGTAGGTGATTTCCTGGACTTACACCAACGGTCCACTATATCGACATGGATTTGGTATCTTATCCCCACTTCCCTGTACACCAATACACTTTTTTGGACTTTCATCGTTGGAAGTGTATAAACTAGTAACCGAGTCTTCCACCCTAGGGAGATTTTAGCCCTTCTTGCTATACTTGACACAAGTTGTCCATGAAACCCATGCAACTCTGTCGGACCTGGGTCCAACCTTCTCCAGTCCACGCCTCAACCACCAAGAATGGTGTTTGATCCAAAAACATGCACACCCACGTCATATGCCCACGAATGTGATTCTTCCCGTACATATGGAATGTAATGTAAAATTTTGTTTCATATCATTATGCAACCAAGATTTCAATTGCAATTACAACATCATGTTCAACATATCATGAACACAATATAAACAATTCTCAATCCTCAATGTAACTTATATAATCAAGCATATAATTATATTATAACATCATCACATTCTTAACTTGTCAATTATATCAAAATCATATAATTACAATCCATATTCTCACCTACCATGTTACACATTTTTAATGAAACAAACATGTTACATCCGCATAGGCATTTTGTCAAGCACCCAAAAGGCACAAAATCATGTAACACAATCATGCCCAATTTGTCACATTTCTCATGAATTTACTAAACAAGCAAATTCCACTAACCCAATTCCTGCAAGATTGATTTAGCACATTTTTACACTCATTTTCCATACTATAGTTACACTAGGAGTACATCAAACAAGAGAATTCATCTCTATTCATCGATACCCATTTCATATGAAATCCTAGGTTGAAAATAAACCTAACTAGAAGAAGAACTCTAGCACTTAAAGCGTGATACAAGTGGCAGATTATCCAAGAAAACTCAAATCAAGCTTCAAGCCTTGATTTTCAAAAATTCCGTTCTTCAGACTTCATCAAAATCCTCAATCTTTGGTACATAGACATAGCTCTCATCGGGTAAATGAACTTTAGTTCTTGGCTTGAACCAATCCAAACAAAGGCTGGCCCTACATCGCAAGAAGAAAATGAAGAAACCCTTGATTTTTCCTCACTTCTTCACTTTCTCTCTATCAAATTTCAGCAGCCAAATTGGGGGGAAAATCTGATTTTTCCCCTTTTTATAACCCTTGGATGTTTGGCCCACATCATGTCATACATCCCGTCTTTTTCTAATCTGATTTTATCCTGAATCAATTAAATCTCATCCTGTTTTAAGTTTAATATATTTTATTTGAACTAATTTTAAATTATTTTTCTTAATTTCTCAATTAAAACTCAATCGTGTTTATTTTAGTAATGCAACACCCAATAGCATCGTAAAATGCAAAAAACTGATTGCCTCGGAATTCAACTAAAATTGACTAGATAACTAGATTTTGTGAGACGAATCCAACGGTGAGGTGCGTTTTGTCATCCAAGTTCTAGAAAATTTGGGTTCAACTCTTACTGTAGCGGCTAATTACCATTTTGCCTTTTTGCATAAAAATTCAAATTTTCCTAGGTTTTACAGTAAGCCCACAAGGCATCGGTCAACCGGAGTGACCAATCCTTTCGATTTTGGGTTAACTGTTTTCTGAAATATGTTCTGTATCTCCCTATTGGCCAACTCGGCTTGGTCATTAGTCTATGGGTGATAAGCGGTGGATACCTTGTCTGTTACACCTTATTTATGCATCAAAGAAGCAAATGGTCTATTGTAAAAATGTGAGCCACCATCAATTATCATTGCATGAGGTATCCCAAACCTAGAAAATATGTTTTCTTTTAAAAACTTGACCATGACTCGATGGTCATTGGTCTCAGTCGGGATTGTCTCTACCCACTTGGACACGAAGTCCACTGCCAATAGGATAACAATAGTTAAATGACATAGAGAATGGACCCATGAATTCGGTACCCCAACAATAAAAAATTACAATGACTAGCATAGGGGAAAGGGCCATCATGTTCCTATGGATCACACTTCCAAATCTTTGACACCTATCACATTGCTTACAAAATAAGAGAATCTTTAATCAATGTAGGCCAATTAAAACCACATTGTAAAATCTTAGCTGAACTTTTCTTGGAAGAGAAGTGCCCACCGCATGCTTCCAAATGACAAAAAGATTGGACATCCCACTGTTCCTTTTTCGATACACATCTCCTCATGATTTCATCAGGGCAATATTTGAATAGCTACGAGTTGTCGAAATAGAAGTACTTAATTTCCACCATGAATCTTCTCTTATCTTTTGTGCTCCAATGTGGGGGATTTGTCTTGTGGCAAGAAAATTACAAATGTTAGCATACCACAGACAAAATAAATGGATAGAAAGTAGATCCTAATCAAGGAAAGAATCAATGATAGGGATGTGATCTTTCGACATCTTGGAAAATAACCTGTGACAAATGGTCTGCCACCACATTCTTGACTCCCTTTTTGTCCTTGATGTTTAGATTGAATTCTTGAAGGAGGAGAATCCACCTAATGAGTCTTGGTTTAACATCTTGCTTAGACAACAAATACTTTAAATTAGAGTGATCAGTGTAGACTACAATAGGGGAACTAATGATGTATGACCTAAATTTATCCAATGTAACCACTGCAGCTAGCAACTCTTTTTCAGTGGTAGTGTAATTCATTTGTGCTTCATTTAGAGTTTTTCTAGCATAGTATATCATATAGGACCTTTTACCTTTCCTTTGACCGAGCACTACACTGACCGCGTAATCACTTGCGCGCACATGAGCTCAAATGGGAGTTCCCACTTGGGTGGTCATATGATTGGAGGTGAGGTAAGCATACCTTTGAATTTTTTGACAGATGCCTCACAACCATCCGACCACATGAATGGGACATCCTTTTGTAACAAATTTGTCAAAGGTCTTGCCAATGCACTAAAATCCTTAATGAAACGGGGATAAAAACTTACATGGCCAAGAAAAATTTTGATGTCCTTGACTACCCCTAGAGTGGGTAGGTTTGAAATTGCTTCCACTTTGGACTTATCCACTTCAATTCCCTTTTCAGAAACAATGTTCCCAAGCACAATCCCTTGTGTTACAATGAAGTGACATTTCTCCCAATTAAGCACCAAATTCTTCTCTTTGCATCTCTCTAATACTTTCTCCCGATTCCCTAAACACCCTTCAAACCCAAACACTAAAAAAGTTATGCATGAAAATCTCCACAATATTTTTCACCATGTCACTGAATATCCGCATCTTACATCTGTGAAAAGTTCTTGGAGCATTACATAATCCAAATGGCATTTAGCGATAGGAATATGTTCCAAAGGGACATGTGAATATGGTTTTCTCTTGGTCTTCTTGGGTGTTCTCTATCTGATTGTAGCCTGAGTAGCCATCCAATAAATAATTAAAAAAGATGTTTGGCTACCCTTTCTAGCACTTGATCAAGGAATGGTAAGGGAAAATGATCCTTTCAAGTGCATGAGTTAAGATTTTGGTAGTCAATGCAAACTGTCCAACTGGTGACCACCCTTGTCTGAATCAACTCATTCTCCCCATTGACCACCACCATCAACCCGAAATTCTTAGGTACCACTTACATTAGACTGACCCACTTACTGTTGGTAATTTCAAAATTAATGCCCACGTCAAGTAGCTTGAGCACTTCATCTCTAACCATATCCTTCATAATGGGATTAAGCCTTCTTTGTGGTTGTTGGGATGGATTGGTGTCTTCTTCAAGGTAGATTCTCTGAGTGCAAATGAGAGGGCTAATTCCCTTGATGTCAGCTATGGTCTAACTAGTTGCTCATTTATGCTTTCTCAAGACTCGCAACAATTCCTCCTCTTGCTTTGGCCCCAATGACGAGCTTATCACCACTGGAAATGTTTGATGCTCCCCCAAGAATGCATATTTCAATGTGGATGGAAACGGCTTCAACTCCAAAGTGAGTGCTCGCACTGTTGATAGAAAAATCTTCTTTTATTGTGGCGGTAGTTTTTCAAATTTTGGGATCCAAGTCCCTACCCCTTGTACACTCTCTAGCTCCACAACATCAACAAACTCTTCTCCTCATCCTCCTCCAACTTGGTATTTCACATAAATTCCATGTGATGATCCACTAAAGTGTCAATCCTATTGACTTCATGAACCTCCTCTTCTTCCCCCGGTTGCTTGCGAAGGTTGACCACATTGAGATCCATTGTCATGTTTCTAAATTTAAGCTTCACTAGACCATTCCTACAATTTATCATGACATTAGAAGTAGCAAGGAAAGACCTACCTAATATGACAGGAATCTGTGAATTAGGATTAGCAATGGGGTGAGTATCAAGCACAATAAAATTAACTGGAAAAAAAATTTATCCACTCAGACCAAAACAACCTCAACTACTTCCCTTGGTGTTCTCACGCTTCGATCCGTTAGTTGAAGAGTGATAGGGATTGGCTTTAACTCCTCAAGCTATAGTTGTTGATACACCGAGAAGGGTAGGAGGTTGACACTTCCTCCCAAGTCTACCAATGCTTGCTCCACTAGTCAATTCCTAATGGTAGGGCAGTCGGGGTCCTTGAACTTGGGTGGTGTGTTTGTCTTCAAGATGGAGCTCACTTGTTCGATGAGGAATGCCTTCATGTGCACATTCAACTTTCTCTTCCTGATACTCAAATCTTTCAATATTTTCGCAAAAGAGTGGATTTGCTTGATAACATCAAGAAGAGGAATATTGATCTTTACATGCTTAAACATTTCAAGGATATTAGAATAGTTAGCAATTCGAGTTGGTGACTTCAAATGTTTGGGAAAAAGGGCGGTGTCACGCCCCATCCCGGTCTCCCAAAGATGAGATACAACAAGGTTTTTGATACACCTGTTTATATTTATGTTTAATCTGGACTAATCAAACATTAAATAATATCACAGGTGCAACATTACCACCCATCACCTTAGCCATTAAGCATGATGGTAAAACTTGTCTCATAATTTGTACCATATATAAACACCTGTACCAATTGTTTATTTTCCTAGGTTATTGACATATACAAAAGTCCCACACCCACATAGCATACATCACAAAGTATGCTTGTTGAGTCTATATACAAATATATATACTATTAACCTGCCATAACAATCCTTTATAAATAAACTAAAAAACTAAGCCAAAATAATTACACAATAACCTAAGTAATATCACACAAAATTCGTTGAAATACTGTAGACTGAATTCAATACCACAAGACACAATTCAACTGACTGGACAGTGGATAGATCTAAAATCTTCTCTACAGTACATGAAAAAGAAAAACTAGAGGGGTGTGAGCTAAACCACATGCTCAGTAAGTATAAATGTTATATATGAAATGAAAATGATAGTAATACACCGAAATAGCTAGGTACTACGTAAATACACGTGTCAAACAACAACATCAATCCAATTTCAAAGAATTCACAAGCCACATCACCTCCACACTACCCCTCATCGTGTAATCAATCCCACATGGATTCATGTCTCCTGAACATCCCGAGAACACCATAGTGCCAGCACACCATTGCATGCCTAGTGATCAGGCATCGACGCCACTATCTTAAACAGTGCGTCACATTCCACAATACACAATACACAGTACAAAGCATCATCCAATCACATAAATATATAACACATAATCTTGGAAAAATGCTATTAAAATCTATCATTTACTATCTTACTATAATAGCGTTTCCAAAACATATAAAGATATACACCCACCTCAAATATACAAGTGTACGACCCTTCGGTTATATCATTGAATCCTTACGGTGTCACCGTATCGGTTCTAACCCTAACTGTCTGACCTATTCCACCTATCACATTTGTAATTACAATATCAATATGTTTATAATATATAATAATTAATCATGCACTAATGCATGCAAAATGAAGCACCCCAAAGTGCCCGGATAACTCTAATTATCACACTATCCATTCACACATTAGCACTTTTATTCTAGGGATCACATTTTCTCCTAAAAATCTTCATAATTTCTCACATTAATTGCAATTAGGATTTAGTAGGTCAAACACATTGACCGGGGATCCATTTTTACATATTTCGACCCTGAATCTGAAAAATCACTCTTCTGGCATTCCATACATTTCTTACCGGATATTATGCTCATTTGCATTCCAAATTCATATTATCACATCAAGCATTATTTAAAAATGATGCTTACAAAATTTTAGGTTGTTTGATTAAAATTTACACGTGATAATAACATTTAGAAATTAGGGTTTTGGCGTTACCAATACCCATTTCCAACATCTATCGTATTTTTCTTTTAACATAACAACACTTAAACAATTTCATCATAGCAAATAGACCATTTCTTGAACTCTTTAACTCCCTATTCCACTCCCATATTCTCGGTTCCAACCTAGCCCATGAAAACCTGTCAATCATCTTCATATACATCTTCCACATTTTTCTTACCCCTAATTTAATACCCATTCTTTGACAGCCCCTTAAGTATACCAGTGCACTTAATTAAACTCTAAAAAAAATCTGATTTGTTCTTAACATAACACAAAATAGTCCACTAATTAAAATTAAGCAAAACAGTCTACCACTAATTAAACTAAGCAAAGCAGTCCACTAATTAAACTTAAGCCAAACAGTCCATTAAAGTTAAAATAAATCAACTCATAAAATTAAGTAAAACAGCCCACACACACACACATATATAAATATATATATATATGTACATCTCAAATTAATTGCATACATGCTTAAAATTTTATTCCATATACCTTTTTCTTCCCTCTCTCGACTTGGACCATGAATACCCACCAAACACTTGCTTTTTCCTCTCCCTTTCTTCATTCTTGCTCTTGGCTCAACACACCCACACTCACATATAGATTTTGCTTTTAATTTCACTCTCCCTCACTCACTGTTCCGTCTTCCTCCACCAGAACACCCGCACACATACAACACATTTAAACACACATACACACACACACTACTTTATGACTTAAACACACACACCCCTCTTTACCTTAAAACACACACACATACACATGGCACACATTTGTTTAATATGCCAACACATGTAAAGGTAATGGGTTAATTGCACTTGCCTCCCCTAAGTTTTTTGGAATGATTTCGAAATCGACCTACTAATATTTCACACATGAAATTTCTATAATAGGTTTCACTAATACGTCATTAACGGTGTCCACATACCCAATGCATGCTCACACACATCATGTATACACAGGATTTAATTTAATTAATCCTTTAATAGTTTTACATAAGTATAATTTAGCCCACATAATTATACTAACATGCATGTCATGCATGATCAGGTCTCACAGGCGGGGATAGGACAATCATGCACATTCAAATCAACAATTATTGGCTTTTTAATTATATCACCCTCCTCGAAGTTAGCCGTAGTCTCCTTTTTATTTTCCAATGTGGCCTTCATTTAGACTTTAGGTAAAATGGTTTTATCTATTTACTTCCCACTCCCAAAGGTGGTGATAGCCTTGAATTGCTCACAACTCACTTTGGTAGTGTCGAACGACTTAATCATATGCTGACCCCTTGGGTTTTCTTTGGGTTTAGCGAGAAATTTCCCTTTTCATGTTGGGATGACCCTATAGCATTGGTAAACTTGGTGAGTTATGTCTGAATGTCATTAAAAGTGCCAGCATATTGATTTTTGATTATGGTTTGACTCTGAATTAATTGATACACGACATCCTCTAAATTTCTCTTGTGAGGAGGTTGGTATGTGGGTGGATTGGGTGGTCCTTGTTGACCAAACCCTTTTTGAGGTGAGTTTTATGAAATCCCTTGTGCATTGGACCATGGATATTGGGAGCTAGATAACGGACTATAACCATAATATGATTGGTTTTGCTTGGGTGGAATGGGAGGTGACAATGAGGTGGACCTTTGAGGAATAGGGTTGTCATTTTTCAACTAAAGTTCAAGTGGGAGCTTCATGTTGGATTGTGTGTGTTAGAGTGTGGAGAGTATGACTACATACTTTGGTTAAAAGCATTCACTTGCTCATGGTATACTTCTTTGAGTGCTGGAATGTTTGGGCACTCCGAAATAGAATGTTCAACACTCTCACATATTTAGCAAGACTCCTCGGCCTTTGTGACATTTGACAACTCATACCTCCTATTCACCTCTAAACTCTCCACCTTATGGGATAATATTGTTATCCTAGCAAGCAAGTCTTCTTGCTCATGCAAAGTTATACATCTCTCCTCCACTTGGTTGACTTCTCGGCAATGACCTGACACATTGGTGGGATCTGTGATATTGAGGGCCTCATCGAGATCCTTACTCAAAAACTCTCCTTTGCACATCATGTCAATAAATTATCTGTGGCTCGGCGTAATTGCTTCATATAAAAAACTCACCAATTGCCATGGTTCAAATCCATGGTGTAGAATGGAGTGCAACAGGTACTTGTACCTATCCCAACACTATCATCCCCACAATTATCTCTGACATCCTAGTGTAGGTATTGGTCTACATTCATATTTCATCCTATCTCACTTCTTACTTGTCTATTTTGATTATCACATCCCTACATGCAAAAGCACTAACTACAATTGGAAATGTATACACAAATATATACAATGGAGCGATGTGCCTCAGCCCATGATGAGAATCACAGGACTTACTTCTGCTATCCCCAAATTCTTCAAATTCAACCCTTAGCCTTCCTCGACAATGGTGCCAAAAATGTTTGATGGTTTTTCCCTAACCTCCAACATGAACCCTAATTGTGTGTATATGACTTATAAAAGTTGGTAAGTGTCACTCTCCCTTAGGTTTAATGCAAGAATTGGGGAAAATTATGCGTGGGTGAACAAAAATGTGTGTGTGTGCAAAATTGCTCCCAAAGCTTAGAGAGAGTTTTGCAAAGTCGTGTTTTACTTGTAATGGCTATTCCATGGTTATTTCCTTAGGGAAGGTGAGGTCGAATATTTTTTAAGGGTTGGTGAGTTATGAGTTAAGAAATATACAAGAAAATAAGGTTGGCTAATCCATATAGGTCATTCTAATGGGAATACCAAATCGACTCATTTCATACAACCAATGGTGTCTCGATGTTTGATTGATTCATAAGAAATGAGGGAATAAAGTAGTTGGGTTGGGCAAAGGCATACACCGTAACAAGTTTACGGTGTATCAAGAGCTCACAACTACGTCTATACTCAACCTAGTCAAACCAAATACTTTACACTCAAGGAAGAATGAAAAATAGTCGATTTCACATACCCAAGAGAAAATCCCTCTTATATTAGCCAACTAAAGGTTTAGCTATGCATGGTAATGGAAAGAACATACATGAAAGAGAAAAACATGGTAATGAAATCAAACATGAACTTGCGTAAATGTAGAGGAAAGTTTAAACTACAAAAGAAATGACATTCACACTCAAAATGCAAAGTTTGAAGAGAAATACTTAAATGTAAAAAAGAAATACAATGACACTTAGCTAAACTTGATTATAACTTGATTAAAAGAGATTACACTACTAAAGGGAAATATTACAAGTTAAATGAAGCTTACTACAATGAAAATGGAGAAGGAAAATGTAAAAACGCAACTTCTCCCTCTAAAACTTTATTTTCTGCCTTGGACCTTCTATCTCTAAAACTTGTTATCTGAATTTTTGTGTAGGATCCCCCATTTTTTGTCCATCCTCTTTCTCTTACCATGAGTGACTGACTTAGAGTGATTGGAGAGAGGTTGTCCACCAAAACAAGTAAATTTAATCAAAAGCATGGCTCTCCCATGCTTTTTCAACCTTCCCCTCTCTCTCTTTCCTCCCCACTCTCTCAAGCATCAAATATGACTTTTTGCGGTTAGGAGATCATCATGGGATGTTAAAAATATGAAGGCATGGTTTAAAGGACAAAAAGTGGGCCCCCATGGTTGGTGGAGTCGTGTGGAGAAGTTTGTCGGCATTCTAGGTATATTCTACTAGTAGGTGGTGGGTAACCTACCTATAGTTTTTTTCCAATAGGATTTCCTATTGGTAGGTTTTTGCAGGGGTAGAGGTAGAAGTTTTCCAATGGGTTTTTCTATTGATTGGTCTTAAGTGTTCTACCGGTAGGTTTCACATGGATTCTTCCAGTAGGTCTTACACAGATTCTTCCAGTAGGTTTTGTCTTGTCATGAGATCTCATTAGTTCCTTGAGCTCCCGAGCCATCCGTCAAGAGGTCCTTTCTCCCTCATTGACCTTGAGCACTTGATGGGGTGCTTTATGCATGCCCTTAACAGCCTATTACCTACATTCAAACAAATCTTCATTAATTTATCAATTTGAAACCATTTCCTCATATTTTCACCAAAAACAAGTTAAATTGGACGCAATAGAGATGCACAATATGTAATATTCTACACTCATCAATACTATAATTATTATGGATGATGAAAGAATTTTTTTTTATTTATGAATTTTATTAGTTGCTCTCAAGATATGAATGGTTATTGAACTAATGACTTCCATGGGGGATTTTGGGGTGTTACAAAGATAATAGAGGCCTTAGAGGATTTTGATCTACTAGTGGATAGACAGGGGGTCGATCGTGTTTATTTTGTCTAGAGGCTCAACCCGTGCTTCGGGAGAAACTTATAGTACCTGAACTGGTGGACCCATCACTGGGGGAAGTCTGGGGTCGTCTGAGGAAAGGAGAAATGGTGGAATTTTTTCCCTTGCACAGAGATGAGGTGAGATTTAGAGGAATGTTATGTATTATGAATAGTCCTCAATTGAGAGAAGATATATGATGAGCACAAAATATTGCATATTTGATGGCCTCATTTCATAATTTTTAATTTAACTTTGCATTTAATTACTTAGAGGTTGCCAAAGTTTTGAATAAAGTGGAATTTTTTATGTTGTAGGTAATTATAGCGTATATAATGGCTTTTAGAACCCTACAACTAAGTGTGGATGGGTAGTGAAGAGATGGACACATTAAATGAAGATTGGGAGGCTTGGAAGGTGAAGAAACCTAGAAAAATAGATTTTGGATGAAAACCTTCCCGAAGGTTTGTCCCACTGGTTTCTTTTTCCCATTTTTTTACCATGATCCACTTTGAATTTGAAAAAGTGCAAAACATGAAAGTTGTAGATCTAGATCAAAAGTTATGGCAGGTCTACAAAAAATGGTTCGGAGTTGTCACCTTCCAAAAGACCTTCCGGAAGATTTAGCCTACTGGAATGAATCTTCCGGAAGGTATGCATCGACCTTCCAGAATGTTTTGCCCAAAATTCCTAGAACGCCTGTAACTCAACTTGCTTGGGGGCCCCACCATTGATTCTCCCACTTGTCCACTTACATCTCTTACACATCTACATGCCTCTTAACACCCTTGCTTGGACTTTGAAGGCCATTGCATTTATGAGGATGGGAGAGGAAGGGTGAGCCAGAGGAGTTCCAGGCTAGCCTTCTCCTAGCTTGCCAAGCCAATCAAATCACCTCCTATTGATGGGAACCCTGCACACAGGCTATGGGGAGCCTCATGGACGAAATTTGAAGTTTCTCACACACCATATATTCAGCATTCCACAAGATTTTGATTATGGCTAACTAAGCTTAGGATTAGTTTTAGTGAAACAAGAAAGAAGGTGATGAATAGTGTGACACCCCAAAATCTAAGGGTCCTTAATTAATCATTGATAACCATCAACCCGCAGAAACACCCGTGAATACTACATAACTCGACGCCACGTGATAGCATCCCCTAACTAGGATTGTAACCCATAAATACGTTTCGAGTTTAATTATTCATTGGATCCAACTAAGGTCCAATATACCATGATTTATACTCCATTATGGTCTAGTTACATCATTGGAGGGAAGAAAAATGTAGGCAAAAACCAAAGCAAAGTAGTTTTAAAATTTTAAAAATTTGGAGAATGTACCGGTGTGCGATACACCGTACTGGTACTGTCTGCCTTCTGGACAACAGCGTATCAGTACACAGTACCGATACTCTCTGCCCAGTTTTGCCTATTTCAACTATTTTTTTTTCAAATCCATTCAACACCATTCCACATCCATCCAAAACATGTTTAACGTCATTTCTTATATAAAACTTGATACATACAAGTTCTATTAATTTCATTTACATAAATTTACATGCCACAAACTAAGTTTTCATAAATATTTTTACAAAAACTCAAAGTAAAGCCATATCACGTCTTTTCTTCAGCCTTGATGGTCCGAATGAGATTCGTCCATTGGCGTGTGCCCCATACCTGAAATGTTTTCCATTATAGGGTGAGCTACACTCAATAGAGTATCTCCTACAGAGGCTACTCTCACCTAAATGTATATGGAGTGTACACAAGCAACAATCAGCAATCCATAACCTTCCTAGCAAGGGTATGCTTTCAATGTTGGAATTTTACATGTCATGTGACTTGATCCGAAATGTGTACACCCAAGTGCAGGCGGTCAAGTTGTAGTAATAATTCGGTTTGAGTCCGCAGTCGAATCCACAGGGAACTAGTAGTTTTGGTGTTTCAAAGTAGATGGTAATAGAGACTAATTGAGTGTATCCTTTGAGATTTTTAAGTTGTGGATGGTGGGGGATTTCTGGAACAGAGTATTGAATTCTTTCCAAGAAGTTTTCTAGACAAAACATAAGATGAATTCAAATGGCAGAAAAGCCACTCTTTAGTTCGAGGATCGGGACATGTGGTCAATTATCCGGTGTATTATATTTGTGCTTGATAACTAAATTAACTCCCGTGTTAACAACAAGTTAATCGGAAGATGAAGATAGATTGTGAGAATTAAAATCGTGGTTCCAATGTCATATAGAGATCTACAAGAATTGTTTGCACCTAGAGTCATCGCGTCCACTAA
>CM042194.1:14458935-14478597 GCA_023539305.1 Ilex asprella | reverse complement strand
TCTCAAAGTAAAGGTATAATTAACAAGGAGCTAATCTTCAACGAAGACTGAGTGAATCACAATCCACCCTTCACGGTTTTGGTAAAGCTCCAGAAAGGTGGAAGAGTTTCACTCCTCTCAGCAAGAAGGGAGCTCAAATAATGAAAATGCAAGACGTAAATAAAAGCATGTATGTAAGAACATAAATGTAAAGACTAGAAGTAAATAGAGACATAAATGTAAAGACTTGAATTAAAACAAAAGCATAAATATAAAGACTTGAAGTAATTAAAGAAACTATAACTCTTAAGTAAGTGTAAATGTAAACATTAATGTAAAGAAAAATGAGTGAGAATCTAAACTCCCCACTTCTTCTTGCAAAGAGAAAGACTAAGACAAGAATTGAAATAGATATATGTGATGGAATGCCAAGAGATGAATCCCTCAAATGGTTCCACCCATGAGTCCTCTTTTCTCTCCACAAAACTAAGTGTATTTATAGGCAATGAGAAGGCAGGGAGAGGGGTAAAAGAATAGAGCTGGGCGCCAAAGTCAAAGTGAAACGCCAACCACTCTGCAGGCAATCTGTTAATACCGTTCGAACGGTGAATGGCGTTTGAACGGTTTCTCTGTCTTTGCTCTCTATCGTTCAAACGTCAAATGGATTCAGTGTCTGCCAATTATGTCAGAAGACACGTAGTTCTCTGTAGAAAATCTTCCTCCAAGTCTTTGTGAAAATCTCCCTCCAGGTCCTTGCAGAATTTGACTGCTCTTTCCAATAATTCCAGGGGCGTTCGAACGGTGGTTGCCGTTCGAACATGGCACTCAAGTGCCTGGGCCTTCTGACTGTAAGTCTGCAACATGCCATGTCTTCAGTCAGTCTGATCTTGTCATTGCTCCAGTGGACGTTCGAACGTTGATGACCGTTCGAAAGTAGTACTCATGTCTCCAGGGCCTTGGGTCTTGCCTGCAACACATATTATAATAGCTGGCCTGGTTTTCCATGACCGTTCGAACGGTTTTTAACGTTCGAACGTTGTTTCCTTATTCCAAGCTTCTACAATTTGTTCCTTAATGTGTTGTGGTTGCCTTCAAAGGTACTTTTTGTTGCTTTTAAACCCTTGTTCACTTTAAGACCTGAAACATCATCACTTCAACTCCACCAAAGCACAATTAGTCCAAAACGGGGCATAAGAGTATGCTATATTTGAGTATTAATCATCATGCCATGAAATGAGATGAGACTCACTCAAGCCACCCAACCTAAGCCTTCACCGACTCTCATAACACAATGCAATGCAAGTGTCTAAAACCTTCATCATAGATGAGTTATCTCCAATACTTATTTGAAATAAATCATGTGCTTATAAAAATCAAGCATTGTTGGATGTTGCACATCCAAGAGTATGTTTATAAAATAAAATCTTTAGCAAAATCTTGTGTCTTTGATGGGCAACGGATTTTGGAATTGCACCACCAACTCTACACACTTAATTCACTTTTTTGGACTTTTACCGGCAGAAGTGAATAAACCAATAACCGGGTCTTGCACCCGAGGGAACGTCTAGCCCTTCTTGTTATACCTGACCCAAATTTTTTTATGCATGCAACCGTGCGACTCTGTTGGACCTTGGTCCAACGGTACCGAGCCCACATATCAACCACCAAGTATGGTGTTTGATCAACCATGCCCCTCACACACCCACACTCATGACTCATGCCCATGAATGTGATGCCAATGCTATGCCCAAATTTTAATGCATGCCAAGTGAGCAATTTCCACATATCAACATTTACCATAACAATTTATATCATATGCATATAATTTTCATGAACTATCACCATGCTAGGATATCATAAAGCATATGTCCACATGTCAACAACAATGCCTTAGAATGTTACTTAAATCGTTTCAATACAATAATTTACAATCACTCAAGGCATTATATCAAACACCTTCAAGGCAACAATCATGTTAAAGACATATCATGCCCACAATTTCATCAAGTTAGAAGAATTTACACAAGTAACTTCCATGCACCAAAATAAAGCTAGATGTTTGCCTAAGTCATTTCTATGCCCATTTTCTCATTGCCATAACTATAGACAAGTTATAGGTCATTTATTCATCTAACCCTTTTCCTATGAACATCATAGGGTAGAAATGAACTGGAGTAGGAGGGAACCCTACCTCTTGAAGTGTAAAATGATGCGTAGAACCTTTAAGAACACAATACCACTCAAAGGTCTTGATTTTCCCAAAATCCCCTCTTTGGATCTTTGGTGGATTCAACTCTTTTTGGTATGTAGACGTAGCCCTTGTTGATGAGATCGACTTTAAGTCTTGGCTCGACGGATTATGACCTACGGAACTCCAAGAATCGGCGAAAGAAGATTTGTTTTCTCTCTTTTCTCTCCCTCTTTCTCTCACGCGCTGGCACCAGATGAAATGCAGAGATATTTGTGCAAAATATCTGATTTGAGCCCCTATTTATAATTTCCAAGGCTTGGCTCTTGTCGCGGCAAGTGTCACCCACTTGTGCAAGTCTGTTTTTGCCCCAAAATGATTCATTTCATCCCGGTTTAAGTTCAACTTAATTTTAGTTGAACTTTCATTTAATTATAAGTAAATTTTATAATTTTTATTTTTGGGGACCTTTGTGAGGTCATCTGTCACCTAGCACCTCGAATGACGTGCAAAATTCGACTATCTCAGAATTTGATAAAATTCGTTCTAGTGACTAGAATTCGCGATACGAATCCAACTCTGAAGTTTGTTGCATCATAAGAGCTCTAGGGAATTACATATTTGAATTACGTATTATAGTGACAAATTACCGTTTTTCCCTTTTTCGAAAAAAGTTCAAATTTTTCCTGGTTTTACAAATAGTGATAGAGAGATAAATTTATATTCTTTCATTTTCTTCAATCCATTTTGTTGCACTAAGTTGTAGTTCCCTTGTAATATGTATTTCTTGCATTGTAATATCTTTTAATTCTAGTCTAATAAAGTTTAATTCAAATGTTCTTGCACTTTTATTTTTTTGTGGGGTTTTCCTTATCTGATTCCCACATGAATTCTTCTTTCTAGTCTGCTTCTTTTTAGCATCAATACAAGTTTCAAGCTTCATTTCTCCTATATTTTCATTGCTATTTCATCTACATGTCTCTTTACATTATGCATTTATTTCTTGCTTTCATGAGTAGCTAGATTTTAAGTTGGCTAATTCAAGGGAGACTTCCTCTTCGGCATACCATTTCAATTCATTTTCTTTCCTCCTATCGGTGTATGATAGTTCAGTTTGACTCGGTTGGGGTGTGGACTTGATTGTGAATTTTCAATATCTCGTAGACTTGTCACAGGTTATGCTTGGATCCTCACTTCCATCTCGTCCCGAGCTTCCCACGAATCAATCGAGCATCTAGGCACCATTAGAGGAAGGTTTTGAGTTGAGTTGGCATTTCAATTGGAATGACCCATTCGGATTAGTCAACACTTGTTTTCATTTCAATTTCATTCACAAACTTCAAACACCAAAACACAAACTAAAAGATTTTACACTTTTCCTTTTTTACCAAAATCACCTTCACATAATTCTCTTCCTTCCCTGAGGAGATGATTTTGGAATACTTTCAAAGTAAAGCACGACACACAAAACTCTCTTTGCGCTTGGGGAGTATTTTTGTTCACACACACATTACATTTTATTCTACATTTAATCCACTTCATTCCCACCATTCAGTTGTCCCATTTCCCACATCATTCCGAGGGAGAGTGACACTCCCTTTACACCTACACCATACACATTTCAGGGTGATGTGTGGAGATTAGGGCATACACAACGGAATCAATCAAGCAATATATTTGATGAGAACTATCAATCTTGACTTACCATCCATTCGGGGGTAGTACCAAGATGTATCGGAACATAAGATGATAGTATTGGTGGAAAGGGATGAAGTGGGACATATAGATTCATAGCTAAGTGTGTGGTTTGTTAGCACATAAAGATTGAACATCAGATAACGAGTGGGATACTACAATCTTTACCAATTCTTGAGTGAAAGTGGAATCATATCACAAAGGACTTCGCATCAGGTTTACCACAAACCATTAAAGGGCATAACATGAGCTAGATGATTGTGGATAGGCTTAAGAAGATGACACATTTCCTACCCATGAAAACAACAAATACATTGGTGAGTTTGAGTCATTTATATATCTATGAGATAGTGAAGCTTCATGGTGTATTGTTATCTACTATGTTGGATTGCAACATTAGGTTTGTGGCTCAATTTTGGAAAAGCTTACAGAAATCTTTGGGAACAAATTTGAATTTTAGCACTGGCTTTCATTCTTAAATGGAAGGACAACCCGAGAAAGTGATTCAAATTATAGAAGATATGTTGAGGGCATGTGCCTTAGATTTCCAAGGAACTTGGAGTGAGCATCTACCACAAGTGAAATTTTCCTATAACAATAGCTATTGGTCTAGCATTGGAATGGTAGCTTATGAGGCATTGCATGAGAGACCATGTAGATCACCGATGTATTGGGTGGAAGCCGAGGAAAGTAATTTGTTTTGACCTAAAATAGTAAGGGAGACCACTGAGCAAATTCAACTAATTAGATAAAGGTTGCATAACGCCCAAAGTCAGCAAAAGAGTTGTGCCAATAAGAGACAAATATCGTTGGCATTCCAGATAAGTGACTATGTATTCTTGAATGTATTAGCCAATATGGGAGTTATGTGATTTTGTAAGAAAGGGAAAACACCAAGGTATATTAGACCTTTTGAGATACTTCATGTTATGGGAAGCGCGACATATCAATTTAATCTTTAGGCTCAGTTAGCAAGAGTTCCTAATATATTTCATGTATTAATGCTAAGAAAGTGTGAAACCAATGCATCACATGTAGTAGATCTGGAAGGGATTGAGATTCAAGATGGGGTGACTTATGAAGAACGATCGATGAGGATCCTTTCACCATGGAGAAAGTACTTTGCAATAAGGTGATCTTGTTGGTGAAAGTATTGTAGCAACATCATGGAGTGGAGGAAACCATGTGGAACTCGGATAAGGAGATAAAATTCAAATACACACATTTATTCATAACTTGATGTAAGTTTTGAGGATAACAATGTCTTTAGGGGGTGAATTATAAACCCCCAAATATTTATAATAATAGATATGTTGTATTTTGTTGAATGAGTGTAAGATGCCTTAAGAATAAGGGAAAATAGAGGGTACTAGAAGTGTTTTGTGTGTTGAGTAGCATATTTGTGGTAAAATTTATAGAGAATGGTAAGATGTTTTCTCAGTATTTTATTTATAACTTCTTACTATGACAACATAATGGTCTAAAATTTTGGCAGTAGAAATTAGATATCAAGAGGAACTAAAGTGCATTTCACAAAAAATTCTGTGAATAGCCTTCTAGGTAGGTCAAAACTATGTTGGGAGTTGAAATAGAAAATTGGGTTCACGTTCGAACGTCAATATCATGTTCAAACACCAGTTAGTCCTAGTACATTGACGTTTAATGGAACTTCTGATTAAAGTTAAGATCGTAGGATTCTGTGATGTTTGAACGAAGTACATGTTTGAATGCCATTTTTTCGTTCGAACGCCATAAACGTTTCAACAACAATTAGGCTCACATAACTTCTCAGATTTATGACCCAATAAATATTCTAAGGACGTCCATAGGTCAGTTTTAGCAACTCTTGACCTTACAAGAACCCTAGAAAGTGAGGAAAAATAAGAGAAAGCAAGATTGAAGAGGATTTTTGCATAGAGAATTGATCAAACATGCTAAAATTCTACATCCAACCTTGGATTGAGGTAGAGGTTTCTTTATAGAGTCGTTCATTGAGGGTAGGGTTGCTACTTATGTGTGTTTGGTCTCTAAATCGTAAGTATATGATATATAATCATTGATTCTTGGTTTTTTACAATTTGTATCATAAATTGAATGGGATTATTGTTTGATAGACATAAAACTCTCGTTGTTATTATCAAAGCCCTAAATTTCAAGAAATATATGTTTTGCTTGTGATATTTTCTTGTTCATGATGTCTAAAAAAGTTAGTGATGGTTTTGAGCAATCAAATTACATTCTTGATGCTCTCTTGCATATATGATATTTTGGAACTTTAGACTGATTGTTGTTTTGTTTCCAAACCTTGTTCTTTTCTGGCAGGATTGCATTCTACAAAGTTTAGTGCTCACTCCCTACTGTTAATAGTTTAAAGATTTCGGTTTAGAAGCGGAGATTGGCTTGGACGAGCAGGTAGATTGGGATGCCCAATCTGTCGGGGATGTAGTTCCCAAAGAGGATGTTTAAGATTATGTTTATGAATTGATTTACATGTTGGTTATGAGACAATGCTATAAACGATATTTTACTTATTCTGCTGCGTGATACTAATTAGTTTTTGGGAGACATATTATATTTGGTTTTGGATGTGATTGCCTAGGTTTGGCACAATTGTTTTGGATTATGGTCTAATTATTATGACTGATAAATGGATTCTTTTTATTTATGGATGTCATTAGTTGATCTCATTGTATGAATGATTTAGTGGTGTCATTCATCTTCTAACCCTCTTCCAATGATTGCCTAGTTGCTTCAGTGATTATTGAGCTACTTTGTGTCTTGACTGGCCTAGATCCTTGTAGGTCAGGTTACCCATGTTTTGATCAGGTCAGCTAAGCTTTGTATAGCCATGCTAACTAGATAGGGGTGTGAATTGCATGTTTTCTCTTTGTATTATCAGAAGACATTATATTACATGTGTATATATACATATATACTACTTCTAAATGTCAGTACACTACAAAACTTTTGATTGCTCATTTTACCCCTCAATGAAAAGGTAAAGGCAATTCAATTGTCATGATAAAGGCTGATCATGGATTGAATGCACTGTTCACATGCAGTCATACTTTCATAACTTTTGATCTTCCCCTCATACATGCCCTCTCACTTTCTAACTTTTGGTTTTTTGAAGTTTCATCCTTACACATAAATTATGCTATAAATTAATCATTAATTCAATAGAACTTCCATTTTTTTGAATTTTGTCTGTTTCATATTCAATGTTCTTTCCCATACAAAGTTTGTTTCATTTTCTATGTTTGTGTGCGTATTGTGTGTTTGTGTGTATTTCTTGTGCATAGTCTAATTTACTTTCTTCTTTTTTGTGTGTGGAATATGGTCTGTGCATTTTAGTGAAAAATGCGTAACATTCAAGAGTGACTATAGTAGTGAAGATTTGATGACAAAGAATCAGCGGTGAGCTGTTGCCAGAATTTGCAAATTGAGTCGCAAACAAACCTGTCAACAAAGGTTTCTTCGTGTACTATTGCTTCATGCTCTACACCATTTATCAAGAAGGTTCTATTATCAATTTTATTATAAATAATATATTTTATTAAATTTTTTTGGAAAGTCCAACCAACCCATGTCTGCTTTTTCATTTTTTTTTATGCTTTTATATTTAATTGTTATTCATTCTTGGTACTGAAAAATGTGAAGAGAAGCACATGAGATGGTTTGCCATATATGATATAGAGTTGATTAATCAGCTACTATCTAATCTGTCAATGCTTACTTGGATTGTGGATTCCGAAAAAAAAGTTCATGACTCTATTATACAAAATTTTCATATTTAAAATAGTTCACATGCAAAATATTTATGTACCAACTATACATAAAAAAAAAATTAAATGGGAATCTACTGAAGTACGCATTGGGACAACCAATTCAGGCAGTTGCAAATGCAGAATGTCACACGATTATGCTATATTAACTTTGGTGGAGCTTAGACACCAACAAACATAAAAGCAGAAAGAAGGTTGAATAATGACGAAGCACCCATTTAGAATAATAAAATGAAAACATTACAAAAGTCAACCATGGATTGTAGTTTGTGAGGTTACAAATGGGAAGTGAGTTTGATGTAGGAGAATCCTATTCCAGGAGAATAATGTTCCTTTTTCTTCCCACCACAAAACACTTTTATTATCGTTGACTCTCTAGAAATTGTACTTTATTCATTTATATCCAAACTGAGAAGTTGCATGGCCTTGGTTGCATACTTTGTGTATTCCTTTTCTTGTCTTATTTTTTTTTATCAGACCTTTTCTTGTCTTATTAATCAGTACCAATCAGTTAACTCATTAAAAGATGACATGTAAATTGAAGTCAATTTGATTGGAAGTGAATCCAATGCTTTCTCAAATGTGGAAGTTACCAGTGTCAATAATATATCCTCTTGAATTATTACTTCTTGCAGTGATATTTCTATTGGAATTATTACCTCTGATAGTGAAGCAAATCTTATTAAAAAAAATGTTTGGCTATAATAAAAGAGAATAAAAAGAGTTTTTTATTCTAGTACAAATACTTACACTATACCTGTTTTCTCTCCATCTATAATTCCTTAATTACCTGTAATTAATTTTATATGAACTGTACTAAATGATGTCTTCTCACCTATGAAGCACGGATACTTCGTCAAGGTCGACGTACCCGTATCGGATACCATATCGAATACGATACTCGTTGGATACTCGATGATACGTATCAGATTCATATCATTCGTATCTGATAATTAATAAAATATATGGATATTTCGCGGATACTTCTAAACATGAAACAAGATTCATAATTTTTAATTTTATACTATACCCCTTCTTTGGAGTTCACATACAATATAAAGTATCAATAAAATTTTATCTGATTTTGAAGATACGAGTATGTTTTATGTATAATTTATTATTACATTTTAAGAGAA
Source organism: Ilex asprella (assembly GCA_023539305.1). Taxonomy (NCBI): domain Eukaryota; kingdom Viridiplantae; phylum Streptophyta; class Magnoliopsida; order Aquifoliales; family Aquifoliaceae; genus Ilex; species Ilex asprella. The sequence continues at coordinate 14,469,814 of CM042194.1, read as the reverse complement.
TATAAAAAAATGAGTCATTTACACTATACTTTTTAGAAATAAATACTTGTAAAACCAACTAATTAAATGTTGTTATAATTCCTTTAATTTGTCATGCTCATTTTATGAACATATCATAATGAGACGATATTATATCTTTTTTATAGTAAAAATTTCTAATTTTACTTACTAATGTTAAAGAATTATTGAAAATTTGTAATTTCTAAGTTGTTAAATAATAGTAAAATATAAAATATATTTTATTATAGATGTATCCTAGTCGTACCCGTATCCGAATTTTTTAAGTTTTGTCATATTACCGTATCTATATCGTATCGCATCCGTGTCCCGTATCCGTATCCGTACTTGTTAGCTTCTCACCTATGTATCTCTCCCTCTCTCTCTCTTTCTCTCTCTTACAACCACACATAAAAATAGCTGTGAAGAGACCCCTAATAATGTTAAATTTTGTATCGCCCGCTCAAGCAAAAGACTTACATAGACAAAGATTTTTTTCACAGTTATACCCCTGTTTCTTGTTCATTGGGCATGAATAATACAATAACACTGCCTTGTGATTCTTTTGGGATAAGAACTCTGGAACCTAAATTAATTTCAGCTAATCAGACAACTTTTCCTCATCGATTTTAATAAGATGAGTTAATTCTTAATCAAAATATTATTTTTTTTATTACCATCAACTCAAGTTATTTATGAGATTTTCTGTTCTATATTTCTTACACGTTACCTGAAAGCAAGATCACCATCTTTAGCTGTTGTAATACTAGATCTTAAATACCCCTGGGTATAATTTACTTTACCGGAGAACATTCTGGCGCACATTGTCTTTTTTGATGTTGGAGAGGTAAAGGCACTTTCAAAGATTTTAAAATCTGGATTGGATTCTTCCTCATTGCCTTTCTCTCTCTCTCTCTCTTATATAACTTGTCCCCTACCTCAACTTGACATTGCCTCCTTTAGACTATTTGCTTGCTGGCCCATCAAGCAAAAACAAAGAACCGGTATGGACGTGCAGACCAAGCTCCGGCAAGCTTTTGGCTCAATGAAAGATCATGCATCCATCGGCAAAGCTCTGATATACAATCATCACAGCTTCGCCAACATAGAAATTGCGATGGTGAGAGCGACCAGCCACGATAATGTCGCCGTCGACGACAAATACCTGCATGAAATTCTCTTCCTCGTTTCCAACCATCCAGGGTGTATCCAATTCCTCGCTCATCGGCTTTCTCATCGTCTTGGAAAGACGAGAGATCGCGTGGTTGCCCTCAAAACACTCGTGTTGACTCATCGCCTCCTACGCGCAGGCAATCGTTCTTTCGAACAGCAGCTTCGGAGCTCTCATGCTTCTGGCCTTCTCCGGTTAAAAACTGATCGGTTTCCGAGAAATTCCGACCACTTGATATCTCTTCTTCACCACTATGCGGCTTATCTTGAAGAAAGAATGAACTGGTTCATTACCCAAGCTGGGAAACTCGAAGCCTCAACCTCCCAAGGCTTGGAGTTTCATGTCTTCGAGAGGAAGCCGATGGACATGATTCTCCGTAGATTAGCAAAATGCCAAGTGTTTCTTGAGAAGATCTTGGATTTTTCACCTACCATTGTTTTTCCATTTGATAGCTTGGCATACACAGCTTTGAGCAACACTTTGAAAGAAAGCTTCCAGGTGTACATGACATTTTGGGAAGAGATTGCTGCTGTTGTTAATATGTTCTTTGACTTGGAAAGGTTGGAGAAAGCTTTGGCCTGTGACATACTCAAGAAGGCTACTAAGCAGAGTCAAGAGCTCTTTAATTTTTATGAAAACTGCAAAAGGGTAATTGGGAATAAGCATTTGGAGTACCCATTGGTGCAAACAATAACAGTGGATCATGTTTTGGCACTGAATCAATTCGTTAACTGTGCACCATTGAATTGTCTTACAAAGTCAACTGAGATGCAGACAACGATGAACAGTGAAGAAGTTGAAAACGACCAACAGAGGGATGAGAATAGCTTATCATCCACTCTGTTTTCTTGGACATTGGAGACCAAAATAAGCAAGGTTTGGGTCGTGTTTGATGAAGAGGAGCCCGATAAATCTCATGTTTCTCCTGGGAGACTCTTCAATGATACAACAAACGATCTTTTGGTTTTCTGAGTGGGAAGCCCTGAGCAATAGAGAGACTAAATATAATGGGAGTTCCAGTTTATTTAATCCCTAAACAACCTTTGTGGAGTTTAGCATAATTTCGTAGGTATGCGTACATGAGCTTGGATAAACCATTTGGGCTGATGAAAATTTTGTGCATCCTGATCTTGCTTATTTGTTCGAATTTAGCCTTTTAAATAACATGTTGATGTGAACGCATTTTAAATGTTAAAACAAGACGATGGTGAGTGAGAATGAAGATTAGGAGAATGTCATAGGTATTTTTGGCATTCCTCCTCTGTTGCTTATGTCAATATTGAATTTTAATTGATGAATATGTTGTTGTATAATAAGGACCAAATTTGATGCCCATATTTTACAACCTTGAAATAATATTTTATCACATGAGTATTTCTTTAATTACCTTTTGCCATTGTTTATCACATGGGTAAATCAACGAATGATTGTCTCTGTGTCGATTAGTGTCACAAGGTAAAATTCCTCACCAAATTTATGTTTCGTGATGATACTGAGATCTTACACTCAACCTCAGTCAAACACTCCAAAATGCTAACATAAAGCACACACAAACAGAATAGGAATACATCAAGCAAATACACAGCACACACAAAGCTTTACAGGTTACAGCTCATCCTTTTCTTTCTCAATAAAGCCTAAGGAAAACACTCTGTCAGAGTCTGCTTACAAAAATGTGTCAAACACTCTATTGTAACACTGCTGACCCAATACATATTTTTATAGCATACAAGATAGCGGTTATAAAGCTCAACCGCCTAGGCAACTGCATGGCAATTAAGGTTTCTCACAAAGCCACTCCACAATTTGCTGATGATGGTTCAGGTCCACTCCCACATTTGTTGATCATGGTAAGGGGCAATTGCAACTGTTGGTTGACCCAGCTAGCAACTGCCCTCAACTGTTGTGTATGCTGAGTGCACATGCGAGCACCCTCATGCTATGCACATGTCAACATTCTGCACAGAACCGCCCCTGCATGACATGCACATGCCAGCAACTGTCTGGAACTGCCATCATCTGCATGGCACAAGCTACAACTATTCGGAATGACCTCATATGTTGTGCACCTGCTTTTCTTGCGAGCCACAACACCTGATTAGCCTTGCATTAGTGCTTAGTCATGCCTCAACCCATGGCTTGATCTTTCAAACTAGCATTGCCTCATAAATTAAGCCACCTAACTAACCTTTGTTTGCAAGCGTGCTTGTTTCCACGTGCCCATGCATTAGCTACTATGCCTAGCCATGCATGGGGCTTCAATCCCACTAATCAATGCCCAACGTGCCCTTGAATGAGCTGTCATCCACAATTATGCAAGGGTCTTCAATCACACCTTGATTGTACCAAGGGTTTGCTTCCTCAAGCGAAACCCAATTAGGCTAAACATGGGCCCCTTGGGGTGAGGCTGCCCATGCCACCGTCGAGCCATAAGATAAGGGTGTGACAAACCACCCCCACTAGAAGAACTTGACGTCCTCATCGAGAGGTTGTCCCGATTACCCTTGAACTAATTAGGATCACCACATTTTTTCTTCTGATGGACAGCCTTAACAAAACTGTCATTTGACTCGTTAAGCAACCCTTGCTTAGAACGAGTAACACCATCTGCAGCAGAACATCTAGTCTTCTGTCTGACTCCCTCCACATGCAAAAGACTACCGTTGTCCCATGGTTGCCATCCGAACAGGGACATGGGCAGTGAGCTTTGCACCATGCTCCAGCTTGTTTTTGTGGTCACCGCTGCTTGACATAATTCTTTGTTGTTTCCTAACCTCTAAAAATCATCCCTTAAAGTGTGTAGTGTATGGATGAAGGGGAGTATCTCTCTCCCTTGGGATAGTGTCAAAAGAAAGGACAAGGAAATGGGGGAAATAAAATGATGTAAATGTAATGTGAGAATGCACAAAAATGCTCCTCAAGCGCAAGGAGACTTTTGCAGGTCGTGTTTTACTTGGTGGTATTCCAAGGTCGTTTCCACTGGGAAGGAAAGTTCAAGTTGAGTGAAGGTGATTTTGGTGAAATAGAGAAAAATGTAAAATCTTGTGTTTGAGTTTCGTGAGTGAAGTTTTGCGAAAAATGAAATAAAACAAGTGTTGGCTAATCCAAAGAAGTCATTCTAATGGGAATCCCAACTCAACTTCAAGCCTTCCTCCAATGATGCATAAACGAATGAATGATTCGTGGGAAGTTAGGAATAAGATGGTTATGAATCAAGCATAAACTGTGACTAGGCCTACAAAATATTAAAAACTCACAACCACATCCACTCTCAACCCAATCAAACTAAACCATCGTGCACCAAGTGGAAGAAGGAAGAGGAGTTGAGATAGCACACCTAAGAGGAAATCTCTCTTGGATTAGCCAACTAAAAATCTTACTCATGAAAGAAAAAAATAAATGCATAATGTAAAGACATAATAAATAAAGGAAGCTTGGAAATTAACTTAATTCAAGAAAACATGAACTATGAAGAAAAATATGCAATGCCCATTTTAAAGTTTGAAATGAAAAAAACATAAAATAACAATGGTAGAAACTTAGAAATGTAACTAAACTTGGAATAAACTTGAAATAGGTAAGATTAAAGTGCAAGGAATGAAGATTAAAAGAGTATGAAAGCTTACTACAACATAAATGGAGAAGCAAATGCAATATATATATATATATATATATATATATATTACACTATTTATCATCTTCTTCATTGCTTCTCTAAGACTATTCCTAAGCTTAGGTAGACAACCCCTTTGAATGGCTTGTAAATTCTGAATATATTAGTGTGTGAGCCTTGAATTTTCGTGCATGGTGGTCCCCCCAATGTGTGTGTAGGCCTCCCATCAATGGGAGGTTGAGTTTGAAAGCTTGGCAGACTAGGAAAAAGCTAGCCTACAACTCCCTTGACAACCCCTTCTTTTCATCTCCATTAATGTCATTACCTCCAAAGTCTTCAAGCATGGTGTAGGAGGCATGTAGACGTGTAAGTAAAGTCAGGGGCAAGTGGGAGAATCAATGGTGAGACCCCCAAGCAAGTGGAGATGAGTTGTAGGCATTTTTGGACGGCGTACCGGAACACTTTTCCTACTCTAAACTAGTTTTCGTAGAATTGTCATAACTTTTGATCCTATTGTACGATTAAGCTAAAATTTTTATGCAATACAGGAGACATCTAGATCTACAACTTTCATATTTTGCACTTTTTCAGATTCGAAGTGGATCATGGTCAAAATAGAGGAATACTAAGGCTATGCAACCATAGGGTGTGGGTGTTGGTGCCTTGTTCCCAAGCACCAATACCTCCTTGATTTCTTCACTTTTAAGCCTCAAAATCCTCATGTAATGTGTTCATGCCTTCACTACATATCCATACTTAGTTGCAAGGTCCTAAAATCCATAATTTAAGCTATAATTACTTGCAACATCGAAAATTCAACATTATTCATAACTTTGGCTAACACTAAGTACTTAAATGTAAAAGTTAAGTTAAAAAGCATGAAATGAGGCCATTAAATATGCAATTTTTTTGCTCATTAACCACCACATCCAGGAAGAAGGTCCTTGGGGAGACTTGGAGGGAAAGTCTCAGCACATTCTTCCAAATTATCTGCCACCAACTCGGGCATTTGAACCTTCTCAACAGGTTTGTTCCCCACCAAGGCAGAAAGATAAGTCATCTTCCTTTCCTATGTTCTAGTATCCATCTACAAGGCAGACAACACCTCCATTTTTCGCTTGCAGTCCCTTTACTTTGGTCTCTGTAAACACCCACATGTTTAAAAGTAATATAATGATAGATTTTTTAATAACTTAATATATGTAATGGTGTAGAAATGAACCCCATGAGTTATAACTGTAGGAAATGTTAATATTATAAATATTAGTCAAAACTTAGTTGTAGCTCGTGAAGATAAGAAATAATTTGTAATAGAACTTATATCAACTATGTGAGAGGTGTAAATGTATATTGTATAGGTTTAGGTTGATTTTGAAAGGGTTTGGAATGAATTGGAAAGGAAAAACAGAGAATTTAGGCAAACCCCTTCAGAACAGCCTTTCAGAAGGAAACCCTTCCAGAAGGCCCGATACCAGTAGCTAAACCCTACCGGAAGAGCCTTCAGGAAGGGAACCCTACCAGAAGGGCCTACCGGTAGACCCAAAAGAAATTCAAATTCAGCACAACAAAAGTTGGGATTTGGGCCATTTAAAACACACCTTTTCACTACATTTTACCACATTCTTACATTCCACTCTCACCCTAAACACTTTAGTACCCTAAGAGAAGATAATGGAAAGAAGAAAGAGGAGAAATGAGGTGTTTAGAGCTTGGGCTTTTGACTAGAACTTTGAAATCTTTGATTCAAGGTAGGGGTTTTCTTCCTATTCTCTTACATTTGGGCTAGGGCTTATATGTACTCTTTTCACTCTAAAGCTTATATGTATGATATAGAATCATTTATTCTTGATTTCCTTGTGAATATTACCATGTTTTGAACAATACTATGGTTGGTTAACCATTAAATCCGTTTCTTGACTCAAAGCCCTAGTTTTCAAGAGAGATGAACTTTTTTCTAAATCTTTCTTTTATTCTTGATTTCAAAATCTTAGTGTTTCATATTGAACAACAAAATGATATTTATGATGTCTGTTGTACATTTTATTATATTGCTCATTGTACATCTACATGATAAAATTAGAGATTTTTTAAATATGCTTGTAAAATGAGAAATTGTGAATTTTATATTTATTTAGAATTGTTGGTGAATGGAGAATATTTTGGTTTTCTCATTTGTATGGTTGTTGTGATGGATTTGAATTGCCATTGAGAGATGTCGTAGAGTGTTAGAGGTTAGTCTATCGCAGTGGGGGTGAGATGGTTTCGTAACACTTGTAGTGGATTGTCATTTAGTAATGCGACCACTATCGTTTACTGAAGTTCGAACTAGGAGTGGTATACCTTTCCATTTGAGGGATTCGTCACTGCCATTGAGATAGTAGACGCCCTTTCTCGAAGTGATTGTGTTTTTTCGGTTGTGATGGGTGTACTAGGTATAATCGTTGGGTAGATTCCTAAGAAACGATCAACGTATATGGCAACGGGGATGAACCAATATACATGAAAATGTGATTTATTATTGAGGAATGTAGTTTATCATTTTCGTTTAATTATTGTTATTGTTTAAACTAGAGATCTGTTTAAATATCCATGTTTTATTTCAAAATTGATATATGATATTTGCGAAAGGAGACCGACCTCTTTTGTATAATTCAAAAACCTTATATAAGTTTGGGAGGAATGCTGCTACGGAGCTTAGTGCTCACCCCTTACTTAACAACCTTTTTAGATTATCCCCTCGAGGAAGAGCTGAGAGTTGATGAGTGAGTGCATTGGAAAGCTCCCATAGAAGAGAACGTAGATCCCGAGGGAGACGCTTAGTGTTCTATTTCCTTATGTGATAAACCAAAAAAATTCCTTTTGAGGCAATGTAAAGTCTAACATTATTTTTATGTTTTCGCTGCCAAGTGTAATTTAATTCTTTTGGGAAGTAAATGCTATTGTTTGGCATATTCTTCTGGATAATGTTGTAAGTATTTTATGGAGGATGAATGAAGTCTCATTTATTGAAGGATTATTTTAGTGCTCGTATTATGTAAATGATTTTAGAATGTAATGTCGTCTAAGGTTGTTTTTGCGGCGTTACAGTCTCCCACCTTCTCTGCAGGCACAAAGCATTCTGCTCCTCTCGTTTGAGATCAGCATTTCGTTTATGTGTGGCATCAATGCCACTTTGGCCTTTACAAAGAAATCGTTCCCGGGAATGACATTGAAGTCGTCCAAGGGTATGGTTGTCATGCTATGCGGCCTTCCCATAAACCAATTTTTAGGCTCACCTCTACATTTCCACGCAATGGAACTGCTCCTGAATTGATAACCTTAAGCTTGATTAAGCTCTCGTAAATTGTAAGCCAAAAGTTTCCACTTCCTTCCATGCAATGAAGTTATGAGTGACACCGTGTCCACCATCGCTAGAAATTCTTTCCTGTTCACCAAAGCTTGCACAAATATCAAACCTTTACGGGCATGCTGAATCTTTCCCAAAGACATTGCATTCAACAACTGTAGTGATATGTGCTTGATGGAAAACCTTGTTGTTTCCTAACCTCTAAACATCACCCTTTAGCATGTCTATGATGTGTGTGAGAAAGGGAGTGTCACTCTCCCTTAGGGATAATGTCAAAAGAAAGGACAAGGAAATAAGGGATAAACGAAATGAACAAAATGTGTGAAATGAAATACGTGTGAACAAAAGTGCTCCCTAAGCGCAAGGAGTATTTCGTTTGTCGTGTTTTACTTGAAAAGTATTCCAAGGTCGTCTCCTCAGGGAAGAAAAGTTCAAGTTGTGTGAAGGTGATTTTGGTGAAAAAGAGAAAGTGTAAAAATCTTTGAGGTTGAGTTTTTGGGGTTTTGTGTTCTTAAGGAAAATGCAAGAAAACAAGTGTTGGCTAATCAAAGAGGCCACTCCAATGAGAATTCCAATTAACTCAAAACCTTCCTCCGAGGGTTTATAGAAGAACGATTGATTTGTGGGAAGCTAGGGATGAAATGGTGAGGATCCAAGCATAAACCTTGACTAAGCCTATGGAATATCAAAGACTCACCACCACATCCACTCTGAACCCAATCAAACTGAACCACCGTATACCGAGAGGAAGAAAAAAAATGAGTTGAAATGAAAAATTCAAGAGGAGGTCTCCCTTGAGTTAGCTAACTAGAAATCTAGTTATTCATACTTGAAGGAAAGACGAAAATGTAAATGAAAGACATAATGAAGAAATAAAGCATGTAACTTAACTTAAAGCAAGAAATCTTAAACTATGAAGATAAATATTCAATACCCACTTTAAAGCTGAAAATGAAGAAAGTGGTAAGCAAAAATGGTGAAATCTCAAATGTAGAACTAAACTTGCAAAGTACTTGTAATAAATAAGATTAAAGTGCAAGAGTTAAGGATTACAAGAGATTAAAAGCTTGTTACAACGAAAATGGAAAGGAAAATGCAAAAACATCAACTTCTAGCGCTATTCATCATCTTATTTATTGAGCTCAAAACTAAGCTTAGGTAGCCAGCCCCTTAGAACTTGTGTAATGCTGAATATAAAGGAGTGTGAGCCTTGAAATTTCGTGCAAGGTGGTCCCCCCAAGGTGTATGCAGGCCTCCAAGCATGGGGAAGGTGAGTTGATGGATTTGTATAGGCTAGGAAAAGCTTAGCCTGCAACCCACATGGAAGCCCACTTCTCTTCATCCTATATAAATGCCAAGCCTCAAAAGTCTTCAAAATTGTGTAAATGAGGCATGTAAATGTGTAAGAAAATGTTGGGGGGCAAGTGGAAGAAGTGTAGGTGGGACCCCCAAGCAAGTGGAGCTGAGTTGTAGGAGGTTCAGAGCTGTTCAGGGGAGTGTACCGATACACTAAACCTTTTGGAGTCGAGTGTACCGGTATGCAGTTCCGGTACTCTTCAGTACCGGTACTACATATCAGTACTATTTTTTGCTCTGGACCAGGCTTTATAGAATCGTCATAAATATTGATCCAACAGTTGGATTAGGCTGAAATTTTAGCACAGTACAAAAGACATCTAGATCTACAACTTTCATGTTTTGCACTTATTCAGTATCGAAAGTGGATCATGGTCTAAATGGAGGAAAACCGAAGCTCTACAACCTAGTTGTGCAAGTGCTGGCGCCTTTGTTCCCAAGCACCAATACCTCATTGATTTCTTCATTTTAAGCCTCCAAATCTTCATGTAATGTGTCCATGCCTTCACCACACATCCATACTAGTTTCAAGGTACTAAAATCAATGATTTAAGCTACAAGAACATGCAACATCGAAAATTCAACATTATTCATAATTTCGGCTAACACTAAGTAATTATGTGCAAAAGTTGAGTTAAAATGCATGTAATGAGGTCTTCAAATATACAATGTTATACACTCATCACACCCCCTAACTCAAGCTTTTCTAGTCCCTAGCAAACAGAATGACATATACTAATTCCGCTATTGTATTTAGCACATGCAACAAGCCTTTAAACCCCTAGGTGTTCCCTTGTGGACGAGTATTGTCTTGTGAAGGTTTTCAGTAAAGGTACCTGAAAACTTCCTTTCCTAGTATCCAATATTTAAAATATATTCCCTTTTTTTTTTAACTAACATTGGGATGTCAAAAACAACTTGCTTAACACACCCGAACTAATTACACATAAACCACATCATAACCTTAAATGTTATTCTAGAGTATCCACATGCACATTCATTTTCAAACTCGTGTGTGTGCGAAATGAACATGTAATTTAAACATTTACATAACAGAGTTCACATTCACTTTGGCCATCCAAATTAAGCTTCGATACAAAGTCACCAAGAGTGTCTCCCAACAATGAATCACTCTATGATTATCTTGGCATTTACTCCTTGTGTATATGTGAGATGGAATATTGTGCACAAAACGAAGTATGCTCACATATAATCCAAATATGAAGTACATGCATAAAAATGAAACAACCTTGGCATAATCTCATGAAAGGAATGCTAGGGCATTAGATAGCAAAATCAACCTTCTTGTTTTTTAAAAGTATGCATCTCCCATGCTTCTCTAGATCATTTAGGACTTCAAGGGTTATAATGGGGCCTTGGGGTGATATTGAGGCAA
>CM042194.1:14403207-14443935 GCA_023539305.1 Ilex asprella | reverse complement strand
GGGGTTCAGTCAAAGAATCAGGCGATCTGCAGTCTGTCCATGGGATCCGTTCGAACGGTCCCTTCCGTTCGAACGTGAAGGCTGTTTTTACTTGTATATCTGTGTTGATTTCCAGGCTTCACGTTGGTTGCAGTCTTCTGTCAGGCCATTCACCCACTCTCTGCATCACTCCGGGTCCTCAAATCACCCTAATGCAGTCGATCATGGCACCCATGTGCCTAAGGATCCTTCTTCTGGCAATAGAGGTCTTCACACGCTACGCATTTCAGTCAACCAGATCGTGTCAGTGCTTCCAGTGGCGTTTGAACGTGATGTTGCATTCGAACGTAGCATGGTGTTCGAACGTTAGGCTTTAATCTCCAGGGTCTGTTTGCAACACGTCTTTGCCTCATTTGCCTAGTTCAGAGGGAGTGTTTGAACGTTGATCACCGTTCGAACAGCCTTGTTGTCCTCAAGCTTTTCCTTTGTTGATCAAATGCTGCAGTTACACTTAAATGTTGTATTTATTGTTCTTGACCCTTTTTCTCACTTTAGCACCTGAAACATCATAATTTGAACTCCATCAAAGTATAATTAGTCCAAAAAAGCACAATAAAATGTTATAATTGAGTGCCAATCAGTAGTCTCCCGAACAATTTCTGGCCCAAACAAGCTATTCTCTCCAGCTTCTAGCCAACAAGTCGGTGGCCTACATGGTCTCCCATACAATGCCTCATAAGGTGCCATTCCAATACTTGCCTGATAGCTATTGTTGTAGGAAAATTCTACCAATGGAAGATGTTCACTCCAACTTCCTTTGAATTTCAATACACAAGCTCGTAACATGTCCACCAAAATTGTATTACCCTCTCGGATTGGTCGCCTGTCTGAGGATGAAAGGCGGTGCTGAAGTGCAAATCTGTCCCCATAGCTCGTTGTAAACTTTGCCAAAATTTCACCACAAAACGAGAATCATGATTTGACACAATAGAGAGTGGAACCCCATGCAATCTCACAATCTCATAGATGTACAACTTGTTCAAGGTCTTTAGAGTGGTAGTAGTCTTCATACCCAAGAAATGAGCGGACTTAGTGAGTCTATCTACAATGACCCATACGACATTTTGCCCTGATGAAGCCCGTGAAAAGCCAGACTCAAAGTCTACAGTGATGTGATCCCACTTCCACTCTGGGATAGGCAAGGACTGTAGTAATCCTCCGAGTTTTTGATGTTCCACCTTCACCCGCTGACACACCACGCACATAATGACATACTTTGCCACATCTTGTTTCATCCCTTTCCACCAACAGTGACGCTTCATGTCTCAATACATCTTGGTACTACCCGGATGTATGAAAAATTTTGAGCGATGACACTAACTCAACACCTCTTCCTTTACTTGGTCATTGTCTGTTACACATAGTCTTCCGCGAAATCGTAACTCTTCATCACATATAGACTAGTTCTCAATAAGCTCATTCCTCTCTAATCTACCTCAGGTAGTTTCCAACTCGGTATCTAATCGTTACCACTCCACAATCCTTTGTCGGAGAATTGGTTGAGCTACAAGATTAAATAAACGTGGTTGAGTTTTCTATCTATTCACCCGTAGATCAAATTCCTTCAAAGCATTAATCATCTTCCATCTATTCATCGCAAGTACATTGATTTCACCCCAAGACTTCCTCCTAAGTGTATCTGCTATTACATTAGCCTTCTCTGGATGGTAGTTGAGTGTGAAATCATAGTCTTCTAGATATGCAATCCATATTCTTTGTCGAAGATTCAAGTCATTATGTGTAAAGATATACTAGAGACTTTTATGATTAGCAAACACTTGAAATTTTTCTCCATACATGTAACACCTCCATAACTTAAGAGCAAAAACCACAGCCGCAAGCTCCAAGTTGTGAGTGGGATAGTTCTGCTCATGAATCTTTAGTTGTCTCGAGCCATAAGCAACTACCTTACCTCCCTGCATGAGCACACATCCCAAGCCTCGTAATAAAGCGTCGGTGTAAACATCGTATCCTTCCCCACTGCTCTAAACAATGAGGACATATGCTGTTGTCAACCTTTCCTTCAAGGTGCGAAAGGCTAGTTCACACTCTTGACTCCACAAGAATCTTTCCCCCTCCTTCGTAAGGCGAGTGATTGGCATCACAAGTTTTGAGAACCCTTCAATGAACCTTCGATAGTAGCATGCTAATCCCAAGAAACTACGTACTTTGGTCATATTCATTGGTGGTTCCCACTTCAGCACTACTTCAATCTTTGCGGGGTCAACCGCTACACCCTGTTCTAAAACCACATGACAAAAGAATTTTACCTCCTTCATCCAAAACTCACATTTACTCCCATCTTTGCGTATAACTTATTCTCTCTCAAGTTCTGAAGCACTATCGAAAGATGGTGTTTATGTTCCCCTTGTGTCCGTGAATAGTTTAATATGGCATCAATAAACACAATGACAAATTATCTAGATACGACCCGAGTACCCTGTGCATCAAATCTAGGAAGGCTGCAGGAGCATTAGTCAATCCGAACGGCATAACCGTATATTTGAAATGACCAAACCGGGTACAAAAAGTTGTTTTAGGAATATCCTCCTTCTTGATCCACTGTTGATGGTACCCTATGCGAATATCAATCTTGGAGTAATACTTATAACCTCTCAACTGATCGAATAAATCATCAATTCGTGAAAATGAATATTTATTCTTCACTGTAACCCGGTTCAACCTTCGGTAGTCCATGCATAACCTAAGTGTTTCATCGTGCTTCTTCACAAAGAGAACTGGAGCTCTCTAAGGTGAAGTGCTTAGACGGATAAACCCAATAGCCAACAATTGATCTAACTGCTTCCTTAGCTCCTTCAACTCCAAAGGTGCCATTCTATAGGGAGTAATGGAAATGGGTTCTATTCCCGGATATAGATCAATCCAAAACTCAATCTCCCTCTTTGGAGGTAACCCGGTAGTTCATCTGGGAAGACATCTAGAAAATCTGACACTATCAACACCACATCCGAATGGAATTTATCCCAATCATCTCCCATTAAACTAGCTAAGAAACTCAGATTGCTCCTTGCCTTAGCTTTAAAAGTTTATTTCCCGTAGTAGGGAATGGATGGGAAGAATTTCGATCCTTCATGAAACTGAAAACGAATCCTCCTTGTAATTAAAATGAAATCCGTTTGCAGAAATAATCCATTACTACATGAAAAGTGGACAACATGTCTATCCCAAAGATTATGTCATAACCCTTCATATCTAATGCCACCAAGTCTACAATCAATTTGTGCTCCCCTATTCGAAGCATACAACCTCGACACACCCTTCTACTATCCAACCTTTCTTTTGTAGGCAAGTCAATACTCAAAGCGTGTTCGAGATTCTCAAGTCCTCTCCCAACTAAATAGCATATTTAGTGCGTAAAAAGGAACGTGTAGCACTAGGATCAATTAAAATACATGTCCAAGAATTATATAGAAGGACAATACCTTCCACCACTGCGTTAAAAACGTCTTCCTCAGGTTGGGTCAAGGCAAAAAATCTTCCTTAATTGGTACCGCCTGGGGATACAGCTACTGACGATCTCTGCTGTAGTGGCTTTTGTAGTGGTGGCTTGGTTGTATTCACATGTCCTGTCGTCTGAGTATGCTTCTGGGGTGTAAAGATTGGACACTGATTTTGAAGATGCCCCAGACTTCCACATGCAAAGCAGGCTCTTGTGTTTACTCCTATCCTCTCAGATAAGCCTTAAACTCCTCGAGCAGTCTGAAATCTCTGTGCAACTGTCTGGTCTGGGTGACGGTAAGGTGCCACCCTTTGTACTCCGCTGCTGCTAGCACCGGTCCTGAACGGACCTCCCCTAGCAAAGTTCTACTGTCTTTGATTATTCTCAGTGTCTCTCTCAACTAATGGAGCTCTGTCGACAAGATCCCCATAGTCTCGGATCTTATGAGACACAAGTTTTTCCCTAATGGCAGGCCTCAAGCCCTGCTCAAAGCGTTTAGCTCTCTTGGCCTCAATAGAGAGGAATTTCATGGCATACCGGGATAGCTCATCAAACTTCTACTCATAATCTGTTACCATCATGCTACCTTGTCTCAGAGGCAGGAAATCTACACTCATTTTATCCCTAACAAATTCAGGAAAATACTTGTCTTGGAAGATCTAATCAAAATCCTCCCAAGTAAAAGCTTTGGTGTTCCTCCTCCTTTTCAAAGAATCCCACCACTGATCTGCCTCCCCATCTAGTAGATATGCAGCTAGGCTGACCAGTAAATCCTCAACAGTTCCCATGCTATGACACATCTTCTTTACCCGAAGAATCCACTTATCTCCCTCCAAAGGATGAGAGCTTCCTTGGAATGTAGGTGGATGTTGCCTCAAGAATTCTTTAAGAACTATCATCCTTATATTATCGTCTCCATTGCCCGGTACAAGAGCTAATGGTTGAAACCCCCAGTTGTGGTTGTTGTTTCCATTCTGGTGTTGTACTAGAGTGGTTGGCTCTTGTAGGCATTGATAAATGCCATTCATTGCATCAGAAGGTGGTGGTGGTGGTTGTACTTGACGTCCATGCCCATGTCCACGTCCCTGTCTACCGTCCATCCTGCACATCAATTAAAATTAGTTTCCTTGATGTACAAGAGATAGTTATGCCTTGATTTATGCATAAGGCTTGTATAAGCCTTAAGTCACCATTCATTTGACTCAATACTATTTTTCTAGTGGTAATTCATAACCTACAGCTCCCATGTAAGACCTAAAGCCTAAACTCTAATACCAAACCTATAACACCCTTAAATTCATCTTGGACTACATTACTATTTAAACCATTCATGTCATGAGAGAAAATAATAAAATTCATAAATACATAAAGTTTCATTCATCATACATAGAGTCTAAATTATCATTCAAAAGAATATGTCAAACTATGGCAACTACATCTTAAAATCAAGTATCGTTTTGCAGCAGA
Organism: Ilex asprella; assembly: GCA_023539305.1. Taxonomy (NCBI): domain Eukaryota; kingdom Viridiplantae; phylum Streptophyta; class Magnoliopsida; order Aquifoliales; family Aquifoliaceae; genus Ilex; species Ilex asprella. The sequence continues at coordinate 14,438,969 of CM042194.1, read as the reverse complement.
ATAAACATAATATCGTTCCAACAATATCTAAAAATGTATCTCCTAGTATATGACATAAAGAGAGCCACTTTTGACCATCCCCTCGGGATCCACGCTTCCTTCCCCTTGAGCTCCCCAAGCTACCTGCTCATCTACTCCCAGATCTTCCTCTAAATCGAAATCTGAAAATAAATATTGTTTGTAGGGAATGAGCACTAAGATCTGTAGCAACATCCTCGCAAACTCGAACATGGTTTGGAAAAACATGTAAATAGGGTGGTCTCACCTTTCAAAATATCATATATAACTTTTGAAAAAAAATTGCGACATTTAAACAAATCTTCGGTTAACACAATAACAATCGATTAAATGAAGAGTACCACTAATAAGACATTTTCAATGACACACCATTTCCCACAAGTTTTGTTGGAATCCCATAATTCCAACAAATTCTTGTAGAAACCATGTACCATTGGCCACAATCAACCAATTTCAACAATGAATCATAATCCACTATTTGTATATCTGTATCTCAGGTATTATGTAAGATCTCGCATGAATGCACACTTTGAGAATATCCTGGCCCACACTCACACACACAATCCTCGCAAGGATATCAACTATAGGTAGTGTGTGTACCATCACAATGACAGTGATGAAATCCAACTCAGGAATAGTATACTAACCCCCAGCCACAGTACCCATGAGTGAAATATTGGTATGGTCCTCGCAAGGCACTAACCCCACTATGAGTGATAGAGAATGTTCAAAATTGCACGGAGTAGGAAATACATATATCCCACTCTACGATATCCAGTCAACGGTCACCCATGTTCATCCAAATATCCATACAATAGATACAAGACCAACCAATTTCTCAAATCACAAGTACTTCAAAAACCCCCAATTTCATAGTTATTTTTCAAATAAAACCTCTAAAGAACAATAAGCAAGAGTTCATCAAAATATATAATTTTATGTTTCCAGCAAACACTAGAGTTTTTGAAAGGAAGAATAATTGAACATCGAGTAGAGAAATCAAGAAAAATTGATTTATCATTAGAGAGATCAAGAACAATGAATATCAAGTCATGAAATCAAACACAAATCAATATCAAGTTTATGAATCAAGAACAATAAGAAGAAAAATCCATGCTTCTAGAAAAACTGGTGTTTGGATGTCAAGAACAAAGGTTTAACGGACATCAGGATGTAATTTTCATCTAACATGGTAAGATTTGCTAGAACAATCAAGAAACAAGGATTACATAACAAATATTTATGATTAAGAGTCAAAACATGTACATATATAAGCCTAAGTAACAATGATCAAGCGTGGAAGAAATTCCCTACCTTCTTCTTCCTAATTCTTGAAGAACTTGAGGTTTTGATTCACTTCAAGATGAGAATTCCCTTTGATCTTGTGTTTTCTCCCTTCCTTTCTTATTTCTCAAATCTTTCTAGGGTTGTAATTGGTGTTTGGAGGCTGAAGGAGGCGGCCTTATGTATTTATAGAGGAGAAAAATATCTCAGCTGACCTAAATCTAATGTTCTGATTCGTCGATCACGTTCGAACGTCATTTAGCGTTTGAACGTTGCTAGTGCAAATTGTTGTTTTACGTTCAAACATTCTTTGTCTTTCGAGTGTTGGTTGCTCCCAGTACTTTTTCATTTTCATCAGACAAGCTCCCAGTACTTTTATGTTTCTATTAGATAGAATACTGGAACAAAAATTCGTTCGAACGGACTTTAACGTTCGAACGTACTTTCACGTTCGAGTGTCATCTCAGTTTCTGCTCTAACTTTCAATAAAGTTTTGACCTATTTAGAGGTCGATTTGGAAAATTGTTGTGAAATACTATTTTGTAGCCCTAGAAGTCTACTATCTACTGTCAAATTTTCAGATCAAATGGTTCTCAAAACAAAAAGTTATGATCAAAACATTGGGGCAATATCAAAACTCCCTCCCATTCAAATTCTCGCTAATTGTGCTTTCACTCTGGAATACTTCCAACTTCTACCACATACCTTCTTATCTCAACTAGCGTAAATATTTCTAATCTTACAATCCACATAATTCATACATACATCATTATAAATATTAGCAATTCAATAGCACAATTACATTACTATATAACGATAAGAATATGAGGGTTTACAATTAACATATTTACCACCAAGGTCACTTCCTAATTTTGCTTCTTAGGTTATACCACAATAGCCACTAAGGCTGTATCAAGTTGGCCACTAAGGCCATCTCACAGTTTTCACAAAAGGCTATATCGAGTCCGCCACTAAGGCCATTTTACATTTTCCTCTAAGACTATATTTGCCCTTAAGGCTATAGTTACAACTTCCATCCCAACATAAAGCCTTTATTTCTTCATGATCATACTCCAATAGTAAATAACATTCACAACGTCAATGTAAGGCATGTGAGTTAATACACTCAAGTTGGTATGCACCTAAAGTTCGATCCCCATTGGAGTTTCAGTTGGAATGGTTGTTGATGTAAATGTCTTTGTACCTATCACACGTGTTATTACAATTGCCTTTAAATACTTCTTATGGCAACATTACATTCTAAGTGTCTATGTGTATATATTTTCATCCTCAATGCATTTGCAATTTCTCCCACTTAGTATCTTTCCTGAACGTTTAGGTTCTTCGTTGTTAACTCCTACCTTTAACACTATGTTTATATTTAAACGTAATTTACATATTTGAAGTCATGTTAACCCTTTTTGATTTAGTTTTAGGCATTTAGAATGTTTGTGTAAGCCTACAGATCTAGGGTTAGAAAATTGAAGGTCTCTATGACAAAAATAGAAGATCAATCTTGTTGTACTGGTATAAGTCCTACCGGTACATTATAGGGCAGATTACCTTTCTATTGGTACTACCATATGTCCTGAGGCTATTACATCTCTGAATGCGAAGGAGTTAGAGACAAAGGAAAGAAAATAATTGTGAAGATGAATATTATACATTCATAGTAGATAATGATCCATCAACATATACTGAGGCTATTACATCTCTGAATGCATCATTCTGCAGGGAGGCAATAAATAATGATATTAGATCTGTTATGCAGAACCATACTTGGGAATTAGTACACTTACGTCCTAAAACTAAGGCCATAGGTTGTAAATGGATATTTAAAAAGATACTTAAACCTGATGGATCAATTGAAAATTTTAAGGCTCGAGTGGTAGTTATGGGCTATACACAAAAGAAAGTTGTGTATTGCTTTAATACTTTTGCTCTTGTGACTAGAATCTTTTTTATTAGAGTTTTATTTGTGTTGGCTTCAATTTAAACACTTGTAATTCATCAGATGGATGTAAAAACAACATTCCTAAATGAAGAACTCCAAGTTAAAATTTATATAAAACATCCTGAAGGGTGTATAATTCATGGTCAAGAAAATAAAATATGCATATTAGTAAAAACCTTGTATGGCTTAAAGCAAACACCTAAATAGTGGCATGATAAATTAGATTAAGTATTGATAGAAAGCTCAACTCTTGCACCCTCAAGGATCACTTTCCATTTCTTTTTATTGATCAAGTTTTGGAGAGGGTGGCAGGTCACTTGTTCTATTGTTTCCTAGATGGATATTCAAGATATCATCAAATTGAGATTGCTTTGGAGGATCAAAAGAAGACCACTTTCACTTGACCATTTAGGATATTTTCTTATCGACGAATGCCATTTGGGTGATGCAATGCCCTAAGAACATTCCAAAGGTGCATGGTGAGAATTTTCAGCGATATGGTGGAGAAAATAGTAGAAGTGTTTATGGATGATTTGTTAGTGTTTACTGATTCATTTGATAGCTTTTGGGGAAATTTGGAGGAAGTATTGGTAAGGTGTAAAAAAGTTTAGTGCTCAACTGTGATGACTTCTTGAGCCAGTCCACCATCACCCATACTGCGTCGTGCCCATGTGAATTCCATGGAAAATGGGTCACAAAATTTATAGTGATGTGTTCCCACTTTCACTAGGTCATCTCCAAAGGGTGGAGCAACCCTATTAGTCTTTGGTGCTTCGACTTAACCTGTTGACACACAAAAAACTAGCTAACTAAGTCTGCAATGTGTTTCTTCATCCCGCTCGAGTAGTATTGCTGGCGAAGGTCATGGTACATCTCTGTGCCACCTAGATGCACAGCCAAACGGGAGCAATAAAACTCCTAAAAGATCTTTTCTCTCAGATCCGCGGACTAGGGAACCACAATAGTTCTCTTGTACTGAAGATAACCATCTGCGTGAATGGCCTAACCATCATTACTTGTATCCGACTGTACCCAATCCGTGATAGACAATATCTCTATATCTTGCCCTTGGGACACGATCACTTTGCTCAATAGGGAAGGTATAGCCACTAGACTCCCCAAAATGCCCTGAGCCTGACCCTATAGTGTAACCCAAATTGTCCCATAGTCTCGAGCACCCACCACTCTTGGGAAACTATACCAACCAGGACTCCCCATGAATTCTGGTTGAGTTCATTAGCCACAATATTTCCCTTTTTATGATGGTAATGCAAAGTAAAGTTATAGTCCTCTAAGTACTCCATCCATATGGGTTGCCTCATATTGAGGTCTCACTATGTGAAAATATATTTCAGACTCTTGTGGTTCGAAAACACCTCAAATTTTTCTCCATATAGATAGTGGCGCTATGCCTTAAGGTAAAGACGACGGCCGCCAACTCCATGTCGTGCGTAGGATAGTTCTGCTTGTGATTCTTCAATTTTCATGAACCATAAGCTACCACCCTTCCAAACTGCACCAAAATATATCCAAGTCTATCCTTTGAAGCATCACAATAGACTATGTACATTTGTTCCATCTCTAGGATAATCAAGGTGGGAGCTAAAGTCGATCGTGTCTTTAACTCCTAGAATACCCTCTCACATGGCCATTCCAGTCAGAGGTGCGGGTAGTTATGAGAAGTCCTTGATGAGCCTTCGGTAATATCATGTCAATTTGAAGAAACTAAATCACCTCAACGTTCTCTGGGTTTATTGGCACACCCGAAGCAAACACCACATGTCCTAAAAACTTCACATCCATCAATCAAAATTCATACTTGTTTAACTTGACGTATAATTGATGGCCTCTCAAGGTTTGGAGAAGAATCCTCAAGTGACCTTCATTCTCCTCCTTATACTTGTAGGATACAACAACACTATGGCAATTAGATCAAGACAGGGTTTAAATACCCTATACCTGAGATTCATGAATGCGGCTGCAGCATTCATCAGTCCGTATGGCATAATCATGAACTCCAAGTGGCCATATCGAGTCTTAAAAGCCATCTTGGGAATGTCAGTTTCTTGTACCTTCAACTAAAGGTGCCCCATGTGATTACCACAAAATATTTCATATTCCAAGTGAATTTGCATTCCTTTTGTGCTAGCTTTTGTGGTTAATATGAGTGAAAATGAATTGTTTGTGCTATTCATGGATTTTTAGTATGTTTATAGATAAAAGGTGATAAATGATGCTTGTTAAGCCTTCTCATAGTGTTTAAGATGAATGAAGATAAAGGTATGACTTGACGGTAGCTCAAGAGGTCATGAAACCAAGAAATCAGCAAAACAACGGAAAATCTACTCGTAGGTTTCCCTCGACCGACCGGTAGGTTTTATTGAAAATTACCAGATTCTACATATCAATACCTACAACCTTGGGGGTCCCACCAAGAAATCTCCCACTTGTCCTTGAAATGCCTTACACACAAACATGCCTTCATACACTATGCTTGTACTAGCCTTTCCAGCCCATCCCTTTCAACCCCCTTTTGATTGGGATCACATCACATAGTGAGGGGATGGCTCTATGGACGTTTTTGGCAAACTCCATCACCATTATTCAGGTTTTTAGCGAGATAAATTGTAATATATAGAGAGAAAGAGTCCAAGGAAGAAGATGAATAGTGCTAGAAAGAGAAGTTGATATTTTTTTATTTTCTTCCATACATTGCCTTGTAATCCATTGTAAGACTTGGTTAAGCTTTGTTTAAAGTTTTTAATGTCATTTAATGCAAATTGCTTTCAAGTATAGTCTTTTATTCTAGTTTTCACCATTAATGCATTCAAGTTCTTCTTTCCAAGTTTCCAAATGTGTATTAAATGCATTCTCTTGTAATTTATATTTCATTGCATTAACTTAACTTGAATCTTCATTCCTTTACAATGTCTTTCCATTACATTATTATATTTCCTTTAAGCATGAGTATCTAAGCCCTTAATGTTAGCTAATCCAGGGGAAATCTCCTTTTGGGTAGGCAATTTCAACTCATTTTCTTTTCTCCTCTCGGTGTACGTTGGTTCGGTTTGATTGGGTTAGGGTGAGGACAGGTTTTGAGTTCTTGCTACACTGTAGGCGTTGTCATGGGGTATGCTTGAATCCTCACCTCCATTTCAGTCCCTCGCTTCTTATGAATCAATCAAACATCTAGACACCATTGGGGGAAGGTCTTGAGTTGAGTTGGCATTCTCATTGGAATGAACCCTTTGGATTAGCCAACACTTTTCCATTTCATTTTTATCAAGATACAATTACAAACCAAAATTCAAGCAACAAAATATTTTTACACTTTCCCCTTTTTACCAAAATCACTTTCAACACGATTCACATCCTTCCCTGAGGAGACAACCTTGGAATACTTTCCAAGTAAAACACGATACTCAAAAGACTCCCTGTGCTTGGGGAGCACATTTTTTTACACATATATTCCATGTCATTCTCACCATTCTGTTGCCGTTTCTTTTGACGTCATTCCGAGGGAGAGTGGCACTCCCCTATCCGTATAATCCACATACACATTTAGGGTGATGTCTAAAGTTTAGGGAATATACAACAGAGAAAAACTAAGCACCGTGTGCAAGTCTATCTTAGAGTAGACCCTAGCCCTTATATTGGTCAAATAAATCATCTATGCATGACATTGTTTACTTGTTCCTGATGGTTACCTAATTCAACTACCAATACCAATGGAATCATACACTGCTTGGGATAAAGCATTGTGTTTTTCTCCCTAAAACTTATGACAAACACCCTCTGTTGCAAAAATAATGACCCTCTTTTGATCACCATCGATGACGAATCAGTGTGCCGCCAACCAATCCGTCCTGTGGATAGCATCAAACTCTACAAGTCCATGACCCTAAGGTCCACCATGAGTTGAGCCATTGAGATCTCTATAACTCACAACCCCAACATGCCTTACCAATGCGAATTCTAGTTCCTAGGGGTTAATTTACCTATAAGGACTCTTCTAGGGTTTCAATATTTAAATCTAAACTATGCACAAAATTTGTGAAAATACTTGTATGTGATATACATGAATCAAATAAAACTTGTGCCTATAGACGAGAAAGTAAGGGATGTACCCTAGATCACTGTTGCTTGATTGTTTTCCATTGTATTCCTAATCTCCAAACATGAACCATTAAGGTGCATATGGCTTATATGTGTGAGTGAGTGTCTCTCTCACCCGGGTTCAATGCAAGAAAAAGAAAAATGGATGTATGGAATGATATGTGTATGTGTGTGAATAAAAGTGCTCCCCCAAGCGCAGGGAGACTTTCAAGCGTCGTATTTTACTTGAAAATAGTATTCAAATGGCGTCTCCTTAGGGAAGGAGGTAAATCGCGTTGAAGGTGATTTTGTGTAAAATGTAAAAGTGTAAAATCTTTTGATTTTTTAGTTTGGTTTGTGATTGCATTTTGATGAGATTGAAATAGACATAAGAGCTGGCTAATCACAAGGGTTCATTCCAATGGGAATGCCAACTCAACTCGAGACCTTTCTCCAATTGTGTCTAGATATTTGATTGATTCGGGGGAAGCGAGGGACTAAGATGGAGGTGAGGATCCAAGCATACCTCGTAACAAGTCTACGGGATATCAAAGACTCACAACCACGTCCAAACTCAACCCAGTCAAACTGAATGAACGTACACTACGAGAAAGAATGAAAATAGTTGAAATAGCATACCCAAGAGGAGTTCTCCCTTGGATTAATTAACTTAAAGTTTAGCCATTCATGAATAAAGCAAGAACATAAATATAATAAAGAGACATTGTAAAGAAAAGGAGATTGGAACTTAGTTTAATGAAAGGATACTTAAACTAAGAATAAAAACATTCAATACCCATTTTAAAACTTGAAATGAAGAAACCTTCCTACAACAATGGTGAAATCAAAAATGTAGAACTAAGTTTGGAAAGTACTTGTAATAAATGACATTAAAGACATTAAACGAATCTTGCAAGAGTCTTGAGAAAGATTACAAGTGAAATGGATGAAAGAAATGTCAAAATCTAAGTTTTCTCTCCTAAATATGTCTTCTACCTAGAGCTTTTCTCTCTACAATGAAATGTATATCCTATGTAATGGTGTGTCTCCCCTCAATAACGTCCATGGAGCTCCCTAGGGTCGTGTGATTGGCTTCCCATTAATAGGGACTGAATGGATGGATTGGGCAGGCTAGCATAGGCCTACCCTGCACTCCTAGGCATCACATCTTCTCTCTCTCTTCATTAATGTCCAAGCCTCCAAAGTCCAAGTTAGGGTTGAGGAGAGGGATGTCTGTGTGTAAGAAGTGTCAGGGACAAGTGGGACACCCAATGGTGGGACCCCTAAAGTTGCAGAGCTTGAGATGCAGCATGTAGCATGTTTTAGTAAAACCTTCGGGTTGGTCGATGGAAACCTACTGGTAGGTTTTACTCCAGTGAGAAAAAAATACCAATAGGTTTTGGCAGTAGGTGTAGGTCTAGTAGCCAAAACCTATCGGTATGGTCTATTGGTAGGTTTTTCCTCATTTTGCTAAATTCTTGGTTCCTTCACCCTTCAAGATATCATCAAGCCTCCACCTCACCTCCATTGAAGCACCATGATAGTGCTGAATATGCACCATTTAAACCCTTTTACTTGTAAACATATCGAAACTCCATCGAAATCTCAAACAATGCAATTCCACTCATTTTAACTGCAAAAGCTACCATAAAAAAGGATGTAAATGTATATAGGATTTGTAATATTTTGTGCTAATCAACGGACTGATCCATCGGTTGATTCTGAGGTGCGACGAAGAAGACTGTTTATGTGGTCCTTTAAGTTTCTACCTGAAAGTCTTGTTCTTTTCCTTGACCCACATCTGGCCTAATTATCATGTTCCCACACGTAAAGTACTAGGGACTGGTGTAGGTACTCTAGAATTGGAATTGATTTCTATGTTTCCTGCCCTTGTGATACTTGTGTGCTTCATGTCCTCTATTTCTTTCATGAACGTTAGTGGCCCATAGGACCTAAACTTTTGTTGATGGCTTGAGCCCCTTGGCTTATATTGGTGCTTGCTTGTGATAGGCCTATTGCCATGGTACCCATAGCCTTTATGAAGGCTTGTTATTCAAAAGTCAGTGGTGGTGGTTGGTTATTCCTATACACTGACGTTCACGTCCTCTACTTGCCATCTACACACACGTAAGATTGCAATAGACTAGTAACTTAGTATCCTAAAGTTAGGGATCAGAGTTACAAGGTTGGAAATTTAATTTTATCTTGTCTCACTGGTAGGAGGTATGCCACCCAGAGTAAACGTCCAAACTATAAACTTTCCCATATACATTAAATCATGTATATATTCATAAATCACACAACATGTAGCACTTAAAGCACATAATATGTATTGCATAATGAATGCAATAGCTTAACCCAATTTACCAAGAATTCTAAGGTAATCGGGAACCTAGGCTCTAAAAAGTTATGGCCTAAACTACACCATCGACTTTAAAGCTTTTCATGCTTACAATGGAAGATGATAAGCTCATTACCCACAAGGCCCATATAAGACATGATGTCTAGGCTCTGATACCAAACTGTGAAGCCCCAAAATCTGGGGGTCCTTTATTAACACGTTGATCACCCACAAACCTGTGGAAGCACCCGTGAATGTCACTTGACCCAACATCATATCCTTACATCCCCTTCAATGGGACCACAATCAATACAAAGATTGGGCATAGTCTCACTTGCACCGGAGCACTACCAAATGCATAACCTATGCACATGTCAATCGCTTCATCATTCCAAGGTCCATCATCAAGAATAAGGACTTAGTGTTTGACCAATTACAACATCATGGCAAGAGGAACTTTTGAAAGGCTTGGCAGAGTTATATTAATTTTTGAAATTCTTTGACTGCGGTACTGGTACCTAGGTGTTGTGGTACTAGTACCTGAGCATTCTATTCGCCAGGTACCGGTACTTAAGTGACGGGGTACCGGTACCTAGATGACGGCATACCGGTAACTAAGCCCACTATTTTTTAGGTACCGATACTTAAATGTCATGGTATCGGTACCTAAGCCCACTAGAATCCGGGTATTGGTACCCTTAAGTCGAGGTATCAGTAACTAGGCCCTCAAACATCTTGGTACCAGTACTTAATCACTTAGGTACTGGTACCTAGGCCCAGATTTTGAGTTCACCCTTTAACCATCCAATCTCATTTCGAGTTCATCTAAACTCATATAACATTCAATTATACTCAAAATATACTCCACAAGAGTTTCATTACAAATTCTTTACACAATCTTCCATGTTTAACAAAAATTACACAATTAATTTACAAAATGGAATTCAAAGCCACATCTTGGATCCATCATCAACAAGGGCCCAAGTGAGAGCCATCCACCGTCGCTTGTCCTGCACTTGAAATATTACTCGTATAAAGGATGAGCCATGCTCAATAAGGTATCTCCTAAGGACGCTACTCCCCAACTTAGATGCATATGAAATGTCATATGTATTCAACACATCAAAAATTCAGTCAAATACATACATGTCATAAATGAAAACTACAATTGCATCACATGTCATGAGGTGAGACCCATGAATGTAATGCAAACCCGAGCCCTCACCGGCCCCCATAATAAATGTCATGCCATGCATATGCATCTGGGCATTCCAAGACCCAAATATTGGTGTTATGTACACCCAATTACCATTTTAAAAAAATGTTGTGTCTTCGAGGGGCGATATTTATGGTATTTCACTAATGGGACACCACACTATCAACGAATTTTCAAAACATTCACCTATGGCTTCGTCTTCGCCATTACACTTTTTTGGAATTTCACTGTCGGGAAGTGTATAAACCAAGTAACTAGATCTTGCACCCAAGGGAGAATCTAGTCTTTCTTGCTACACCCCGACACGTTTATTTATTCAATGTCCCATGCGACTCATCCATACCTTGGTGTGACTTTCTTGAGCCCACTTATGTGTTGATTATTTTAAAATATACACACACACCCACACTCATGAAAAATGCAGATGAATGCGATGCTACCTATGCAAATGCAAATGTCAATTTCAATTGACAATGTCAATTATATCATGAGCATATTATGAACATACCCACTTCCACAACCATTTTCAATTTTCTTATTTAACTTATATCATAAAGCATATAATTACATTCCAAAATATTCACAAAGCATGTTATATTAGTTTTCATTCAAATACCATCCTTATATCATTCAAGGTATGTTATCAATTGCCCACAATGTACAAAATCATGCAAACACATAACATTCCCAATTCATCACATTTCTCAAGAAATTACCAAACAAGCAATTTCAACAAACTCATTTCATGCAAAAAGGGTTTAACATGTTTCTATACCCATTTTTCATACCCTAGTCACACTAGGTATATATTAAGCAAGAGATTACATCCCTAAACAAGCTACCTATTTCATATGCAACCCTAGGTTGACAATAAACCTAGTTAGAAAAGGAACCCTATCTCTTGAAGCATAATGCCGCATCTAATAAGTCCTGCAGATCCCAAATCAAGCTTCAAATTTTTTTTCCAAACAATCCCATCCTTGAGAAGTTGGTGAAACCCACGATCTTTGGCACATGTTCGAAGCTCTCATTGCGTAGAACAACTTTTGTTCTTGGCTCGAAACAATCCGAAGAATGGATCATCCTAAATCACAAAGAGAAACTTGGAGAATTCTTACTCTCTATCTCTCTCTTCTTATTCTTTATCTCCCTATCTAGTTGTGTTTGGTCAATAAAATGGGGAAGAAAATCAGGTTTTCTTCCCCTTTTATACACCCCATTTGTTTGACTTACAATGGGAATGGATCATGCCTTCTTTGTTTGGTCCAATTTGATCTCTAATCAATTAATTTTTTTTTGTGTTATGTTCAATAGATTTTATTTGAACTAAATTTAAATTACTTTTCATTTCTTGCAATTAAATTTTGATCATATTTATTTTAGTCGCACAACATCTGATCGCATTGTAAAACACAAAAAATTTGACTGCCTCAGAATTCAAAGAAAATTGATTGGGTAACTAGATTTCGCGAGACAAATCCAAATGTGAGGTTCATTTCTTTATTCGAGTTCTGGAAAAAATTGGGTTTTCAACCCATATCGTGATGACTAATTACCATTTTGTCCATCACAATAAAATTTTAATTTTTTTTGGGGCTACAGAATGTGGTGCCAGATCACTTATCATGGCTGGTGTTTCTGGACACATAAAGCATTTGCCCATGATTAGCACAAAACATCACTTGTTTTATGTGCTATTACATTCCTTTTTCACTTGCTTTTGGGGATTAAATGTGTGCACTTTTGTTATTTGAGCTATTAATGAAGAATTGTAGTGTTTATAGTTGAAAGGTGCCAAATGATGCTTCTTAAAGCTTTCCTAGATGGGCTGAGGATGATGAAGATGAAAGGATGGCTTGAGGATAGCTCAGGAGAGGAAGAAATAAAAAAAATTCAAATCAAAAAATCAGCCAAACTGTACCAATACACATACCCGTGCGCTGAGGTTATTAGTGTTCAGGGTACTGGTACGCTTTACTGATTCTGTCCAAATTCTACAGCCATGCTCTGCGACCTTGAGGGTCCCACCAATAATTCTCCCACACTTCTGGCTTGCCACAACATTGTTCATCCCTTTCACACCTTTCTTTGGAATTTTGGAGTCATGGTGATCAATGAAGAGAGAGAAGAGGAGAGAAGCTAGGTGTGCATGCTGGCTCTACACTACACTGTCCAGCCCATTCCTTCGGTAGTCCTATGGATGGAGATCACATTTGTAGGCTAGGCCATCACTACAGACACATTTTTGGCAAGAAAGGACTGCATTGGAGAATATTATGCAATACACATTATAATATAGAGAGAGATAGTCTAGGAAAATGATGAATAGTGTTTAGAGAGAGAAGTTGAGATTTTTACGTTTTCTTCCCTGCATTGTCTTCCATTGGAATTGAAGAACCTTCTAAGCTTCCTTTAATTCCTTGAATGTCATTTATTTCAAGTTGTTTTTAGGTATAGTCTTCTTTTAAAGCTTTCACCATTAATGCTTGTATGTTCTTAAAATTCTTAGCTGTAAATAGGTATTGAATGCACTATATTTTAACTCATGTTTTCATGCATTAACTTAGTTTAAATAGTCACATATTCATAATGTCTTTCCATTACATTATTAGTTTTAACTTAAGCATGAGTAGCTAAGCTTTTTAGTTGGCTAATCCCACTGGAGACCTCCATTTGGAAATGCCATTTCAACTCATTTTCTCTCCTTCTCTCAGAGTACGATGGTTCAGTTTGACTGGGTAGAGAGTGCATGAGATGGTGAGTCTTTGATATTCCGTAGGCCTATCACGGTTTATGCTTGGATCCTCACCATCTCGTTCCTAACTTCCCACGAATCAATCGTTCACCTATGCTCTATTGGAGGAATGATTTGAGTTGAATTGGTATTCCCATTGGAGTGACCCATTGGATTAGCCAACATTTATTTCCCATTCGAAGCTCATCACAAAACGAACCTCAAACTAATTCCAACAACAAAAGATTTTACCCTTTCTTTTATGAAAATCACCTTCCACACCATTCACATCCTTCCTCGAAGAAACAACCTTGGAATACCTCCAAGTAAAACACGACCCGCAAAAGTCTTCTTGCCCTTGGGAAGCACTTTTGTTCATTCACATCTCACACTTTTTAACATTCTATTTCCTCACTTCCTTGCCCTTTCTTTTGACATCATCCCTAAGGCAGAGTGATATTTCCGTTTTCACACGTATCATATACATACATTGAGGGTAATGTTAGGAGGCTTGGAATTGAGTTGAAATAAATCAAGCATTTAGTATGACAATTAGTTCTTTAGTTTGAAATGGATATAAATAAAAAACATTAGAGATTGACTACAATATGAATTCAGAGATTTTGTGCCAAGTAAGTTCACATATGTAAGAGTTTTGAGTGCTTATGGTGTTTTGTGAGATATAGGGTATGGCAAGGAGTGCCAGTCTGATGCTATTAAAATTTGTGACACCCTAAAATCCAGCGGTCCTTCCTCAACTCATTGGTCACCCTTTAATCAACAAAATACCAATGAATATCGTATGACCTGATACAACGCCATTACACACATTCACCCAGATCATAACAAAACAAAATTCGATTAAAGTCTCCTTTCCACGGGAACTCTACCCAATACATAATATATGCATACATCAATCATACAATCATTCTAAGGTTCACATCACAAAGTCTAGGACTTAGAATTTAACCATTTAAATTGTTCAAAGAAAAGAACTCAAAATATGAAGGCTCGAAAGCGTTGAAGTTCAAAAATCAAATTTTAGGAGAGGTACATGTATCTCTGATCATGAGTATCAGTATCTGAGCCCTCTGGAAGTCAGGTACTGGTACCTGTAAGAATTTGTACTGGTTGATGAGCACAAAATATTGGATATTTAATGGCTTCTTTACATGTATTTTAACTCTACTTTTGCATATAAATACTTAGAGTTAGCCGAAATAGTGAATAATGTTGAATTTTTGATGTTGCAGGTAATTAATTATAGTTTGAATGATGGATTTTACAACCTCGAAACTAAGTATGGATGTGTGGTGAAGGCATGGACACATTACAAGAGGATTTGGAGGCTTTAAAGTGAAGAAATCAAGGAGGTATTGGTGTTTGGTAACAAAGGCACCAGCACCAACACTATTTGGTTGCAGAATCTCAGTTTTCCTCCATTTTGACTACGATTCACTTCAAATCTGAAAAATTTTTAAACATGAACGTTGTAGATTTAGATGTCTTCTGTATTGTGTCAAAATCTCAGCTCAATCAGATTTTGGATCTAGATTTATAACAATTCTACAAAAACTGGTCGAAAGCAGAAAACAATACCGATACTGCATACCATTACTGCAGAGTATCGGTACTGCATACTGGTACCTCGAACTTCAAAAGGCTTAGAGTACGCTCTACTGAGTGCCCAAAATGCTTGTATTCATCCTCCACTTGCTTGGGGGTCCCACTAATGCTTCTCCCACTTCTTTCCTGACATTCCTTACATAAGAACATGCCTCCTACACCCTTGTTGAAGACTTTGGAGGCTTGGCATTCAATGTGGATGGGAGAGAAAGAGGCTACGTAGGGAGTTGCTAAATAGGCTTGTCCTTGCCTGTGCAAATCCATTAACTCACCTCCCATTGATGAGAGGCCTACACAAATCTTGGGAGGACTACCATGGACGAAAATGAAGGCTCACACTCCATATACTCAACATTCACACAAGATTTGAGGGGTGGCTACCTAAGCTTAGATAGTTCCTAGGAATAAGATGATGAATAGTAAATACAAAGCTTATTTTTTTTGCATTTTCTTCCATCCTTTCACTTGTAAATTATGGTAAGACTCTTGTAATCTTCATTTAATGTCTTTAATGTCATTTATTTCAAGTCTATTTCAAGTTCAGCTACATGTTTTGGATTTCACCATTGTTATCTTAAGTTTTCTTCATTTCAAGTTTTAAAATGGGTTTTGTATATTTTTCTTCATAGTTCAAGTTGTCTTGTGTAAAAACCCGGGTAAATTTAAATTTTTAAGAATAAAGGGCAAAACGATAAATTACCACTAAGGTTCAGGTTGTAAACTTGAAATTTTCTAGATCTTGGACAATGAAATGGACTTCACTGTTGAATTTGTCTCGCGAAATCTAGTTACCATGTCAATTTTTGTCGAATTCCGAGATAGTTAGAATTTTTGCGTTTTGCTAGGCAGTCGGGTCCTGGTTGGCCCATATACGAAATTTTTAATAAATTACGAATTTTGGAAAATAAATGAAGGCAAGTTAAAATAAAAATTATTTTGAACTTGAATTGGAACTAAATCTAATCGTTTCGGGATTAAAATGGACTCGAAATTAAAATAGATGTGTGGCGCATTGTGGACCAACCATTGAAAAATATAAATAGGGGAGAAAATCAGATTTCCTCCCCTATTCTTAGTCGTTCACCCGATAGAGAAAGAGGAGAGGGAAAGAGATTGAGTTTCTCCACTTCTCTCTACGATCTACAAAATTCTAGCGATCGAATCCGCCCGGGACAAGAAGGAAAGTCGTTCTCCTCGAAGTAGGCTACAAGATTATACCAAAAATCGAAGAGTTCACCGAAGCTCCAAAAAAAGGGCTTGAGGAAATCTAGGATTTGAGCTTGATTGAGGTTCTTGAAGGTCTTCTACGTTGATTTCACGCTTCAAGAGGTAGGGTTCCCTCCTATTTAGGATTATTTCCAACCTAGGAGGTTTATATGGAATGGGTAGGTTGATAGAGATATATATATCAATTGCCTATGTGTTGATTTGGGGAAATGGGTTTTGGATTTGGGTAGAATAATTTCTATCTTAATTTGGATATGTAGAAATTGCTTGAAGTGGTTTCTTGAGAAATGTGAAAATGGTAGTTTCTTGGTAAAAATATGGATTGTGGGCACATTGTGTGTTTACATTATGCCTTAGTGAGTTTAGTATGTTAATTTCGTGATTATGTGATAACATGCTTGGAAATTGGATTGGATGAAATGTTGATATATACATGCTTGAAAAAAATGTTAACATTGGGATAAATTATGGTATTTACATGCTCTTGATATAATTTACCATAGATATGTTGATTTATGATGAGCTGGTTCATATGTTGTTCACTACATATTGAGCATGGTTATAGTATTGCAATGATACATTACATTGCATTTTCACGGGAACATTGCATTCATGGGCATTGGGCATGAGTGCGGGTCGTGTATGCATGGTTGATCAAACACCGTACATGGTGGATGATGGGTGGGCTCGGAAAATGTTGGAACAAAGTTCCACTTGAGTTGCACGGTTGCATAAGAAAAACTTGTGTCGGGTATAGCAAGTAAGGCTAGACTCTCCCTTGGGTGCAAAATCCGGCCACTGGTCTATACACTTCTGACGGCGGAAGCCCAAAAAGTGAAGATAGGCGTACGGAACCGGTGGTGTGATTCCAAAATATGTTGCCCAACAAAGACACAAGATTTTGTCTTATAAAAATACCCATTCAATGGGTGACATCCAACAATGATTTGGTTTTACAAATGTATAATTTTTTTTAAACAATCATTGATTGTGTTTTCGTCAATTGATGGGTTCATTACACATGTGCATTGCATTGAGTTGTGGGAGTTGGTGAGGAATCAGGTTGAAAGTGCATAAGTGAGTCTCATCTCATTTCATGGAATGACATGATAGTATTCTAACATTGAATAGCACATTCTTGCTTTGGATGCTTATTGCTCGTTAAATATTGCATGGGAGCATTGCATATGCACTTAGGTTGGGGAGTAGCCTCTGTAGGATTTTCTAGTGACCAAATTGAGTTTTCATTAATCAATACATATTCGTCATCTTGTGACGACTTGAGTTGACACTAGTTCACGGACATCATTTTTTACCACTGTGACTCCAGACTCTTTGGGCACAACTTGGGTTGGACTAACTAATTAGCACTCAAATATAGTATATTATTGTGCCCTTTTTGGACTAATTATACTTTGATGAAGTTTAAATGATGACATTTTAGGTTCTAAAGTGAAAAAAGGGTTCAAGGACAACAAAAAGTGCATTTGAATGTAATACCAACACATTAGGGAACAAATTGAAAAAGTTTGGAACAAAGAAGTAACGTTCGAATGCCAACTCACATTCGAACTCTCACAAGAACATGACCAGTTGTGACAGAATGTGTTACAGCCAAGAACCAAAGTCATGAGGAACAAAGAACCGATGTTCAAACATCATCTAGAGCACTGACAAGATCAGACTGAAAGACATGGCATGTTACAACAAATAAATGACAAGTTCTGCATCGAGTGTGGAAGGATATTTCCACAGAGGACCACAGGCCATATGACATCTGAGTGATAAGGACAGATCCCCATTTGGCGTTTGAACGTTCTGAGAGGAAAGACAGAAGAAACGTTCGAATGTCGTCAACCATTCAAACATCCATAACGCAGAAACAACAATAAACGTTCGAACGCCAACTCACGTTCGAACGACCTCGACAGACAGACTGCAGAGTGGTTGACTTTCACTTTGACTTAGGCGGCAAGCACTATTTCTTCACCCCCCTCCCTTTGTCTCCTCCATGCTTATAAATACTCTCATTTTAGGAGAGAAAGGGGCAACACTTCTACTTCTTCATTGTCTTAATTTCCTCTTTGGTAGAGAGTTGGGAGGCTTAGACTCCCACTCATTCCTTTACTTTCATGTTTACATTTCCTTGAATTAAGATTTTTAGTTTCTCTATTTACCTTTAGTCTTTACATTCATGTTTACATTTACTTGTATTAAGAGTTCAAGTTTCTCTATTTAGTTTTAGTCTTTACATATATGCTATTACATACATTCCCTTATTTATATCTTTTATTGCTTGAGTTTCCTTCTTTTATAGAGGAGTGCAACTCTTCCACTTTTCTAGAGCTTTACCAAAGTCATGAAGAGTGTAACGTGATTCATTCACTCTTGTTGAAGATTGGCTCCTTGTTATTGTACTTTTATTTTTTAAAGTTCTCTACTTAGAGGGATGATCATCACTTATTTTTCTAGCTTTTTCAAAGCCATGAAGAGTGAGTAGTTTCTCATTCACTCTTTAGTAAGAGGAGAAGAGCATATATAAATTATCCGAAAATTATATTTGTGCAATGTTCTAATGCTTAATATTTATCCCCTTGTTTATTGGATGATTGATTGCATCTAACAAAGCTAAGGTACTTTGTATAATCGAGAGTCTTTCCACGACACGAATGACTATTGTATCAAAATATTCTTCGTTTCAAGGCAAGTACCCTGGTTAGATCTTCATGACAACCCTTTAATCATCCCCATTATTGTGATTCATTTAAAGAATGGAATATTATAGTCACGATTGGATGTCTTGTAGAAACACTTGTTTGTCTGTACACAGGATAAGTCTCAGCACAGACAATTCTTGTAAACTTCTAGAAAGACATTGGAACCATGGTCTTATTTCTCATAGTCCATCTTTATCTTCCGATTAACTTGCTATTGGCACGGAAGTTAATTGAGTTATTATGCATAAATATAATAAACTGAATACTTGACTACATGTCCTGATCCTCGAACTAAAGAGTGACTTTTCTTTCATTTAATTTTTTCTTATATTTTGACTAGAAAACCATCTTGAAAAGAATTCCATATTTAATCCAGGAAAAACTTCTCAATCTCACAACTACAAATCTCAAAGGTTACAATCGATTGATCTTCACTACTGCTTACTTTGAAACACCAACACAACAAGTTTCTTGTGGATTCGACTCCGAACTCAAAATGGATTATTACTTCAGCTTGATCGCCTGCATTTTGGTGTACACATTTAGGTTCAAGACAAGGTTTTGGCCACGTTGTCGGGGAACCTTAGTAAAAGTGTTTTAAGGTAAAAGGTAAAAAAACCTTTCTTTTTGTATATATTCTTTAGTTGACTGTAAATAATTTGTGTTGTTTCCATTTATTTTATATCTGAGAACGTTCCTCACTATCAAAATTTGTCGGTGAAATTTTCTAGGTCTGTGAACTAGTCTGAACCAAATTCACCTAGATCAGTAGTAGACTCTTGTGAGAGTATTATGATAAATAATGATAGAAATGAAGAAGTTCTTATGAGGGAAGAGGAAGTGCCAAACATTTTAACTTTGCGGGATTACTTAAATCCCACAAGGAATAATGTCCCCTTTTTTCTTTGTTTTTCCTGAAAATGCACCCCCTATTACAATAAAGCTAGGGACTGCGCAGTTGTTACGTATCTTCCATGGGTTGGATACCAAAAATCCATATCTGCATATAAAGATTTTAAAGAAGTGTGTGGAACATTTCAAGACAATTTGAAACTTGCCAAGATGAAACTTTTTCCTTTTTCTCTAAAGGATAAAGATAAACAATGACTAAATTCTTTAAAAGCCCTTTCTATGCCTACCTGGCAGATTTTTCAAAATGAATTTTTTAGAAAAAAAAATTCCCTTACATTGGACCAACACACTTAAAAGGAAAATCATGATTTTTTCAGTGAAAGAAGGGGAAACATTTTAGCAAAGTTAGCGGAGATTCAAAGAACTGCTCCAAGCCTGCCCCTACCATTCTTTTGAGAATTATACTTTGGTAGAATTTTTTTTACTCCTTGCCCACTAGACTGCATCAGTTTGTCGAAATGATTGCCCAAAGAGAGTTTATGGGTAAAAGTCCAAAGGAGGCATTCCATTTTTTTGACACCATATATGATAGTTCTCAAATGTGGGACTCAGCCTCCCCTACCACAGTTGAAGCCAGACTATCTACTTCCCAAGGGGGAAAGTATATCTTGAGAGAAGATGATGACATAAGAGCAAAAAAGTTCACTTTGTCTCCAAAGCTTGAAGCTTTAGAAATGAAAAAATTCATCAAGTCGATATGAACCCTTCCACAAAACAAGTGTGTGAAATCTGTGCTTTGATAGGACATCCTATTGGGGAATGTCCTACCATCCCTGCATTCAAAGATGTCTTGTTGGAACAAATAAATACAATCACCAACTTCAATAAGCCTTACTCCAACCCATACTCTGAAACATACAATCCAGGATGGCGAAACCATCCGAACTTTAGTTGGAGGAACACACAACCAACTCCTATGAACCAACCACAAAACTCACATCCACCACCTCAACGACTTACCACATACTAACCATACCAACCACCACATAAGAGGAACCTTGAGGATACACTAAACCAATTTATGCAAACCCAAATGAACTTTAATGCACATTCCACCCAGTCTTTCATTGAGTTCAAAGCACATACCACCCATTCCTTCGAAGATCTTAAAAGTCATATTCAAAAGTTGACTCAATCCATGAGCACACAAGAAAAAGGAAAATTTCCTACCCAACCAAAACCTCCACAAGACCAAGCCTAAGCTTTCACTACACTAAGAAGTGGCAAGGTGATTGACAAGACCATTAGAGACATGCTCATTCCAAAGTCAAAACCTAAGTCAATCCCAATCAACTCATCAGTTGAGCCTGAACTTGTGATTTAAAAATAGCCTGAGCCTATGATAAAATAAGAGCCAGAACCTTCTGAGGAAAGAGAAACTTCATGTTCAACTCTTACTCCTTTTCTGCATAGACCCAAAACCACACAAAAAGTTGAATCATCAGCCTAAAATTTATGAGCTTTGCAAGCAAGTAAAAATCAACATCCCACTTTTGGATGCAATCCAACAAGTACCATCTTATGCCAAGTTTCCAAAAGACTTGTGCACAGTCAAGAGAAGCCAGAATGTTAAAAAAAGAGTCTTCGTGACAGAACAAGTCATTGCCTTGCTTCAATGGAAAACCCCTCCAAAATACAAGAACTTTGGGTGTCCAACTGTGTCATGTGTCATTGAAGACTTTAAGATTGAACAAGCACTGTTAGACTTTGGAGCTAGTGTTAATTTGCTACCCTACTCTATCTACCAGCAGTTGGGTTTGGGTGAACTCAAACCCACTTGTGTCACACTCCAGTTAGTAGACAAATTTGTAAAAATCTCTAAGGGCATTGTTGAAGGCGTACTTGTCCAAGTGGATAACTTTGTCTTTCATATCGACTACATTGTTCTAGATACTCAGCCAGCATTACATTTAGAAAACCAAATTCCCGTTATTCTTGGACGACCCTTCCAAGCAACTTCCGATGCACTAATCAATTACAGGAATGGAGTCATGATATTAATTTTTGGGAATATGACTCTTCAGCTAAGTATTTTCAATATTGCTAAACACCCATGAGAGGATAAAGAAGAAGGAAAAGTAAAATCCATTGAATCATTGATACAGGAACATCTGAGTTATACATTCTGCGAAAACCTAACTGAATCATCTCTGCTAGAGTCTATCTAATTTGATTCAACAAATGATGATCCAAATAAAAAAAGTTGCCCTACTCATGCTGTTGAGACATGAGTCCCAAAATTTGAAGAACTTTCATCAAGTGCTACAAAGCCACTCTCGTCAAGTGATAGACCACCAAAATCTGAATTGACGCCTCTCATCTGACCTTAAGTATGCATTTTTAAGCTCACAGACTTGCAAGAGTCTAAATTGATTGAAGTTCTTCAAAATCATAAAAGTACCATTGGGTGGACCATCACTGACTTAAAAGGAATAAGCCCGTTAATCTGCAATCATGTTATATACCTTGAAGAGGACTCAAAATCCTCTCGTCAAATGTAGAGATGACTGAATCCTCACATGAAGGAAGTTGTAAGAACAAAGGTACTCAAAGTCTTAGATGCAAGGATAATTTTTCCCATCTCTGATAGCAAATGGGTTAGACCAACACAAGTAGTATCCAAAAATTCTGGGGTCACAGTGGTAAAAAAATGAAGCCAATGAACTAGTACCATCTCGAGTCGTCATAGGATGGCGAATGTGCATTGACTACCAAAAAGTGAATTTGGTAACTAGGAAAGACCATTTTTCGCTCCCATTTCTTGATCAGGTTCTTCAAAGAATTACAGGCCATAAATTTTACTGTTTCTTGGATGGATATTTTGAATATAATCAAATTGAGATAGCCTTAAATGATCAAGAAAAAACTACATTCACATGCCCCTTTGGCACCTTTGCATTTAAAAGGATGTCATTTGGACTTTGTAACGCTCCTGCAACATTTCAAAGGTGCATGCTAAGCTAGTTTAGTGACATGGTTAAAAAAATTTTGGAAGTATTCATGGACGATTTCTCTTCTATGGTGACTCCTTTGATTTGTGTCTGGTAAACTTAGAAAAAGTATTAATAAGGTGCAAATAAGCTAATTTGGTGCTTAATTAGGAAGAATGTCATTTCATGGTAACACAAGGCATCGTCTTAGGTCACATCGTGTCATGAAGGCATGAAAGTTGACAAGGCAAAAATTGATCTAATTAAAAATCTGCCAGCACCTTTGACTTTAATGGATGTCCGGTCATTCCTAGGACATGCAGGTTTTTACAAGAGATTCATAAAAGACTTCAGTACCATAGCCAAACCCATGTGTCCTCTCCTGAGTTAGGACGTAATCTTTGAATGAAATGAAGCATGCCAAAAAGTTTTTGACAAGTTGAAAGGCATGTTAATTTTTGCTCCAATAATGCAACCCCCTGACTAGACTCTACCCTTTGAACTAAAGTGTGATGCGAGTGATTATGTTGCAGGTATTGTATTAGGACAAAGAAAGGATAAGAAACCACATGTAATTTACTATGCAAGCAAAACTTTGAATGATGCTCAAATGAATTATTCAACAACTGAAAAAGAATTGTTTGCTGTAATTTTTGCTTTGAAAAATTTTTGTTCCTATCTTGTTGGTTCTTCTGTTACTGTATTCACTGACCATACAACCCTAAAATTCCTTCTCACAAAGAGACATGCCAAACCAAGGCTCTTAAGATGGATACTCTTACTCCAAGAGTTTGATCTTGTCATTAAAGACAAGAAGGGTGTTGAAAATGTGATGGCAGACCATCTGTCCAGATTGACTTATGAATTTTATAAGGATGGATTGCCAATCAATGAAAAATTCTCCGATGAACAACTATTTATAATTGATGGGACTCAATGATATGCAGACATTGCTAATTTCCTAGCTATTGGAATACTCATTCCATCATTCACTCCTATGAATAAAAGAAATTTCTAAGGGTGGTTCCTAACTTCTTTTAGGAAGATTCGTATGTATTTAAATACTGTAGAGATCAGATCACTAGGCGTTACATCCCTGATCATGAAAGTAACCAAGTAATAACATTTTTTTCATTCTGAAGCATGTGGTTGATTAATACTCAAATATAGTTTATTCTTATGCCCGTTTTTGGACTAATTGTGATTTGATAGAGTTTAAGTAATGATATTTCAGGTCTTAAAAGTGAACAAGGGTTCAACGGCACCAAAAAGTACCTTTGAAGGCAATCACAACATTTTAAGGAGCAAATTGTAAAAGCTTGGAAAAAGGAAGCAACGTTCGAACATTAATTACCGTTCCAACGGTCATGAGAAACCAGACCAGATATTATAATCTGTGTTGCAGGCAAGACCCAAGGCCCTGGAGATTCAAGTACTACGTTCGAACGGTCATGAACGTTCGAACGTCTACTGGAGCAAGGACAAGATCAGACTGACTGAAGACATGGTGTGTTGCAGACTTGCAGTCAGAAGGCCCAGGCACTTGAGCACCATGTTCGAACGGCAACCACCGTTGGTACGCACCTGGAATTATTGGGAAGACCAGTCAAGATTCTGCAAGGGCCTGGAGGAAGATTTTTACAGAGAACCACGTGTCTTCGGACAAAACTGGCAGGCACTAATTCCATCTGACGTTTGAACGGTAGAGAGCAAAGACAGAGAAACCGTTCGAACGTCATTTACCGTTTGAATGGTATTGACAGACTACCTGTAGAGTGGTTGACTTTTCATTTTGACTTTGATGCCCAGCTCTATTCTTTTACCCCTTCCCCTGCCTTCTCCTTGCCTATATATACCCTTAGTTTGTAGAGCAAGAGAAGAAGGAGGATGTCGACACTAAACATTTAGTAGCCACACTTCACATTTGTAGTTCTTCTAATTGTCTTAGTATTATTTCTTTGTTAGAGAGTGGGGAAGTTCAAGTTCCCATTCCTTTTATTTCCGTTAATGCTTACATTTACGTTTGCTTAAGAGTTGTAATTGCTTTATTTACATTTATGTTCTTGATTTACATTTTATGTTTTTATTTACTTCTAGTCTTTACATTTATGCTTTTACATACATGCTTTTAATTATGTCTTGCATTTTCATTATTTGAGCTTCCTTTTTGCTTAGAGGAGTGAAACTCTTCCACTTTTCTAAAGCTTTACCAAATCCATGAAGGGTGGAACGTGATTCACTCATTCTTTGTTGAAGATTAGTTCCTCGTTACCTATACTTTTGCTCTGTGGAGTCCTCTACTTAGAAGGATGAGCATCACTCACTTTTCTAGCTTTACCAAAGCTATGAAGAGTGAGTAGTTTCTCATTCACTCTTTAGTAAGAGGTGAAGGGCATGTATTGCTTACCCGGAGGTTATATTATGTATTGTTCTAATGCTTAATGTTCATATCCCCTTGTTTATTGGATGATTGATTGCATCTAGCAAAGCTAAGGTATTTTGTATAATCGAAAATCTTTCTATGACACGGATGAATCTTGCATGAAAAGACTCCTCGTTTCAAGGCAAGTACCATGGCTAGATCTTCATGACTACCCTTGAATCATCCTTATTATCAAACTTCATTTAAAAGGATGAAATATTAAAGTCATGGTTGGATGTCATGAAGAAATACTTGCTTATTTGTAGGCGCGAAAACTCTTGGTGCAAATAATTCTTGTAAACTTCTAGTAAGACATCGGAACCATGACCTTAATAAGCCATCTTTATCTTCCGACTAACTCGCCGTTGACACAGGAGTTAGTTGAGTTATCGAGCATAATTATAATGAACCGGATAATTAAATACATGTCCCGATCCTTGAGCTAAAGAGTGACTTTTTTTTCATTTACCTTGCAAACTTTCTTCAAGACGATTCAAAATTCTTTTCAGGAAATCACCCACATCTCACCATCCCAAAAATCTCAAGGTTACAATCAATTGGTCTCCTTTACTGATTACTTTGACTCCGGACTCAAACAGGATTATTACTACAACTTGACCGCCTGCACTTGGATGTACACATTTCGGATCAAGTCAGTGGTGGCCACTTTTCTTCAAGAAAAAACGCTGCAAAGATCTTCTAGTGTGGATTTTACTGGCCCACACTTTTCAAAGACGTCCATACCTTTTGTTTAACTTGTGATAGATGCCAAGGGATGGAAAACATTTCAAAAAGAAACGTGATGTCTTTAAACCCCATTCTCGTGATTGTAGTTTTTGACTGTTGGGGCATCTATTTTATGGGACCATTCCACCTTCCTTTGGTTATCTACACATTTTAGAGGCAGTAGACTATGAATCCTAATGGGTTGAAGCAATTCCATGTCAGAATAATGATCACCAAACGGTGATCAAATTTTTAAAAGAAAACATTGTATCCCGGTTTGGAGTTCCTAAATCAATCATAAGTGATGGGGAGATCATTTTTGCAATCGTCCTTTCTGAAATTTGATGAAAAAATATTTAATTTTTCATAAAATTGTCATTCCTTATCACCCACAGACAAGTGGACAGGCCGAATTAGCTAATCGGGAGATCAAATTAATTTTAGAAAAAATGGTAAATCTGGATCGCCAAGATTGGTTGTCAAGACTGACTGATGCACTTTGGGTGTATCGTACTGCTTTTAAAACAAATTTTGGCGTGTTTCCTTATCGATTAGTCTATGAAAAGTCATGTCACCTACCTGTAGAATTAGAACATAGCACATACTAGGCCATTAAAGCAATGAATTTTGAGCTGGACAAGGCTGGACTCTCAAATACTAAAATTACTAAAACCAGGATGAAAATTTTTCATGATAAAAATATTGTGTGGAAGTATTTTGAACCTTCTCAGAAAGTCCTGATGTTTAATTCAAGACTCTGCTTCTTCCCTGATAAGTTGAAGTCAAAATGGACTGGGTCTTACATTGTCAAAAAGGTGTTTAACCATAAAGCAATAGAAGTGAAAAATCCATCAAATGGTAATATCTTTATTGTTAATGGTCAGATGTTGAAACCATTTTTGGAGAATTTTGTTAAAAATGTGAAAATCATTAATTTAATGGAACCAGAATATCCCTCCGAGAATCGTGTCTGTCGACACTCAAAAGGGTCGGTCAGGTAGATACTCAACCCAATAAGACACCTTTATGATGCCCCTATTTTTTTCTCTTTTCCAAGCCATCTCTGTTGCCCCCCACCGTTTTCTTTCTGTTTCTTCCTTTTCTTCTTTTTCTTTCTTTTTTTGTTCTTCTTCGTTTTCCTATCTGTTTTTCTCCAAACTGACCATACCCAAGTGAAACCATGTCCATGTACCCGAAGATCAAATCCCTGTTCTCATGATCCACATCATTTTACTCTATTTTTTTATGGGTGTCCTGCTGTTATTCGCACTTACACACAAGGCTTACAAGCCCACCCGAGAATCAGATCTGGACAAAAAGGATTAATGCTTACATTTTGGTTTGTAGGTTTTGGCAAAACCACATATCTCTACCTTTGAAACCTCATTTCCAAGCTTCATACTGGTAAATTCGAAACATTGGGGATAATGTCCAGTTTAGGTTGGGGGTGAGAACTATAGGTCATATTTCTGTGCCTGTAAAATTTTTAAATTTTTGGTTGTTGTTTTTGTTATTTTTTTTTCTGTTGTTCTGATCATATTATGTACCATGTCCTGTATAAAATGATGATGTCTGTGGGTCAGTTTAAATTATCTTTGTGACTGGCAGATGTTAAAGAACTAGATAGTGAGTCTTAAAGTGTAGAAAACATATATGTTAAACTTTTTTGGTTTAGTCTAGGAGCTCTACGCACTTTTCTATCCGATGTGCATAATATGATCACGAGAAAAATAAGATTGTTAAGGAAAAATGAGATCCAAGAACAACAAGCAAAACCCTTCTGTGGTAGAAGTACTTTTGCTAAACGCTGCCGTGCCAAAAGACTTGGAGCCTGTAAACAATGTGGCAGAATCTTTCATGAGAAGAAATATAACCAGTGTTCTTAACCAATTTTTAGTCATGCACTCGATTTATTAGACTGGATAGTGAATGGGCAGAGGAAGGATTATCCTGACACGCCATCCCATTCCGGTACTTTGCTTAATCAGTTTGTGGGACGAGAAATTAGAAGAGTCACTGATGGTTCAAATGACACGTAGACAGATGATGACTCGGATTAGATTGCTTTCTAATAAACTGTGGAAAATTGCATTTTGAGAATAGAAGCCAACGGTTCGAATCTCTTGTAAATGGTGTAAAAAACCTTTTTTTTTAACTCTTTTGACTAAAATGAAAGCATGGGCCGAGTAAGAAACTTTCCAAAATACCAACCTAAAGTGTGAGTAGGGATTTGTCCTGAGATATCTTGAAATTTGGTTCAAATTATTGTAAATATACTGCTTTTATTGTGAGTAACATAGTATAATTTTTTTTTTAGGTTTGGATCAACGTTCGAACGACACCCACGTTCAAACGGTAATAGCTTGCATTACTCTACCTCTGATGAACTTTTTGATGAAACCAAAATTACTGGGAGCAAAGCTCGTTCAAACTCCAATAAACCATTCGAACGAGGATAAACGTTCAAATGCCAATGGATTGTTCGAACGTTGGAAGCTTATAGTGCTTTGGCCACTGACAGAACACAAAAGTACTAGGAGCTCTTAACATTCAAACAACACCATTGTTCGAATGATATTTTAAAATTCTTTAATAAACGTTCAAACGTTCCTAATGTTTGAACATTGCGACTCAGACTATAAAAGCCTGGATCATCTTTTTCAGTTCAAAATCCCCAATCCCTCTTAAATTTCAGAAACCCTAGAACTCCTTTTCACTCTACAGACCCAAGACCACCCTCAGTCTCCAAAAATACCAAAATTTGACCATCCCTAACTCATCTCCACTTCAAAAGCTTCATCCCCACACCAAGAAATCTAACTTTTCAGGACTCTCCCAAATCTTCTCTAACGTTTGAACGCCATGGCAAGAGTGAAGCTGCCTCCAGGTGCACTCAACCAGTGAGCCAAGAGCCAATCTTTGTTGAGTAAGTGATAGTAGAGAGAAGGCAAGCGAAGGACAAAGAATTATACTGGTAACAACACTAAGAAATGGTAAGGTAATTAATAAAACTATTAAACCCAAAATTCCAAAGAAGATAAGTGAGTCAATTCCGGTAAACGAACCACTTAAATTTGAATCTTTAGTCAAAAAGAAACCCCGAATACAAGCAAAAAGGTATGAGGCATTATATAAAAAGCATGCTAATGTCTGTGTAAGAGACATTGTAATTTTTGATTTTGCTGAACTTGGAATATAGGAGGAGATGGAGAGAAGGGACTGGGCGTGGCATTTGAGAAATGGTGCGGATGCTGCTGTTGACTTGGTGAGGGAGTTTTACTCCAATGTCGAGATCATCAACAGTGCAATTCAGACATATTTTAGAGGCACTCACATTGATGTGGCTGAGGCATACATTAAAAAAAATACGACAAAAGTTGCCTCAGGTAGACAAACCCTCCTACCCTCTAAAGAAAGAAGTGGAGTTGAATGTGGTGGCAAAAGAATTGACTGGAGTGGTTAACTTTTCATGGTCGGGGCAAAATTTTCGGAAACATGGGGAGTTGACTGGCAAGTATAAGATGTTGAATCTGATTGCAGTCACTAACTTTGCTCCCTTGAGATGAACAAATGAAATCTTGCTCGACATGCCATGTTTGTTTTATGCAATTGAGAAAGGGCATAACATCGATCTCCCCTCCCTCATTCAGAGTGAAGTGAAGAAGGGATGAGATGCAAAGAGGAGTGCACTTCCTTTTGGCACCTTAATGACTGAAATATGCATGGAGAATGGGATCAGGCTAAGGCCCGAGATGAAAATTCAAAAGCAGATGGGGCCACTAAACAAGGGCTCTTTCAAGAGAAGTAACGGTCATAGTAGAGCCCTGACTGCAAGACAAGAGGTGCCACCTCCCCGATGAAGTGAAGAGGTGCAGGAAGAGCTTAACCGGGAAGAGGAGATGGAGAAGGAGCTAGAGAGATACAGCTAAACGAGGCCGGCCCCAGCATGTTCCAACTTTCTTTTACGGGACATCATGCTTAGCATCGTAGCTATGCAGGATGAGATCCTTAGGCTTTTGAGAGCCGGCGGAGCTAGTGATGGTGGAGAAGGAGGAGATTGAGATGATATCTGTGTTTTTTGGTGGAATTGTGGATGTTTGTTCTTTTGTTTGTTTTGTTTTGTTTGTGATGTTTCTTTCCTGGTTTGATGGTAATTTTCTAGGTTTTGGTGTGTTACTTCTTTTGCAGGATGAATTGGATTATTGATGCTGGTAACAACACTAAGAATTGGTAAGGTAATTAATAAAACAATTAAACCCAAAATTCAAAAGAAGATAAGTGAGTCAATTCCTGTAAACGAACCACTTGAATTTGAATATTTAGTCAAAAAGCAACCACAAATACAAGCAGAAAGGTATGAGGCGGTTTATCAAAAGCATGCTATTGTCGGTGAAAGAGACGTTGTAATTTTAGAGTTTGCAGAACTTGGAATATTGGAGGTGATGGAGAGTAGGGACTGGGCGTGGCATTTGAGAAATGGTGCGGATGCTGCTGTTAACTTGGTGAGGGAGTTTTACTCCGACATCGAGATCATCAACGGTGCTATTCAAACCTATTTTAGAGGCACTCACATTGATGTGGATGAGGCATACATTAATGAAATACGACAAGAGTTTCCTCGGGTAGACAAACCCTTCTACCCTCCAAAGAAAGATGTGTAATTGAATGGGGTGGCAACAAAATAGACTGAAGTGGTTAACTTTTCATGGTCGGGGGAAATTTTCTGAAACAATGGGAGTTGACTGACAAGTATAAGATGTTGAATTTGATTGCAGTCTCTAACTTAGCTCCCTTGAGATGAACAAATGAAATCTTGCTCGACATGCCGCGTTTGCTTTATGCAATTGGGAAAGCGCATAACATCGATCTCCCTTCCCTCATTCTGAGTGAAGTGAAGAAGGGATGAGATGCATAGAGGAGTGCACTTCCTTTTGGCACATTAATGACTGAAATATGCATGGAGAATGGGATCAGGCTAAGGCCCGCGATGGTAATCCAAAAGCTGATGGGGCCACTTAAAAAGGGCTCTTTCAAGATAAGTAAAGGTCATAGTGGAGCCCTGACTGCAAGACAAGAGGTGCCACCTCCCCGAAGAAGTGATGAGGTGCTGGAAGAGCTTAACCGGGAAGAGGAGATGGAGAAGGCGGCCAAACGAGGTAGGCTCCAGCATTTTCCAACGTTCTTTACGGGACTTCATGCTTAGCATCGTAGCTATGCAGTAAGAGATCCTTAGGCTTTTGAGAGCCGGTGGAGCTAGTGATGGTGGAGAAGGAGGAGATTGTGAGGATATCTTTGTTCTTGGGTGGAATTGTGGATGTTTGTTCTTTTGTTTGTTTTGTCTGTGAAGTTTCTTTCCTGGTTTGATGGTTATTTTCTAGGTTTTGGTGTGTTACTTCTTTTGCTGGATGAATAGGATTATTAATGCTGGTAACAACACTAAGAAGTGGTAAGGTAATTAATAAAACTATTAAACCCAAAATTCCAAAGAAGATAAGTGAGTCAATTCTTGTAAACGAATCATTTGAATTAGAATCTTTAGTCAAAAAGCAACCACGAATACATGCAGAAAGGTATGAGGCATTTTATCATAAGCATGCAATTGTCTGTGTAAGAGACGTTGTAATTTTAGAGTTTGCAGAACTTGGAATATTGGAGGTGATGGAGAGTAGGGACTGGGCGTGGCATTTGGGAAATGGTGCGGATGCTGCTGTTGACTTGGTGAGGGAGTTTTACTCCGACGTCGAGATCATCAACGGTGCAATTCAGACATATTTTAGAGGCACTCACATTGATGTGGATGAGGCATACATTAAAGATTTATGAGAAGAGTTGCCTCGGACAGACAAACCCTCCTACGCTCCTAAGAAAGAAGTGGAGTTGAATGTGGTGGCAAAAGAATAGACTGGAGTGGTTAACTTTTCATGGTCGGGGCGAAATTTTCTGAAACAAGGGGAGTTGACTGGCAAGTATAAGATGTTGAATCTGATTGCAGTCTCTAACTTTGCTCCCTTGAGATGAACAAATGAAATCTTGCTCGATATGCCATGTTTGCTTTATGTAATTGGGAAAGGGCATAACATCGATCTCCCCTCCCTCATAATGTGTGATGTGAAGAAGAGATGAGATGCAAAGAGGAGTGCACTTCCTTTTGGCACCTTAATGACTGAAATATGCATGGAGAATGGTATCAGGCTAAGGCCTGAGATGAAAATTCAAAAGCAGATGGGGCCACTAAACAAGGGCCCTTCAAAGAGAAGAAACGGTCATAGTGGAGCCCTGACTACAAGACAAGAGGTGCCACCTCGCCGAAGAAATGATGAGGTGCAGGAAGAGCTTAACCGGGAAGAGGAGATGCAGAAGGAGCTAGAGAGAGAGCAGCCAAACGAGGCAGGCCCCAGCATGTTCCAACTTTTTTTTATGGGACATCATGCTTAGCATCGTAGCTATGCACGATGAGATCCGGCGGAGCTAGTGATGGTGGAGAAGGAGGAGATTGAGATGATATCTGTGTTTTTTGGTGGAATTGTGGATTTTTGTTCTTTTGTTTGTGATGTTTCTTTCCTGGTTTGATGGTAATTTTCTAGGTTTTGGTGTGTTACTTCTTTTGCTGGATGAATTGGATTATTAATGCTGGTAACAACAATAAGAATTGGTAAGGTAATTAATAAAACAATTAAACCCAAAATTCCAAAGAAGATAAGTGAGTCAATTCCTGTAAACGAGCCACTTGAATTTGAATCTTTAGTCAAAAAGCAACCACAAATACAAGCAGAAAGGTATGAGGCGTTTAATCAAAAGCATGCTATTTTCGGTGAAAGAGACGTTGTAATTTTTGATTTTGCTGAACATGGAATATTGGTGGAGATGGAGAGAAGGGACTGGGCGTGGCATTAGAGAAATGATGCGGATGCTACTGTTGACTTGGTAAGGGAGTTTTACTCCAACGCCGAGATCATCAACGGTGCAATTGAAACATATTTTAGAGGCACTCACATTGATGTGGATGAGGCATACATTAAAGAAATACGACAAGAGTTGCCTCGGGTAGACAAACCCTCCTACCCTCCAAAGAAAGATGTGTAGTTGAATGGGGTGGTAACAAAATAGGCTGAAGTGGTTAACTTTTCATGGTCGGGGTGAAATATTCTGAAACAATGGGAGTTGACTGACTAGTATAAGATGTTGAATCTGATTGTTGTCTCTAACTTTGCTCCCTTGAGATGAACAAATGAAATCTTGCTCGACAAGCCACGTTTGCTTTATGCAATTGGGAAAGCGCATAACATCGATCTGCCCTCCCTCATTCTGTGTGAAGTGAAGAAGGGATGAGATGCAAAGAGGAGTGCACTTCCTTTTGGCACCTTAATGACTGAAATATGCATGGAGAATGGGATCAGGCTAAGGCCCGCGACGGAAATCCAAAAGCTGATGGGGCCACTAAACAAGGGCTCTTTCAAGAGAAGTAAAGGTCATAGTGGAGCCCTGACTGCAAGACAAGAGGTGCCACCTCCCCGAAGAAGTGATGAGGTGCAGGAAGAGCTTAACCGGGAAGAGGTGATGGAGAAGGAGCAAGAGAGAGAGCGGCCAAACGAGGCAGGCTCCAGCATCTTCCAACGTTCTTTACGGGACTACATGTTTAGCGTCGTAGCTAA
Source organism: Ilex asprella (assembly GCA_023539305.1). Taxonomy (NCBI): domain Eukaryota; kingdom Viridiplantae; phylum Streptophyta; class Magnoliopsida; order Aquifoliales; family Aquifoliaceae; genus Ilex; species Ilex asprella. The sequence goes on along the minus strand of CM042194.1, from coordinate 14,405,115 downwards.
GCAGGAAGAGATCCTTAGGCTTTTGAGAGCCGGAGGAGCTAGTGATGGTGGAGAAGGAGGAGATTGTGAGGATATCTTTGTTCTTGGGTGGAATTGTGGATGTTTGTTCTTTTGTTTGTTTTGTTTTGTATGTTTCTTTCATGGTTTTAAGGTTAATTTCTAGGTTTTGGTGTGTTACTTCTTTTGCTGGATGAATTGGATTATGAATGCTGGTAACAACACTAAGAAGTGGTAAGGTAATTAATAAAACTATTAAACCCAAAATTCCAAAGAAGATAAGTGAATCAATTCTTGTAAACGAACCATTTGAATTTGAATCTTTAGTCAAAAAGCAACCACGAATACATGCAGAAAGGTATGAGGTATTTTATCATAAGCATGCGATTGTCTGTTTAAGAGACGTTGTAATTTTAGAGTTTGCAGAACTTCAAATATTGGAGGTGATAGAGAGTAGGGACTGGGCGTGGCATTTGAGAAATGGTGCGGAAGCTGCTGTTGACTTGGTGAGGGAGTTTTACTCCGACGTTGAGATCTTCAACGGTGCAATTCAAACATATTTTAGAGGCACTCACATTGATGTGGCAGAGGCATACATTAAAGAATTACGACAAGAGTTGCCTCGGGCAGACAAACCCTCCTACCCTCCAAAGAAAGTTGTGTAGTTGAATGGGGTGGCAAAAGAATAGACTGGAGTGGTTAACTTTTCCTGGTCGGGGCAAAATTTTCGGAAACAAGGGGAGTTGACTGGCTAGTAGAAGATGTTGAATCTGATTGCAGTCTCTAACTTTGCTCCCTTAAGATGAACAAATGAAATCTTGCTCGACATGCCATGTTTGCTTTATGCAATTGGGAATGGGCATAACATCGATCTCCCCTCCCTCATTCTGTGTGATGTGAAGAAGGGATGAGATGCAAAGAGGAGTGCACATCCTTTTGGCACCTTAATGACTGAAATATGCATGGAGAATGGGATCAGGCTAAGGCCCACGATGGAAATCCAAAAGCTGATGGGGCCACTAAACAAGGGCTCTTTCTAGCGAAGTAAAGGTGATAGTGGAGCCCTAACTGCAAAACAAGAGGTGCCACATCCCCGAAGAAGTGATGAGGTGCAGGAAGAGCTTAACCGAAAAGAGGAGATGGAGAAGGAGCAAGAGAGAGAGCCGCCAAACGAGGCAGGCCCCAGCATATTCCAACGTTCTTTACGGGACTTCATGCTTAGCATCGTAGCTAAGCAGGATGAGATCTTTAGGCTTTTGAGAGCCGGTGGAGCTAGTGATGGTGGAGAAGGAGGAGATTGTGAGGATATCTTTGTTCTTGGGTGGAATTGTGGATGTTTGTTCTTTTGTTTGTTTTGTTTTGTATGTTTCTTTCCTGGTTTGATGGTTATTTTCTAGGTTTTAGTGTGTTACTTCTTTTGCTGGATGAATTGGATTATTAATGCTGGTAATAACACTAAGAAGTGGTAAGGTAATTAACAAAACTATTAAAACCAAAATTCCAAAGAAGATAAGTGAGTCAATTCTTGTAAACGAACCACTTGAATTTGAATCTTTTGTCAAAAAGCAACCACGAATACATGCAGAAAGGTATGAGGTATTTTATCATAAGCATGCGATTGTATGTTTAAGAGACGTTGTAATTTTAGAGTTTGCTGAACTTGGAATATTGGAGGTGATGGAGAGTAGGGACTGGGCGTGGCATTTGAGAAATGGTGCGGATGCTGCTGTTGACTTGGTGAGGGAGTTTTACTCCTACGTCGAGATCATCAAAGGTGCAATTCAGACATATTTTAGAGGCACTCACATTGATGTGGATGAGGCATACATTAAAGAAATACGACAAGAGTTGCCTCGGGTAGACAAACCCTCCAACCCTTTAAAGAAAGATGGGGAGTTGAATGTGGTGGCA
>CM042194.1:14385904-14398207 GCA_023539305.1 Ilex asprella | reverse complement strand
CGGGGGTCATTAATTTACTGTTGACAACCCGTCAACCCGCGAAATTATCCGTGGATGCCGCATAACCCGACACCACGTTAAAAGCATCCAAGTCAAACACACCATGGTTCATACCCCATTAGGGTCCAATTTGGTCATTTAAAGGAAGAAAATTTTAAGCCCAAAGCTTGGTAAAATAAATTTTTGTTTTTAAACTTCAGATTTTTAGACTGGCTACCGGTAGGTGTACACAGACTACCGGTAGTTCGGGTAATTTGAAAAATCTCTACCGGAAGCTACTTGTTAGCTACCGGTAGCTAGAACCCTCTGGACCAATGACTATCGGTTGACTATTGGTAGCCTGAGACCTTCTGGCCCACGACTACCTGTCGACTACCGGTAGCTGTTACATTTTGGGTCAGGACTACCGTTAGTTAAACCCTGATTTTGCCCATTTTCATAGTTTTTCATTTCCAATTCATTTCAAAACTTCTCAAAACCAGCCAACACATATACAGACCAACTCCAACTCATATAACATGACATTTACATACCAAATATAGTTCATATAAGTTCTATTACATTTCCATACCAAGTATTGTTATAATTAATTTACAAAACTCAAAACAACAAGACCACATACCGGCTCTCTTCACTCTCAGTGACTCGAATATGCTCCATCCACCGGAGTATATTCAGCACCTGAAATGTGTTCCCGTATAGGGTGAGCCAAAGCCTAGTAGAGTGGATCCTACAGAGGCTACTCCCCCCTCCCAAGATGCTCATGCTCATGCTCATGCAATTTTTCACATACAACATGTTGCCAATTCATTCCGTACAAGAATATGCATTCAATGTTGGAATGCAACCATACCATGCCATGAAATGAGATGATACTCACTCACGCACTTCAACCCGAGTCCACACCGACTCCCACAACACAATACAATGCACTTGTGAAATGACCTGTCACTTAACGAAAACCCCATCCAATGATCGTTTGAAAACAAAAGTTGTTTCACTTTTAAAATCACATCATTGATGGTTGTTACTCATTGAATGAGCACTTTATAAATCAAAAACTTGTGTCTTTGTTGGACAAAGAATTTTGGTAGCACAACCGTTGACTCCATACGCCATCACACTTTTCAGGAATTTCACCTCAGGGGAGTGTGTGAATCAAGTAACCGGGTCTCTCACCCGAGGGAGTATCTAGCCCTTCTTGTTATACCCAACACGAGTTTTCCATGCATGCAACCGTACAACTCAATTGGATATTCAACCCAATTTCCCTGAGCGGCCCATCAAGCACCAAGCTTGGTGTTGATCACCATGCACCCACACACCTACACTCCTGTATATAACCCATGAATGTGATGCCATGAACATGCCCAACATATAATGAATACCACATGAGCAATATTTCCCACACAACATCATAGTCCATGGAAAAATTATATCTTATGCATATAAATTACATACTCCATCATGCTCAATATATATCAACAAGCATAAGTGCACATAACACAATATGATTAGCCATGTTATTTCACCAAACAACAACATTTAAACACCCAAGGCATTTCATCAAACACCTTAAGGGCACCAAGTCATATAATCACGTAACTCTTTTACAAGCATAAATATGTAACACATAGCATGCTTTTGGAATCACCAAGTTACAAGAATATATATTCATGCAACTCCCACACATCAAAACAAACTAGAAATTGGCCCAAGCCCTTTCAACCCTCATTTCCTCATTTCCATAACATTAGACAAGTATAGGGGTAAATTCAACATTAAACCCTTAGTCTACCAACATCTAAAGATAGAATAAACCAAGGTAGGAGGATCCCTACCTCAAATGGCGTGTGGAGAACTCCAAGAACACCAACCAAACCTTCAAGATCTTGATCTCCCAAAATTCTTCTCTTGGATCTTCGGTGAAATCTCTTGTTTTTGGTGTGGCTGTGTAGCCCTCATCACGTAGAAGAACTTTAGTTCTTGGCTCGACGGATTCCGAGCGATGGAACTTCTGAAATCGGTGGAAGAAAGGTGAAGAAAACAAGTTTTTCTCTCTTCTCTTTCTCTCTCTCCTTGGGGGGCTGAATTGTGCTGAATAATGGGGTGAAATATTTGATTTTCAGATATTAGCCCCTATTTATATTTTTCGGGACTTGGCCCAGATCGTGCCAAGTGTCCTCCACTTATTTGGGTCCGTTTTAGCCCTGAAACGATTTATTTGATCCTTGTTTAACTTCAAATTAATTTTATTTCAAATTTAATTTGATTTTTATAAAATTTTCAAAAATTTATTTTTGGGGACCTTCAAATTGTCCTTCGCGACACAGTCGCCTCGAACGATGTGCAAAAACTGACTATCTCAGAATTCGACGAAATTCGACAGGGTGAGTAAATTTCGTGATACAAGTCCAACAGCGAACTCCATTTCCTCATCCGAGGTCTGTAACATGAGTATTTTAAATACACATTAATATGACAAAATGACTATTTTGCACTTTCCGAAAAAAATTCCAATTTTCCCAGGTTTTAGAATAAGTGTGTGGAACCAATTTTAGGACGAGCGTTAGATCGTCTACGGTGGATTAGGGATGGGAAAAGCAAGGTGTACCCTGAGGCACCATCCTATTCTGCACCAATGTTAAACAGATTTGTGAGTACTGAAATAAACTGTTTCACTAGTGTTACCTAACCAGATAGTTCCGATACTGACTAGAGATGACCAACTAAATGTATAATTAATAGTACAATAGTACATAAATTTAAATAAATATAAATTAAATAGAAAAATCAATAAATAAAAAAAATTAATAAAACCAGTTTTGAAAAAAAAAAGAGTGGTTGGCAAAGTTTTATAGAATATATAAAGTTGTATTTAATTTTGTAACTACAGAATTTCAGAAAATCAGAAGCAGTAGCCTGCAATCTGCAAAGCAAATTCCAGTGCGCTTTCCACAACAAGAAGATCAACCATATGTACCAATAGATGATAGAACTGACAGACAGATCTTACTAGAGATAGAGACTAGCATTACACAGATCAACTAACGTCTGGATGATTATGAACAATATCAAGTTGAGCTTTTGAGACTGTAGAGGGAACATTTTGAAAAAGGACCTTCTACTTCCTAAACAAACTGAAGATTTTATAAAAACTTTGCTATCTTTCACTCTTCTTTTACATTATGCACTTTTATTTTATGCATTTAAAAGTTACTTTTTGTTTTGAACTTGTTTATGTTTAAACTAGTTTTTAATAAATATGGAACTTATGTTTGATTACCTAGGAGAATTAATTCATATAATTTGCAATTAACTTAGATTAATATTCCTATGCTTTGTGAAAAACCTTAATCTGATCACGAGGGATTTTCATATTATAGTTATATATTATCTTAATATTTTTGTTAAAACTTACTCTTATAGGAATAAATAGATTTTTTTTTTATTTTAGAAATCTTGTGAAATATTACACTCTTTGCATATATAGTGGATATGTATAGCCAATTGAAGAATTTGAGCCAATATTTTTTGGAGAGAAATTCAACATTTACTCGAGTAAACATCTTCGCTTCTACGATAAATTTCCTTTGAATAATCTCATTAATTTTGTTTTGATTAACACTTGTTAGATAATATTATTCGCATTATCCTTGAAATTCTTTTATAGTAATTATATCGATATCTGATTTCTAAAAAATGATCTTAGGCCATTTTTCATTATCCTTGAGCCTTTACCATTTCTTTTATAAAATTATATCCTTAGTCAGCCATGATTGAGCCTAGAAAAATATGAATCCTTTTTATGAAACCCGAAAAAATACTTGAGCTACATAAAAATATATTAAATCTACCTTGGCTGCATACACCCTCTTTTATATATGCAGAATACAAAAAACACAGAAAAAGAGAGAAGGTGGAAAAGAAAGAAAATGAAAAGGATATTGGCCATCTGAAGAAAAGAAAAACATAAAGAAAAGAGCCAAGAAAGGGAAAAATGAAAAAGATAAGCATGTTAAGTCTGAAAAAAATTAGAAAAAGGTGTGTCACAGTATAAAAAGTAGTTTTTGAATGCCACAAACATCATTTCTTAAACCCTAAACCAATGGCCAGATAAAAAGTAGCTTTTCATTGTAATGAATACTACCCGTACACCTTGCTTGTCTGTAGCAATGGAGCGTGAGTAGTCTTTTATTCCCTTCAAAATAGTGCAAATGTAAACGCCCCAAAGTACACCTTGGATGACATTACTATCTAAAACCATTCACAATACGAAAGCGACTAATACAATCCATCAACACAGAAAATTTCATTTATCATATACAAAATGTATAACATCATTCCAAAAAGAATATGTCAAACCATGACAATTACATCTAAAATAATTAAACAAAGTCTCACAATGGAATGACAAAATAATGTTAGACTTTACATTGCCTCAAAAGGAATTTTCTAGTTTATCACAAAAGAGAATATAGCTCTACAACTCCATCTCAATCTAGGTTCCCCTCTATTGGAGCTTCTCAATGTCCCGGCTCGTTAGCTTCAAGCTCCTCCTCTAGGCCATAATCTGACAAATGTATTTTATGTAAGGGGTGAGCACTAAACTCTACAGCCATATTCCTCCCAAACTCGAATAAGGTTTTTAAATATATAAAACAAGTCGGTCTCTATTTACAAATTGCATATATAGCCTATGAAAGAAAACAGGGACAATTTATAAGATCTCAAGTTTAACGCATCAACAATAAATTCAATGAAGGGTAAAACCAAGTTACAAATAATTAGCCATTTCCAAAGATAAACCATTTCCAACAAGTGCTGGTGGAGTCCCATGCTTCCAACAAATTCTTGTAGAAACCATCTACCCTTGGTCGTAATAAACCATTTTAACCAACAATAAACCATAGTCAATAAACTCATGTATAACTTCATATTCTCAAATGTATCTATATCTCAGGTATGTTGATCTCTTCTCAGGAATATATGTAACGGCTCTACCTTGTGTACCCATCACAACCAAATCACCAACCATTTTAGGAAGGCCGTGTACCATTCCAATATTATTGATGAATCCTCTGAATGAACTAGTATACTAACCATTTTCCTTGGCGTTCGTGAACAATAATGGTTGCGTTCCTAAACAACAACCCACTACAAGTATTTGCAAACCATCTCTCCTTCACTGGGATAGACTAACCTCTAACACTCTACGGCAGTTTCTTGAGAGTAATTCAAGTCCATCACAACAAACCATACAAGAGATGTAAATACCCACAAATTATCTCAATTTACAAGTAATTTCAAAAACCCCTGAATTTCATAAACATTTGCCCAATTGTGTGATTCAAGAAAAATAAGCAAGAGATCATCTAAAAATACCTTTTTTTTTGTTCAATATAAAGCACTAAGTTTTTGAAATCAAGAACAAAGGAAGAATCAAGAAAAAAGTCTATTCCTCTTGAAAACTAGGGTTTGAGACAAGAAAATGAAGTTTAATGGTTATTCAACCATAGTTTTGTTGAAAACGTTGTAATCTTTGAGAGAATATAAAGAGACAAACATTTCATAGCATATATATATACGATTTGGGGGCAATGGAATACATATAAGCAAACCCTAACCTCAATGAACAAGAATGGAAGAAAACCCCTACCTTGAATCCAGTTCTAAGTGTAACCCAAGCTTTAGAGCCCTCCTTCTTCCCTTTGCTCTCTCCCTTACTCTTCTTTTAGGGTTCTTAGAGGTGTGGGGTGAGAGTGGAGTGAAATAAATGAGAGAAAAGAAAAATAGCATGGTGTTATAAAGTTGAAAATCCCGAATTTTACTGTTCATTGGCCTAAAATTACATTTTTATCCTAAATTATAATTTTGTCCCCAAACATCTCCTATTTTGATCTCCATGACTATCCTAAGGTTTTTTGACGTTCTGAATTCATTTTAACCTTAAAACATTTAATTTTATGATTTATCCTCATACCCAAGTAAATATTTACCGGGATATTAAAATACGAGGTTTAAGTATATCTTTAATCAATTGATTCGTTCGAGGCCCAATATACCACCATTGGTACTCTATTATTGTCCATTTACAACATTTGAAGGATGAAATTCTTAGCCCAAAAGCTTGGCAGACGAGTGCTAAATTTCAAATTTTCATAGATTGTACTGGTACGCACTACCTATTAGACCTCAGCGTACCGGTACAATTTGCCTAGTTTTTGCCTTTTTGGCCTGTTTTTCATTTATAATTCATTTCAAACTCTTCCAAAGCTAACCCAAACTTATACAACATACATTTATGCATTAAATATAGTTGGTACAAGTTCTATTAAATGCAGGAGTTTACAATCCACCCCCCTTAAAAAAAGTTTCATCCTCGACACTTACCTCAAGTAGCAAACAAATAAGGATAATTCTCTCGCATCTCCAACTCGAGTTCCCAAGTAGCTTCCTCCATCCCATGATGTTGCCACAAAACTTTCACCAATTGGATGACTTTATTGTGAAGCATCTTCTCCTTGGTATCAAGAATCTTCATCGGTTGTTCTTCATATGTTGCTCCGTCTTGAACTTCAATATCCTCCAAATCCACGACATGCGTTGTATCTGATTGACACTTTCTCAACATTGAAGCATGGAACATGTCGTGTACCCCTGACAACTTAGTTGGAAATCGAAGTTGATACGCCACTTTCCCTACCACTTTGATCACTTCGAATGATCCGATATACCTTGGAGCTAATTTTTCCTTCTTGTCAAATCTCAACACTCCTTTCTTGGGTGACACCTTGAGGAACATATAGTCCCCCTCTTGGAACTCTAAGGGTCTTCGTCTTCTATCCGCATAGCTTTTCTGTCGACTTTGTGCCATACGTAATCTCTTTCGGATAAGTTAAATCTTCTTCGTAGTCTCCCAAACAATTTTTGGCCCAAACAAGCTACTCTCGCCCACTTCAAACCAACACGTCGGGGACCTACATGGCAAATGATCGCTTCAACTTCCCTTGAAGTCCAACAAGCAAGCTCGTAACAAGCCTTCCAAAATTTGTATCACCCTCTCGGATTGGCTATCTGTTTGGGAATGAGAGGCAGTACTAAAGTATAATTTTGTCCCCATAGCTCGTTGTAGACTTTGCCAAAATTGTACCACAAAACGAGAATCACGATCTGACACAATGGAGAGCGAAACTCCATGCAATCTAATGATCTCTCAAATATACAACTTGTTCAAGGTCTCCAAAGTGTCAGTGATCTTCATACTAAAGAAATGAGCAGACTTAGTGAGTCTATCGACAATGAACAACACGACATTATGCCCTCGTGAAGTCCATGGAAAGCTTGACATGAAATTCATGGTGATGTGATCCCACTTTCACTCCAGAATAGGCAAGGACTGTAGTAATCTTATGAGTTTTTTATGCTCAATCATCACTTGCTGACACACTGCATACTTTGCAACGTACTTATCCACGTCTTGTTTCATCCCTTTCCACTAATATTGAGGCTTCATGTCCCTATACAACTTAGTACTACCTAGTTGTAAGGAGAATTTTGAACGGTGACACTCACTCAAGACTTCTTTCCTTACTTGGTCATTGTTTGGTACACATAATCTTCCAATCTACCTATAATAGCTTCCATCTTGGTGTCTAAGCATTGCAACTCCATAAACCTTTGTCGTAGTATTGGTTGAGCTATAAGATTCAATAAGCACGGTCGGTCCCCCTGCCTGTCAACCAATTGATCAAATTCCTCTAAAGCATCAATCATCTTCCACCTATTAACAGCAAGAACATTAATTACACCTCGACATCTTTTGCTCATCATAATTGCTACCACATTTGCCTTCCCCGGATGGCAGTTGAGTGTAAAATCGTAATATTTTAGATACTAAATCCACCTTCTTTGCCGAAGATTCAATTCTTCCTAGGTGAATATATACTTGAGGCTCTTATGATCAAAAAATACTTGAAACCTTTCTCCATAAAGTTAACACCTCCACAACTTAAGAGCAAATACCACAACAACAAGCTCTAAGTCGTGAGTGGGATAATTCTGCTCATGAATCTTTAGTTACCTCGACCCATAAGCAACTACCTTACCTCTCTGCAGTAGTACACATCCCAAGCCTCGTAACGAAGCATCGGTGTAAACATTATATTCTTCCCCACTGCTTAAAATAATGAGGTAAGGAGTTGTTGTCAACCTCTCCTTCAAGGTACAAAAGACTAGTTTGCACGCTTGAGTCCACAAGAATCTTTCCCCCTTCTTTGTAAGGCGGGTCATGGGCATCGCTAGTTTTGAGAATCCTTCCACAAACCTCCGGTAGTAGCCTGCTAATCCCAAAAAATTAAGTACTTCGGTCACATTCTTCGGAGGTTTCCATTTCATCACAGCTTCAATATTTGCGGGGTCAACAGCTACCCCCTGTTTTCACACAACATGGCCAAGGAATTTCACTTACTTCATTCAGAACTCGTATTTACTCATCTTAGCATACAACTTATGCTCTTTCAATATCTGTAGCACAATCGAGAGATGACATTCATGTTCCTCGTGTGTCCGTGAATAAATCAATAAACCATTAATAAACACGATAACAAACTGATCTAGATACAGTCAGAATACCCTGTGCATCAAATCTATAAATGCTGCAGGAGCATTAGTTAGTCCAAACGGCATTACCGTATATTCGAAATGACCATACCGGGTACGAAAAGTTATCTTAGGAATATCCTCCTCCTTGATCTGCAGTTGATGGTACCACGTGCGAAGATCAATCTTGGAGTAGTACTTAGAACCCCTTAGTTGATCAAATAAATCGTCAATCCGAGGCAAAAAAATATCTATTCTTCACTGTCACCCGATTCAACCTTCGATAGTCCGTGCATAACCGAAGTGTTTCATCATACTTTTTCACAAAGAGAACTGGAGCTCCCCAATGTGAAATGCTTAGATGGATAAACCCAATATTCAAGAGGTGATCCAACTGCTTCCTTAGCTCTTTTAACTCCAAAGGTGCCATCTAATAGGGTGCAATGGATATGAGTTCGGTTCGCGGATAGAGATCAATCGTAAACTCAATCTCTCTCTGTGGGGGTAACCCGGGTAGTTCTTCTGGGAAGTCATCCAAAAAATCTAATACTATCAACACCACATCTGATTGGGATCTATCCCGATCATCTCCCATCAAGCTAGCTGAGAAACTCAAATGGCTCCCTGCCTTAGCGTTAAAGAATCCACTGCCCTTAGTAGGAAATGGATGGGATGAATATCGATCATTCATGAAATTGAAAACTACCCCTCCGTGTAATTAAAATAAAATTCGTTTACGAAAATAATCCATCACTGCAAGGAAAGTGGCAACGCCTGGGGCTTGAGCTCTTAATGGTCTCTACTATAGTGGCGGCTTGTTGGTATTTGCTTGTCCGGCTGCTTGATCAGTCTGAAGTGGAAAGATGGGCAATTGTGTCTGAAGTGCCCAACCCTCCACATGCGAGACATTGACGTGGGTCAATGTTTATTCTATTCTAAGTAGCCCCCTTTTCTCGAATTGCCTGAGGTCTTTGTCTAATCGCCTTATTTGGGACGATGATATGGTAGCGCCCTCTGTGCTCTACTGATGCAAGCTTCATCCCGAATCAAACATCCCCTTGCATAGTTCTAGCGCCGTTGGGTGTCGTCGATGTCCATCTCCACTAATGCAACTCTATCAACAATATCCCTCTATTCGTGAATCTTGAGAGCCACCAATTTCTCTTTGATTATAGGCCTCAAGCCCTGTTCAAATCATTTGGTCCTCTTGGCCTCGGTAGAAATGAACTCTGTGGTATAACGGGATAGTTCAACAAAATTCCTCTCATAATCCATTACCGACATGCTACCCTATCTTAGAGCAAGAAAGTATGCACTTATCTTGTCCCTGACTAATTCAGAGAATCACTTTGCTTAGAAAATTTGATCGAACTCCTCCCAAGTTAGAGCATCCGTGTTCCTCCTTTGCTTCACTAAGTCCCACCAATGGTTTGCCTCCCCCCTCTAACAGTAGGTAGCCAAGCCAACCTGCAATTCCTCGATAACTCCCATACGATCAGCATCCAAGGGGTTAAAATTTCCTTGGAAAGTAGTGGGTGTTATCTTAGAAATTCTCGAAGGACTACCATCTGCCGATCCTCGTTCTCATTGCCCGGTACTTGGGCTAATGGATGAGCCCCACCATTGTTATTGTTGTTCTCATTCTGGTGTTGTACCAGAGTGGTTAGCTCTCGTAAGCATTGGTATATGCCAATCATGGAATCGGGAAGTGGTGGTAGTGGTGGATTTGCTTGACCTCTACTCCCACGTCCACGTCCACATCTTAGTCCTCCGTCCATCCTACACATCAATTTATAATTTAGTTTCTTGATGTGTAAGACATAGTTAGGATATCTTTATTTAAGCATAAGACTTGAAAAAAAATTCTATCATCAGTTTCATTTAACCTAATCCAACCTCTCTAGTGGTAATTGATAACCTATAGTTCTCATGTAAGACCTAAGTCTTAGGCTCTGATATCAAAACTTGTAATGCCCCAATGTACACCTCGAACAACATTATTGTCTAAAACAATTCACAATACGAGAGAGACTAATACAACCCATCAATACAGAAAATTTTGTTCATCATATTGATTAGCACAAAATATTGCATATTTCCATGTGCTAATCATCCTATTTTAACTCCTTAAGGTTTAAAAGATTGGAGTTATATCTGTTGAGTTATTAGTGATGATATTTGGTATTTGTAGTTAAAAGGTTCCAAATGAGGCTGCTTAAGGCATTCCCAAATGCTTTGAGATGACTGGGGATGGGAGAATGGCAAAAGGAAAGCTCAAGAGTTGAAAAAAATCAGGAAAACAGAGAAAACTGCAGAAATAGTACCGGCATGTAGTACCGGTACGCCTAGGCTATTGAAGTTTGAAGTACTGGAACACATACATATCGGTACGGTCTGATGAATCTTTCTCAAATCTCTGCATCTCAAGCTCTGCTGCTTTGAGGGTCCCACCAACAGATCTCCCCTGACACGTCCATAACACTATTCATCCCATCACACTTTGACTGGATGTTTGGAGCCTTGGTGATAAATGAAGAGAGATAAGAGAAGAGGAGTTGACTGTGTAGACAAGCTTTGCACACCCTTGTCCAGCCCAGTCCACCTACAGCCTATGGACGGTGATCACATCCCCAAGCTACCCCAAGTCTCGATGCACATTTTTGGAAGGAGGGGTCCATAGCTCAGCATTCTAGACATTACAGAGGGAGAAACAGAGAGAGAAGCAGTGAGGAAGATGATGAATAGTGTCTAGTGAGAGAAAATTGAGATTTTTGCTTTTATTTCAATACATTGTCTTGTAATCCATGGTATGAATCTTTAGAACTTCATTAAATGTCATGAATGTTGTTTTTCTTCAAGTCAATGCAAGTTTAATTCCCTTTTTAAGCCTTTACCATTAATGCTCCAAAGCTCTTCATTTTCTTAGATACAATGTGTATTCATTTCTTTTATTCATAGCTTATGGTTGTTTGCACTTATACCTCAACCAATAGCATGACTAGATGCTCCTTTCTTTGTTGTCTCTCCACCAAAAGCCCTCATTTAACATATTGCGTAGCTTCACTTGGACACCTCGCTACACAGTTCATCTAGGCCTCTGGCAATCATAAGCATGTCAATGATTCCCAGTATGTACACACCAATGGGTTTGGTTCTAAACCATTATGATCTTCAACTCTAATTTGTAAGGTTGGATAGAATCTCTAGTGATAGCCTTTAGGTTTAGGGATCTAAGTTAGTGGTGGATGCTTTCAAGGTAGAACATGTATTTTCTCTCTTAGAAATCTCATTACAGGCTTAACCCAGCTATCAGAAAGGCTCTCCCTATTTATAAGTCTAGAATAAGGACAACTTGATAAATAAGAAAACTCAGATTTGTGAATGACCGCTTGAATTGTGGGAGGGTGTTTATCACTGAAATGAAAATCATATTTCAATTTGGACTAGGAGCATTGATCACTCAAGTGAGCTCATAAAGTGAGCTCTGCACTCCTTCGTGGTCTTTTCCCATTTTATTCCCTACCAATTTTTAAAGCATGACACCTGCCAAAAAATGTGTCCTCTTGAGCACTAAAGGGTGTTGCTTAAGAGGGGTCCAGTAATGTCAATCTATGTTTTCAAAACACAAAATTGTTTAGAAAAAACAATTCTTTTCAAAACACCTAGGAGCCATACTTTGATTTCTTCCAATTCTATGTTTTT
>CM042194.1:14367512-14385504 GCA_023539305.1 Ilex asprella | reverse complement strand
CCCTCGGCCATACATTGCATCATTTGAGGGAGAGTAATTAGGGGTTAGTTGAGGTAAGGTATTTCCAACCAATCAATAACATTGTCAAATCTTCAACTTGATAGCATTGTCAACATGGAAAAGAGACTTACAATGGACTCCACAAAATTAGCCAATTACAAAAATTGATCTAATACAACCTTTGGTTTTGGAGGCACATGCAGGCTTTCAGCATGCAAAATTTTGCTGAAATTTTATTGTTGGAGGTATAAAACAGTGAGAATATTGAAAGAGAGAAGATAGAGAAGGAAGAATTTTTTTTTTAGGTTTTGTTAGAAGCCGATTCGAGGGTCAAGGCTAACATCAACCTTTTTCTTTAAACTCGTAGAATTCAAGGGTAAGCTTGGATTTTGTATTGGTTAAGTGTGTGAAGTTGAATTTAATTTTAAATTTGGTTTTGGGTTTTTGTTTTTTAAATGGGTCATGGACTTAACTTAGTTTTCTTTCATTAAGCATCTTGGTTGTGTTCTTGGGTAGTTTTTGGGATGTTTGGTGGTACTGGAAAGGTTCACCATGGATGGTAGTGAGAGAACCATGATTTGCGTTAGGGTTTATTAAACTTAAAATTTGATTATCTTGAATTATTGGGTTAGGGTTTATTTAGCTTAAAATTTGATTATCTTGAATTATTGTTTGGACCCAATGAGTTCATTGATTCGCCCTTTTTAGTGTGCCTGAATTATATTATATTATATACCCAAGTATAAGTGGTCAAATTGTAGTTTTTTCGGTTTTAAGTCCAAGTATCGATCCCACGAAGAGTTGTCTGTAATTTAGATTGTAAAAAAAATAATAAAATAAATAAATAAAGATAAAATAATGAAGTTGTTGTTTGAAGTAGTGTGATGTTTTGATAGCTTGTGATGTGAGCTTAGATTGATAACTTGTTTATTTCAATAAAGGAAAGGCGATGACAATAAAATAAAGTGCAGAAATAATAAAATGCGGAGACAATAAAGTAAATGACAATAATATAAAAGATACCCTTCAGTTTAAGGGTCCCATATGCTTTTAATGTTTAATTACTGAAAATGCTACCTTACAACAATTAACTTCCATTTTACTGGCACGTCAACCAGTAGGTCTGATGTATATAAACCATAGCACAATCACTTCTTAGGCTAGCTGCGGGTAATAAATCATAACACAACAACTTCTTAGGTTAGCTGGTTATATCCACGTCAACTGATTAACTCAAGCAAACCAGAAGGCAGAGCCAATTCATGAGGAATACTTGAGTTATTCACTTGATCTCATGATTGCAAATACGTATATAATAAACCATAACACAGTTGTTTCTTAAGCTACACTGGTGGTAATATATAACATGGCTACTTCTTAGGCTACACTGGTGGTAATATATATATTTACCAGTAAAACTTCCTCAACGTTCTGGTGGAGGACTAGCCATACCGATAGGATCACCGGGGTTATTCGACTGGCAATATTATTATATACAGTAATATCATAAGTCAGTGGAACTTCCTCAGCATTCTAGTGGAGGACTGACCATACCGGTAGGAACGCTGGGGTTATTCTAGCTGGCATGTCTTATATAATAAACGTATAAATAAAACATCAGCAATTCTATAATTAAACCAATAATATATATATGTTCCCCTCGCACTGGAGGATATAAACGACTACTCACGCTCCATTGCAATAGACAAGCACGGAGTGTGGGTAGTTGCCATTATTACAACTGAAATTAAACGGTAACTTCTTTCACAAGAAACAATTGAAACACAACCACCTTTATTATCATTCAAGACACAAATGTGGCGGTAGTTCAACTATCCGAATAGAAAGATTACAGGAGAAAAGTAGGAATACAAAAAAGGTATCACACAGGCTATTTCCTTCTCTTTTCTCTCTTTCTTTCTTTTCTTTTATATCTTTACTCTTGTGTGGCTAGCTGGTTTTGGAGAGTAAGGGATGGTCTTTAAAAAATATATGTTGGTGTGGAGAGAAGGTAGGAAGGCTTGGGTAGTGTATGTAGAGAATGGAGACAATGTGTGGTGGATGTTGTGGAATTGTTGGAGAATTAATTGAAGAAATGAGAAAACAGCCCCTATTTATAGAGGGGGGAGGAGGTTAATGGCCAAGGGGCATTTAGGAAGGTCTAGGGACCTTTGGGAAGGTGTAAGGAGCCTTTAGGAATGTCAAGGTGCCGCCTCCTCGATCCGCCAGGTGTCGTTTTCTGATTGGTTCAAATGTCTTGCTCTGATTGGTCCATTTGTCTTGCTCTGAGTGTGCCAAATGTTTTCTTCTCATTGGTCCATGTATCATGTTCTCATTGGTCCATGTGTCATGTTCTCATTGGTCCAAGTTTCCTTATCGCACTTTAGTCCTTCATAGTTTCAAGCTTTGCAAAATAGTCCAGTATTCTCTGATATTTTTGCATTTGACCCTATAACTTCAAATATAAAATATTAAAAACTTTAATTCACACCCAAAACATAATTCATAATATTTATTTATTTTATCTTACAAAATTGATTACTTCATCATTCGAATTTACACACTAATTACGGTTAATCATTCATTTTTTGCCTTGGATTCTTGTTTAGGGTACGGTTCTGGGTTCAAAAGTACAGTTGTAGGTTTGGTTTGGTTTTGGAAAAGAGGTTTTTGGTCAACCTTGACCTTGAATCGGTAGAGGTAGAAGAAGATAAAAGGCGTGGTTACTGGGTCTTAAAACTAGGCCATGTGGTGACTATTTTGGATTTTAAATGAGGGAAAGAGAGTGAATGGAGAGGGAGAAACAAGGGGTTGAATTAAGGGTGTTGGACTAGTTGCATAGGAGTAGGGCAACTTGGTTAATGATCAATGGAAAAAGGAGGAGAGGGGGCAACCATTGCCCACCCCTTCATCACATGGGAAATTCTTCGGACCTCTAGTTAGGCCCAAAAGAACCCTAACACATATACAAATCTCTATAAAATTTTGTCGCAATCTGATACTCTGATCGAATTGAGGTATAAAATTTTTGTTTTACCCTCCGGGGCTGATTTAACTTAGTTTTTGGGTGATTTTGGTCAAACATATCTGATCATCACTTTTAAATTGTTAAATTGAGTATGTGTATGAATTTTCATTGAAAATAATGTTGTAATATTTTTGGCAGTTTTGAATCGAATATCGTGCGAGGTAGGGTTCTCAATTCTGAAATGACTGAGATTTTTTGAACTTCTTTCAATTTTTTTTGAATATGTTATTGTTTTGAACTACTGATTGAGTGATTTTGCAACTGGCTTGGAATCCAGACCCATTTAGGGTTTTTATATGCGTTGAACACAGTTGTTCATGTTGATCGTATTGAAATGAAACTCCTGGATCCTACTGACTGAAATGTAAGAGCACACATTATTGAGTGGTAGAGGGTTTATATTTCAAGTTGAAGCTGTAGAGAGTGTCATTAAGTTTGTAAATGTTCTGAGGCCTAGTTGGTCTTCATACTTGGGTGTCAAATTCTAATTAGGGAGCATATCTTTCTTGAGGTGGAAGTCCCCTAAAAGGTTAGATCGTATGTTCCTATAGACCCTAAGTGGTCTATTAAGTTGATTTGTATCCGGTGTGGCACTATATCTATACCTCTGAACTCTCTTTTACATACTATTTTTCATAACTACTATTGTTTTAATGAAATAACAATGCTTTAGCTATGTAAACATCAAATATGATTTTTGTGATGCTTAATTAGGAAAAAACTATTTATTTCCAAACTCACGTGCTTTCGAATTGAATTACTTTACTAAGTTGTTGATGCTCACCCTACATTATTTTTCTCTTTATAGTAATGCATGAGTTATGCTATGTGTTACGCCAAGGGAAATTGTGAATAGTTAAAGTGCCAGTTTTTCTTTTGTTTCTATTAGATAGTGTCTAAGACTTTGTAAAACATGTAATTATAATAAGCGATATGCCTATGTATTGGGATGCAACTTAGCCTTCGACGGAGTAGTTCTGCTAGTTGTTTCTAACGTATGTTAGTTGAGCTTTTAGTAATGCATGAGTTATGCTATGTGTGTTGGCTTACTTATATCGCGTTATGCTGCGTCAGTTACATTACATGCTCATGTGGGTCAAGGTAACATACGTAGCATGCTTGGGTGAACCAGTGTGTGATAAGCTTGACCTGCCGAAGGCACTCCAATACTTAAATCAATAAGGGTTCTGAGAATAAGGTAGCTACTTGTAGAGAAAAAGAAGTGTGTACCTTAAATTAAAACTATACCAAATATTTATAGTAGTTTGTACCCTTCTTCTAAGGTTTTCCTCATTAAATAAACAAGGTGACACAACTATTTTTTGAACCAAATCTTCATTCATTTGTGTAGGAATCTTTTCAAACTTTCTTTCTTACTTTGTCACACTTGTGATCTAAATTTTACTAAATAATATGGATTATGTAATTTGGAGGCCTTCAAATGTCATGGTAAAAATGGAGTTGAAATCACGCAAATTCGCGTTAGGTGATTCAGCCTCATGGTCCAAGAATTAATCAGAGCTCGAGTATGGATTTGATGAATTGATTAGTAGTTTTGCATACATTTATTTAATGCGTTCAAATTTTTTAAAAATTAATAATTAGGACAATTTGGTCATTCGACCAAGTTGCCCCCTCAAGCTCTCACATAGACTAGAAGGAGTTGGATGATTTGGGGACGTTCTAGAGGATTATGGAACTGGAAGGAATGCTTTGGATCATCTTGGAAGTATGTTTAACCTACTCGAATTCAATGGAAAAATTGAGATAGAAAGAAGAGATAAAAAAAGCTTATGGGGTAAGGGTGGACACATGTCCTTGTCAGATGTTAAGCTTGTAGGTGTCTTCAAATTATAAAGCCATTGATTAGCCCTAAAAAGTCACATTTTAACATACATTGGAAGTTTTAATTACTTTCAATTCATGTTTAATTGATTGTAAATGATGTTATGTTGTATACAATGGCTAGATTTTGGTATTAACATGAATTGCAAGGTAATAGATCCGTTTCAGCATGACATAACTGACTAAGGTGGCAAGAGGTTTAAAGTTCATCCTAGCCCATCCAATTAAACAATGTTTCAAGGGAATAAAAGCCCAATATATGAGGATGAATTTTGGGTGATTTGGAAGTCGGTACAATTTTTTAGACTTATTTGAGCAAAAATACAACACAAAATTTCTTTTCCAATTCTTGGCCAATTCTTTTTTTTTTTTTTTGAAAAAATTCAGTGTTTATTCACATTTCTTTTCTAATCAAATTCCATTGTCATAGAATCCTATTGCCAAAGGAGAAGAGTTTTAATCATTAATGCCCCTATTTTACCTCCCATTACTATTGTTAATCTTTAAATATTCGTTTTCTCAAATAATTGTCAATGATGACCGCATAATTTAAGGGATGGTGTTTAGGTAAAAAGGTTTTTAATTCATTTGAATTTTGTACCTAAACACAAATTTTTTTATAAAAATTGTACTGAATTGAGTTAAGAACTTATCCATATACTTTTGCTCAAATAAGTCTAAAAATTGTACCCACACCTAAAAAGCCCATGAATTTTTATGAAGAAAAGTGGAAGAAGGCCCATGAGGGAGTCCAACTTAGAAGCAAACCTATCGGAGGCCAAGTTGGAAGATTTCAAGAAGTAGGCCAGCATACATGGTCTCGATTGTTTGGGCATAAGTCTCAAATAAAAAATCTAATGGAGTTGACTCTTGATGAACTGGAAAACGAACTCACATACCTATAATTTGTAGTTCATCACTCATTCAGATTCACAAGGTATCTTGGTCAAATATGGTTGTCATGATAAAAAATGTGATCTAGCACACCATCAAGCTAGCAGACATGGTCTCGATTTGTTGGACATAACTCTCAGCTCACATATCCAATTAAGCTAATTTTTGGTGAGATGATGAAAGAATTCTAGGGCTATAAATTTTGTAATTTTGCATTATTATTTACAAAAGAGCCTTGATGAGGGAACTAGTGGTGAAAAACATGGACGAAAGATTTATTAAAGCTTATCCTAAGGCTTCCCCTCTCCTACAAATACCCCTTGGCCGTAGAGCTAGACACTTGTGATGATCGAATCTCGGCTTGAAAGTGATCGAATAATTAATTTTTTTAATAGGTCTCATGATATTGTTGAAAATTATATGAACGTGATTTGAGGTCAAATTAAATGTTAGGATTTAATTATGAAAGAATTGATTATTATAAAAAAAATTGAGATCGGAATTTTTTCAAGGTAAGAGAACAAAAAAAAACCAATAGAGTAAAAACATGTAGTGACATGTGTTCACTACGGAAGGCGACACATTTCCCCAAACATGCATTTGCCTTGGAGCACAAGTCTCTTTTGTTGATAAAATCAGTTCAATTTCTTAAAACCGTAGCAAGGAGGTGCGAAAAGAAAAGAATAAGAAGAAATGAACAAAGAAAAGGAATGAAGAGAGATACAAGGGAAAAGGGAACGGAAAATCAGTGGGATTGAGGTGAGTAAACCTTAAAGTTCGAGTTGGATTTAGAACTCATATGTGAATTAATAATCTGTTTCTTATAGGATTTGATGGAGTGGTTTCGGCAGTAAAGTTTTGGTATTTGTCGGTTTCAATTGAGGATTGTGTAAATGGTTTATACATGATATGCATTCATTTAATCTCTTTGAAAAGAGTACTTTATTGATATCGCCCTATTCATATTCGAATTGCGGCATTGATTTGGTTCCGAGTTCCAAAATGATATTTCATTCAATTATTAGTATTGATATCGCCCTATTTGTATTTTGATGTAACCTATTGTTAATCGTTGTGATGTTGGTTTTGATGGAATACTTGAGATTTTTTGACTCATGCGTGAGGTACACTCGATGACATGGTTATGATTATTATTCATGTTCGTAGCCCTGAGCGGTGAGCATGACTATATGTAAAATTCACCAAGTGATGTCAAGCATGTTATCGAGATTGGCCAAGTATTTATGCATAAGTGACTTGAATATTTGTATGTTTGATTTCGTTGACATGTTCCATGTATTTGTGTTGTGTAAATTATCGTATTAATTCTGGTGTT
Organism: Ilex asprella; assembly: GCA_023539305.1. Taxonomy (NCBI): domain Eukaryota; kingdom Viridiplantae; phylum Streptophyta; class Magnoliopsida; order Aquifoliales; family Aquifoliaceae; genus Ilex; species Ilex asprella. Next base: position 14,378,401 of record CM042194.1, on the reverse strand, counting down.
GTCGTTTGATTATTGAATAATTGATTAGTTATCGATTTGTTCTTTGACATCGTATGTTATGTTTTAAATTACTTAATGAGTTTTCCCCAGCTCACCCTCCATTAACCGTCTCAGTTGCAGGTTGAACTAGAAGTTAAATTTAGTGGAGAATCAGGCTGATCAACGAATAAAAGATTTTCAATAGATTCTAGTTTAAATTGTTATCGAGAGGTTATTTATTCATCTTTTGAGGAGTTTAGTGATTCTGATATTTAATAGAAATTTAGTTTATTCGCTATTGGCATAATTTGTGCCCTGAATATTTCTAAATGGATTGGGGTATTACAATTTTTTGTATCAAAGCTTTGGGCTTGAGATTTTGTAAAAATTCGGATAAATTTAAACTTTTATAAACAAAGGGATAAACGGTAAAATTGCCACCTTGGTTCGGGTTGTAAACTTGAATTTTTTTAGAGCTCGGATGACAAAACGAACCTCACAGTTAGATTCTTCTCGCAAAATCTAGTGACCATGCCAAATTTCATCGAATTCTGATATAGTTAGATTTTTCGAGTTTTACGAGGCGGTCGAGCCCCAGGAGACCCAAATAAGAAATTTTTGAGAAAATTATGAGATTTTTGAAATAAATGAAGTCAATACAAATTAAAAATATTTTGAGCTTGAACCAGAGCGAAATTTAATCCTTTCGGGATGAAAACGGACCCGAAATAAAAAAGGTCATGTGGGGCATTTTGGGCCAAGTATTCAAAAAAATATAAATAGGGGGAAAATCAGATTTTCCCCATTTTTTCAGCAAGTCTTCAGCCGATAGAAAGAGGGAGGGAGAAGAAAGGGAAAATAGAAAGAAAACTCACCTTTTCTCTGCGATCTACGGAGCTACAGTTCTCAGATCCATTCAGGTCAAGAGGAAAAGTTGGTCTCCTCGACAAGGGCTACGTTTATGTACCAAAAATGAGGGCTTTTACCGAAGGTGAGAAAACCAAAATTTTGGGGAAAAGCGTGGTACTGAGTTGAGTTTGTCCCTTGGAGATTCTACAACTTGTTTCACGCTTCAAGAGGTAGGGTTTTTCTCCTACTTAGGTGTATTCACAACCTAAAATGTTATATTGAAATGGGTAGGTTGATAGATGTGTATATCACTTGCCTATTGAAAGAAAATTTAATGAAATGGGTATGAAAATGAGAGTAGAAATAGATTACGATAAATTCCTATCTTGGAATTGAAATGTGGTAATTTATTTTGGGAAATTCCATGGGAATTGGTGTCATATGGGCATGTTGTGTGCTTAAATTATGCCTTAGTGAAATGGGTATTGAAATTAGGGAGAATATATTCTATCTTGAAATGGGTATGTAAAAATTGCTTAATGTAATTTCTTGAATTATGTGAATTGTGGCATGTTATGTGTTTACATAATATCTTGATTTGAAAGTGTGTTATTGCTTAATATTAGATAACATGCTTGGATATGAGTTTTGGATAAAATGTTGATAAATGCATTTTGGTTTATTGACATTGTGACACATGAAAATTATATACTTTTGATACAATTGGTCATGGATTATCTGAATTGGGGTTGAAATGGATCATATGCATACATTGCATATTGAACATTGTAGTAAAGTTGCAATGAGACATTATATTGCACGTGCACGGAAACATTGCATTAAATGGGTGGTTGTGAATGAAATGAGTCAACACCACATGAGTGGATGACGAGTGGGCTCGTGGGAGTTAAGTCAATGAATTGGCCGAGTTGCACGGTTTACATGGTGCGAGGGTCGGGGTTAGTAAGAAGGACTACAAGATCCCTCGGGTGTAAGGCCCAGTGATTTGGATATGCACTTTTGTTAGTATTAATCCACAAAGTGTGTCGGTGTACGCGAGACCGTTGGTGGAAGTCCATAAATCCCGTGTCGGTTGAGTGCCGTTGGTGTAAGTCCATAAATACTCACCCATACAAGACCCTGGATTGATAATGTCATTTGATGCATAACATAAATGACGAAATTGTACACATGAGAAATTGCATGTGTTGGCGAGCCAGGGAGGGCTCGGGATCATAGATGACGGGTGATTGGACATTAGCAATTGCATGTGTCGAAGAGCCGAGAAGGGCTCGAGTTGGTTGCTGAGAGTGAGTCTCATCTCATTCCATAACATTGAATTGTAAATTTCCAACATTGATAACATATTCATGCTTGAAATGTGTGCATGGTGAATTAATTGCATATGAGCATTTAATGGGCATTTGGGTTGGGGAGTAGCCTATTTAGGGAATACTCTATTGAGCTTGGCTCACCCTTTATGGTAAAATATTTTTAGGTGCGAGGTTCGTGACGGTGGATGGCTCTCACTTTGAGCTTCATGGATGAAGAAGCCGGGAAGTGGCTTTTATTTTGAGTAAATTGTAAAGATATTACAATGAATATTTATTTTGGCATGCAATTAAATGAATTCGCATGCAAATGTTGTAATAGATTTTATATAAACCATGTTGGATGCCCAAATACATGTTAAGTGTTGGGTTGGTTTTAGTAAGGTTTGGATTGAATTGGAGCTGAAAAACAGGAGAAACAAGAAAAATCTGGGAAGACTGTATCGGTACTGTGTACCGGTACAGTGTACCAGTACATTTTGGTCCAGAGGGTTCGACGTACCGGTACTGTCTGTAAATTTCTGAAATTTTAATACTGTTCTCCTATGCTTTTGGACTTTGTTTTCTTTGGTTCAAAGGATACAAATGGATTCTAAATGAACTATTTTGAGGCATGCTGGACATCGGGAGAATAAAATGATAAAAAGAACACGGGGTATATACGTGAGTTAAAATCTTGATTAAGGGAATTTGTATGGACATAAGGTCTGGAATTGAGGCAAGAAAAGTTATTTCTGCGGGTTGACGGTTGTTCAACTGTTTAAAAAGAACCCCCGATTTTAGGGGCGTCACAGCTTGGTATCAGTGCATAGATATACGAATTACCTAGGACTTGATGGACATTGGGTCTAAACCATTGCATTCCATGTGCATTTCATGTTATGTGCTTTAAATTGCTTCATGTTATGTGATAATTGTTGTGTGAATTATATACATGGTAAAATGTGTATGGAAAATGTACACACTAGGGTTAGAAAACATAGCCTTGGGGGTGAAAAAAAATGGTGAATGGGATGGTTCAGGGATTTAAATGTCTGCTAGTATAAAACATACATTCTACTAGGGGGACAATGAGAAAATTGTCAAAGTTTGCACTTGATCCCTAGTTTGGGATGCTAAGTTAGTGTGTTGTTTCCATTTGACATATGTGTTGATGGCAAGTAGAGGAAGAGGACGCCGAGGCGGTGGGTGGAACATTAATCAACCACCATCGACCTTAGACCAACAAGCATTTAACGAAACTATGGGCATAATGGCAGCTACCGTTGTACAGGCTAGCGCCAATGCAAGTGACAGTGGTGCAAGTAACCTCCAACACTTCAAGGCACACAAACCTCCAGTTTTTAAGGGAGGGGCGGATCCGATGGTGGCCGACCATTGGCTCCAACAAGTAAATAAGATCTTAAAGGCTATGGAGATCACCTCAGATGCCTCAAAGATAAGGCTAGCTGCATTCCAGCTAGAAGGAGAAGCCCAAGTATGGTGGGATTGGGTAACAGATTCCAAGAACTTGGAGACCATGACATGGGGAGAGTTCGAGGAGCTCTTCATGGGCAAGTACTTCCCTGTGACCGTTCGACATGTGAAGGCCCAGGAGTTCTTAGAATTGAAGCAAGGCACCATGATAGTGATGGAATACGTGACTAAGTTCATAGAGCTAGCCCGTTTTGCCGATGATGACGTGGCCACGGACATGGCCAAAGTATGAAAATTTGAGGATCGTTTGAAGTTATCCATCCGGGGAAAGATTGTGGGCCTCCGCCTACAAGACATGGACACAATGGTCGAGATAGCCATGGCCATTGAGAGGGAAGTAGAAAATGCACGAAGCATCCGAGAGGCTAGTGCTAAGGATAAAATGAAGGAGGGTCAATCTTCTTCTTCTAGCTCGGGGAAGAAATATAGGACTTCTAACCCACAAGGGTCTGAGGGACAGGGCAGCAGCAATCAGGGTCAAGGTCAAGGCCGACCCTCCCAAGGTGGGTGAAGCTTCAGGACTACCTACCAGGCAGGCCAGAAGACTTGTTTCCATTGCTACCAGCCAGGTTACATGAAGCGGGACTGCCCCTAGAGGCATGGATCCTGGGATGACGGGACATCTCAGTCCAAATCTTTAGTGGGGCAGTCACAGACACCCTACATTCCTCCCTACCCCATCACGAGCCAGGGAAGTCAGTATCAGTTCTAAGATGCTACTCAGACCCCTACCACTTTTCGAGCAGGGACTCTACAGTCAGGCCAGATGGGCCAGGGCATGGGTCGAGGACGAGGGCAAGGAATGTTGGCCAGAACATTGAGGACCCAGGGGTGTGTCTATGCTATGGTGCCACAAACTGAACCGATGGATCAATCGGTGATACAGGATAGATTTCTACTCTCACGCTTATAGGCTAGGGTGTTATTTGACTCTGGCACATCGCATTCATTCATTTCTGCATCATGTGTGAAAGAATTGGGCTTAGAGGTTGAAACCTTGGAAGAGATGTTGCATGCAAGTTCTCACTTAGGAGCTAGCGTGAGGGTTGATTAGATATGTCAGGGCTGTGAGTAAGAGATCTCGGAGATTCTACTCACTGTGGACCTTAGGGTCATGGGCATATCGGAGTTCGACGTCATCCTTGGGATGGATTGGTTGACAGCACATCGTGTTGTTATTGATTGTGATCGTAAGAGGGTCACTGCTTACACGCACGAGGGTGTTTGTTTCAAGTTCTAGGGGGACAAGCACGGTGCTCTACCCCGAGAAGTGAATGACTCCCGATGGCACGGACAGTTGATGGGTTGGCTAGCAAGCCTTACCTTGGAGGACGAGGTGAGATAGGAGTTTGGCCTACCTCGGGTTGTTTGTGAGTGTGAGGATGTTTTTTCGAATGAGCTACTGGGATTACCTCCTCATAAGGATGTGGACTTTAGCATTGAGTTACATCCAGGTACTTTGCCTATTTCTATGACTCCACATAGGATGACACTTGCAAAGTTGCAAGAACTCAACGTCTAATAGCAAGAATTATTGGACAAGGGTTTCATCAGACAGAGCATTTAACCGTGGGGCACTCTAGTGTTGTATGCCAAGAAGAAAGATACGACACTACGGTTGTGTATAGACTATCGGCAGTTGAATCGGGTCACTATCAAGAATAGGTACCCTTTGCCAAGGATTGATGACTTGTTTAATCAACTGAGGGGAACAAGGGTCTACTACAAGATAGATCTCCTAATGGGCAACTATCAGTTGAGGATTAGGGAGGCAGATATCCCTAAGACGGCATTCAGAACATGGTATGGGCATTTCAAATTTACTGTCATGCCTTTTGGATTGATGAATGCTCCAACAACATTCATGGATCACATTCATAGGGTGTTCCAAGCCTACCTAGATCAGTTTGTTGTGATTTTTGTTGACGACATCTTGATCTACTCCAAGTCGGAGGAGGCGCATGAGGGTCACTTGAGGAATGTTCTTCAGACCTTGAGAGACCATCAGTTTTACGACAAGTTCAGCAAATGTGAATTTTGGCTGACTGAGGTAAAATTTTGGGGACATGTAGTGTCAGCTTCGGGTGTATCCTTGAACCCGAAGAAGGTTGAGGCAGTCACGAAATGGGAGAGGCCGAAGTCAGTCTTCGAGATACGCAGTTTCTTGGGATTGACATGGTACTATTGACGGTTCATTGAGGACATCTCTTGATTAGCTGCACCTATGACGAAGTTGACCCAAAAGGAGGTCAAGTTTGAGTGGAATGATTCCTGTGAGAAGGCATTCCAGGAGTTAAAGAGGAGGTTGACTTCATCTTCTATTTTAATAGTTTCGAAAAGAGGGTAGAGGTACACAGTATATTGTGATGCCTTAAAAGACAGACTTGGATGTGTCTTGATGCAGTCCGAGAGGGTGGTCGCTTATAGTTCTCGATAGTTGAAGAATCACGAGCAGAATTACCCCACACATGACATGGAGTTGGCGGCTATTGTCTTTGCCTTGAAGGCTTGGCGTCACTATTTGTATGGCGAGGAGCTTGAGGTGTTTTCGAACCACAAAAGTCTAAAATACATCTTTACGTAACGGGTCCTCAACATGAGGCAACGTAGGTAGATGGAGTACTTGGAAGACCACAATTTCACTTTGCATTACTATCCCGGTAAGGCAAATGTGGTGGCGGATGCACTCAGCCAAAAGTCACGGGGAGTCTTGGCTAGTGTGGCTTCTCAGGAGTGGCTTATGCTCGAGACTGTGGGGCAGTTCGGGCTACATTATATAGGTCAGGCTTAGTGTAATTTGGAGAGTTTGATGGCTATGTCTTCCCTACTGAGCATGGTGATTGAGTCCCAGAGTCTGGAAACGAAGCTATTGTTTATCCTGGGCCATGTACAGACAGGTACAGGTGATGAGGGCTGGGTCATTCACTCGGATGGTAGTCTTTGGAATCGAGGAAGAGTTGTGGTTCCTCAGTTGACAGATTTGAGAGAGGAGATCCTTAGGGAGTTTCAATGCTCCCGTTTTGCAGTTCATCTAGGTGGCATGAAGATGTACCACGATATTCGTCGCCAGTAATATTGGAGTGGGATGAAGAGGCACGTTTGTGACTTTATCAGTAGATGTCTCACGTGTCAGTAAGTCAAGGCTGAACACAGAGAACATCAGGGTTACTCCAGCCATTGGAAGAAGCTGAGTGGAAGTGGGAGCATATCACAATGGATTTTGTAACCCACTGGCAACGGACATCGCGGGGGCATGACGTGGTGTGGATGATAGTGGACTGGATTACCAAGTCGGCACACTTTTTGGCGGTGCGGATGACCTTCAGATTGGAAGAATTCTATAAGCTATATATATGGGAGATAGTCCGGCTGCATGAGGTGCCCGTATCTATAGTATCGGATCGGGACTCCAAGTTTACGACTCACTATTGGGAATTTTTCAGCAAGCCATGGGGACACAGTTGACGATAAGTACAGTTTTCATCCCCAGACGGACGGTTAGTTTGAGAGGACCATCTAGATTTTAGAGGACATGTTACGGGCATGCGTCCTAGATTTTAAGGGTAGCTGGGAAAAGTATTTACTCTTAGTGGAGTTCGCCTACAACAATAGTTATCAGGCAAGCATACAGATGGCACCCTATGAGGCACTATATGGGAGGCTTTGTCGTTCTCTGGTTTGTTGGATAGAGATTGGAGAGAGACCCTCTACCGGTCCAGATTTAATTAGGGACACTTCAGCGAAGGTAGACCTAATAAGGAAGCATCTTCTTATGGCTCAAACCTGGCAGAAGAGCTACACCGACAGACAACGACGACCTCTAGAATTTGAGGTGGGAGATCACGTCGTCTTCAAGGTGACACCAAAGAAAGGAGTGGTCAAATTCTAGAAGCAAGGAAGTTGTCGCTGAGGTTTATCGGGCCCTTCGAGGTACTCGAGAAGGTGAGTACCGTGGCTTATATGTTGGCATTACCACCAAATTTTTCAGGTGTTCACGCGGTATTCCATGTCTCTATACTTCGGAAGTATACTCCAGATCCGACACATGTGGTGGATTGGGGCGAATTGATAGTTGGTGCAGATGGGACCTTCGAGGAGGGACCGGTGCGTATCATGGATTGCTGGGAGCAAGTTTTGAGAGGTAGGACAGTGAGGCTAGTAAGGGTGTTATGGCAACACCGGGGAGTGGAGGAGGCGACAAGGGAGCATGCGGACACCATTCATGCCAATTATCCGTTCTTCCTCGAGGATGGAAGTACGTGTTCATGGTTTCAAGTATAAAGTTACTTGTTTCATGTGCATGTAGTTATGTGTGCATGAATTTCAGGGACAAAATTCTTTTAACGAGGAAAAAATGTAAAAACCCGGATAAGTTTAAACTTTTATAAATAAAGGGCAAAATGGTAAAATTGCCACCATGGTTCGGGTTGTAATCTTGAAATTTTCTAGAGCTTGGATGACAAAACGGACCTTACAGTTGAATTCGTCTCGTGAATTCTAGTGGCCATGACAAATTTCATCGAATTTCAAGATAGTTAGATTTTTCTCGTTTTACAAGGCGGTCGGGCCCCGGGAGACCTAAATACGAAATTTTTGGAAAAATTATGACATTTTTTAAATAAATTAAGTCAAGACAAATTAAAAATATTTTGAGCTTGAATCGAAGCGAAATTTAATTGTTTCAGGATGAAAACGGACCCGGAATAAAAAGAGTCGTGTGGCGCATTTTGGGCCAAGTATTCAAAAAAATATAAATAGGGGGAAAAATCAAATTTTCCCCCATTGTTTCAGCAAGTCTTTAGCCGATAGAACGAGGGAGGAAGAAGAGATGGAAAAGAGAAAGAAACCTCACCTTATCTCTACGATCTAAGAAGCTACGGTGCTCGGATCCATTCGGGCCAAGAGGAAAAGTTAGTCTCTACGACAAGGGCTATGCCTACGTACAAAAAACGAGGGCCTTCACCGAAGGTGAGTAAAGCAATATTTTGGAGAAGAGCTTGGGATTGAGTTGGGTTTGTCCCTTGGAGCTTCTACAACTTGTTCCACGCTTCAAGAGGTGGAGTTTTTCTCCAACTTAGGTGTATTCACAACCTAAAATGTTATATTGAAATGGATAGGTTGATAGATATGTATATCACTTGCCTGTTGAAAGAAAATTTAATGAAATGAGTATGAAAAAGAGAGTAGAAATAGATTACGATAAATTCCTTGCTTGGAATTGAAATGTGGTAATTTATTTTGGAAAATTCCATGGGAATTGGTGTCATATGAGTATGTTGTGTGCTTAAATTAAGCCTTGGTGAAATGGATATTGAAATTAGATAGAATATATTTTATCTAGAAATGAATATGTAGAAATTGCTTAATGTAATTTTTTGAATTATGTGAATTGTGGGCATATTATGTGTTTATCTAATGTCTTGATTTGAAAGTGTGTTATTGCTTAATATGAGATAACATGCTTGGATATGAGTTTTTGATAAAATGTTGGTAAATGCATTTTGGTTTATTGACATTGTGAGACATGAAAGTTATATGCTTTTGATATACTTGGTCATGGATTATATGAATTAGGTTTGAAATGGTACATATGACATAAATTGCATATTGAACATTATAGTAGATTAGCAATGAGACATTATATTGCACATGCACGAGAACATTGAATTAAATGGGTGGTTGTGCATGAAAGAAGTCCACACCACATGGGTGGATGACGAGTGGGCTCGTGGGAGCTAAGTTAATAACTTGGCCGAGTCGCACGGTTTATATGGTGTGAGGGTCGGGGTTAGCAAGAAGGGCTACAAGATCTCTCGGGTGTAAGGCCCAGTGATTTGGATACGCACTTCCGTTGGTATTAGTCCGTAAAGTGTGTCGGTGTAGGCAAGACAATTAGTTGAAGTCCATAAATCCCGTATTGGTTGGGTGCCGTTAGTGTAAGTCCATAAATACTCATCACATAGAAGACCCTGGATTGATAATGTCATTTGATGCATAACATAAATGACGAAATTGTACACATGGGAAATTTGCATGCGTTGGCGAGCCGGGAGGGCTCGGGATCATGGATGACAGGTGATTGCACTTTAGCAATTGCACGTGTCAAAGAGCCGAGAAGGGCTCGAGTTGGTTGCTAAGAGTGAGTCTCATCTCATTCCATAGCATTGCATTGTAAATTTCCAACATTGATAACATATTCATGCTTAGAATGTGTGCATGGTGAATTGGTTGCATATGAGCATTTCATGTGCATTTGGGTTGGGGAGTAGCCTAATTAGGGAATGCTCTATTGAGCTTGGCTCACCCTTTATAGGAAAATATTTTAGGTGCGGGGTTCGTGCCGGTGGATGGTTCTCACTTTGAGCCTCATGGATGAAGAAGCCGAAATGTGGCTTTTAATTTGAGTAAATTGTAAAGACATTACAATGAATATTTATTTTGGCATGTAATTAAATGAATTCACATGCAAATGTTGTAATAGATCTTATATAAACCACGTTGGATGCCCAAATACATGTTAAGTAAGTGTTGGGTTGGTTTTAGTAAGGTTTGAATTGAATTGGAAATAAAAAACAGAAGAAACAAGAAAAATCTGGGAAGACTGTTTCGGTATTGTGTACCAGTATGGTTCAGTACCGGTACTATGTACTATGTACTGGTACTGTCTACAAATTTCTGAAATTTTAATATTGTTCTCCTATGCTTTTGGACTTTGTTTTCTTTGGTTCAAATGATACAAATAGATTCCAAATGAACTATTTTGAGGCATGTTGGTCCTCGGGAGAATAAAATGTTTAAAAGAACACGGTGTATATACGTGGGTTAAAATCCCGATTAAGGGAATTTGTATGGACATAAGGTCTGGAATTGAGGCAAGAAAGGTTATTTCCGTGGGTTGACGGTTGGTCAATAGTTTAAAAAGGAAGCCCATTTTGAGGGGCATCATAGATTTTATGTTTAATTACTTAGGATGATGACCTGTGGATAATGAAATTGTTGATTTTGGGTGCATAGATAATTTACAGAAGGTGAACAATCAAAGTTAGCAAAAATAAAACATCACTAGTAAATTTCAAGGATGAAATTTCTTAAGGTGGGTGGATTGTGACAATCGAATCGAAGCTCCAAAGTGATTAAATAAAAAAAATCAATATAATTAAAACATGTATTGACATGTGTTCACCACGGAAGGCGACACATGTGACGTCCCAAATTTTTGGGGGTCATTTATAAGTTCGTTGATAACCCATCAAC
>CM042194.1:14341305-14361379 GCA_023539305.1 Ilex asprella | reverse complement strand
TCACTATATAATTCACATAATCTGCATACCATGGTGCTTCCCCTTCAACACAAAAGAGTTGCTCATCCGAAAAGGATTCATTGATCATTACCCCCTCACCCTTTTGTTGTATGGTATTCTCTGGTCTAGAGAGATGATCCGCCACTTGATTCTCTGTCCCCTTTCTGTCCCGAATCTCTAGATCAAACTCTTGAAGCAAAAGGACCCATCGAATCAAGCGTGGCTTGGTGTCCTTCTTCGAAATTAAATATTTGATGGTAGAATGATATATGCACACTATCACCTTTGTACCAATGAGATAAGATCGGAATTTGTCGAAAGCAAAAACAACTGCTAATAATTCTTTCTCAGTGGTTGTGTAGTTGAGTTGTGCATCCGATAATGTCTTGCTAGCATAATAGATAGCATGAAACATCTTTTATTTCCTTTGTCCTAAAACTGCACCAACTGCAAAGTCGCTAGCATCACACATCAGCTCAAACGGAAAATCCTAATTTGGTGCAACTATCATAGGGGCAGTTATAAGCTTATTTTTCAACACCTCAAAGGCCTCTAGGCACGCCTTATCAAACTTAAAGGGTACATCTTGCTCTAAAAGGTTACACAGAGGCTTTGTGATCTTGAAAAAATCTTTTATGAATCGCCTATAAAAACCTGCATGGCCCAAAATACTACGAATTCCCTTGACTGATGTTGGTGGTGGTAGTTTCTCAATAGTCTCTATTTTTTCCCTATCCACCTCTATGCCATTAGCAGAAACTTTGTGCTCCAAAATAATGCCTTCTTGAACCATGAAGTGACATTTTTCCCAGTTTAACACCAAGTTTGTTTCCACGCATCTTTTCAACACAAGGGTTAAGTTCTCTAAACATAAGTCAAAGCTATCTCCAAATACCAAAAAATCATCCATAAATACCTAAAGATTTTGCTCGACCATGTCAGAGAATATTGCCATCATGCATCATTGAAACGTTGCTGGTGCGTTGCATAATCCAAAAGGCATCCTCCGAAATGCAAAGGTTCCATAGGGTCAGGTAAACGTAGTCTTCTCCTGATCCTCGTGTGCTATTGCAATCTAATTATAACCGAAATAACCATCCAATAGACAATAGAATACATGCTCAGCCAATCTATCAACCATCTGATCAATGAATGGTAGTGGAAAGTGATCATTTCGAGTTGCCTTATTTAGCTTGCGATAATCCATACATACTCTCCATCCCGTCACTGTTCATGTTGGGATTAATTCATTGTTCTCATTGGACACTACCGTCATGCCTCCTTTCTTCGGAACACATTGAACTGGACTAACCCATGAACTATCTGAGATAGGATATACGATTCCACCATCCAACCATTTGATGATTTCTTTCTTGACTACCTCCTTCATGATAGGATTTAATCGGCGTTGTTGCTCAATCACAGGCTTACTCTAATCTTCAAGCAGAATTTTGTCCATACAAATTGAGGGACTAATGCCCTTAATATTTTCAATAGACCATCCTAAAGTCGTTTTGTACTCATGAAGGACTCTCAGCAGTTTATTCTCCTGAAATTCATCAAGTGAAGCAGAAACAATAACAGGTAAAGTAAAAGAGTCACCTAATTACGCATACCGTAGATGATTTGGAAGAAGTATTCAAGAAGCTCCAATAAAGGTGGTTCTTCCAAAGATGACTTTGCACGAGTAGAACTTCCAGAGTGATCTAAAGTCTCAAACTGTTGTCTAAACTTGACAACCCGTGGGGAAGCATTTAACCACTGCACATACTCTAGAGGAGATGGGTAGTCCGCAGCAGTGGGACTAACTAGTGATGTCTCTAGGAGATCTGAAAGACAGCTTTCTACAAATATCTCATTTATTGCATCTTCCACCAGATTAGCCTAAAAACATTCTTCTGCTTCCGTAGGAAATTTCATAGCTGAGAATACATTAAATGTCACCTCTTGATCTTGGACTCGCATAGTTAGCTCACTTTTCTGTACATCAATCAGTGTTCTTCCCGTCGATAAGAATGGTCGCCCGAGAATTATAGGTACTTCCCTATCTTCCTCACAATCCAAAACTATGAAGTCAGCTGGGAAAATAAACTTGTCCACTTTCACTAGAACGTCCTCAACTATACCCCTTGGATAAGTGAGTGATCTGTCTGCTAATTGCAATGTAACATTGGTAGGCTTTGCTTCATTCAATCCCAATTGCTGATAAATTGAGAGCGGCATTAAGTTAATACTTGCTCCCAAGTCACACAATGCTTTCCCTAAAAAAAGGATGCCTGTTGTGCATGGAATTATAAAGCTACCCGGATCTTTGAGCTTCAGTGGTAGCTTCTTTTGAAGGATAGCACTGCACTCCTCAGTGAGTGTCACTATCTCAAAATCACCTAGTTTTCTCTTTTTTGACAAAATTTCCTTCATAAATTTCACATAACTAGGCATCTGCTCCAATGCATCTGCGAAAGGGATATTAATTTGGAGCTTCTTGAATACTTCTAAAAATTTTGAGAACTGCTTATCTAACTTCTTTGGCTGCAAACGTTGTGGAAACGGCACGGGAGGCACAATAAGATTCTGCTTGCCTTCATCAGAATTTACCACTGATTCTTCTTCCTTCTTTGAATGTTCCACATTTTTGCTATCTCTATCTTCATCCCTACTATCATCTCCAAGTGATTGTTTTGGAATTCCACCAACAACTTCAGATAGCTCTTTTCCGCTTCGTAATGAAATAGCCTAGCAGTGCTCCTTTCCCTCTCTCTTAGGATTGATCTCCGTATCACTAGATAAAGTTCCTTGAGGTCGGCTATTAATGGCATTAGCAAGCTGACCCACTTGATTTTCCAAGTTTCAAATTGATACTTCTTGACTGTTCATCCTAGTCTCACTCTGTGCTATGTACTTGGAAAGCAACTCCTCCAAATTTGACTTCTTTTCCTGCTGTGGTGACGCTTGATTTTGAAATCCTGGAGGGTATGATTGTCTTGGAGCTGAGGTTTGGGCTTGATTATTGTTCCAAGAAAAACTCGGATGATTCCTCCAACCAAGATTATAATTGTTGGAATTATTGCTATATTGCTGCCTGTTGTGGTTACCAATGTATTGTACCGACTCTGGATTAATTGCATATTGATCTCTTGGATAGTTCTCTGCACACAATTCACAGACAACTGTCACACTCTAAATAAGTTGCACTCCTAGAGCATCAATCTTCTTTGACAGCATAGTAACATGTGCAGCCAATGCAGTAACCACATCAACTTCATAAATCCCTGCTACCTTTGGCTGATTGATCCTTACAGAAGGCCACTGATAATTATTTGCAGCCATTGTCTCTAATAACTCGTATGCTTCATCAAAATTTTTTCCCATTAATGCCCCACCTGCAGCTGCATCGATACTGGTTCGGGTAGCATTAAACAACCCATTGTAGAATGTTTGAACTTGCAACCAATTAGGAATACCATGGTGAGGGCATTTTTGGAGCAAGTCTTTGAATCGCTCCCAAGCTTCATAGAGAGTCTCAGAGTCATACTGGGTGAATGAAGTGAAGTCGTTTCTCATCCTTGCAGTTTTAGCTGGTGGGAAATATTTAGCTAAGAATTTTTTAGCTAAATCTGACCACGTAGTAATAAAATCCGACGGCAATGAATGCAACCAACTTTTCGCCTTATCATGAACTGAGAAAGGGAAAATTCAGAGTCTAATCGCATCTTCAGAAACCCCATTGTATCTGAATGTGTCGTATATCTCCAGAAAACTCATCAAATGATCGTTTGGGTCATCGGTGGAAAAACCCCCAAATTGCACTGAATTCTGAATCATTTGAATGGTACCCGGCTGGATCTCGAAATTGTTTACTTGAATTGCGGGCCTTCGAATGCTTGATTGTAATTCCTTCACAAGCGGCATAGCATAATCCCTTAACGATTTTTGTTCCTCTTCAGCCATATCTTCTTGGTTGTTTTCTTCTTCACACAGTTTTCACAAGTTTCGGCACCTTCTCTCGATTTCGTCTTCGTAAGGTAGTATCCCTTGTCCTTTAGATTGTGTTAGCATACAAGATTCAAGAGTTCTTGCGAAAAATAATTAAAGCAGAAAATTAAAACAATTAAAATAGACAATTAAATAAGTTTAAACTAAGATCAAATTGATAGAAATTAATATTGAAATAATTAATAGAATAATTCCCCGGCAACGGCGCCAAAAACTTGTTGTCCGAATTTGGTATTGACAATTTACGTGCAAGTATACACGATCAACAAGTAATAAAGTGATAAGCAGAGTATCGTTCCCACGGAGAATTATTGCTAATAAATTTCAAGTACTAACTTTGTATCAATCCAATTTTATTTAAACAATTGAAAATGAACTATGAATTCACTAATTTAAAACTAAAGCTAAACTTAATAATCAAGGGTTGAATTTTCCGGATAAAAGAAATTAAGATTACAACTTCCCCTAATGCTTCGTATAAATCTTTCTACTCTTCTTCTAGTAAATTGATCAAAATAAGTTGTTAACTGAGACTTCAAAATTATTTATCAAACCTCTTCCGATAGTTAGATAAGCATATCTCTCCCAATTAAATTGCTATATTCCTATGCAAAATAAGTTGGAATAGATTCATTAAGTTCAAACTCTCATAAAAGTTACACACGTCGTATAGGTATATTCCTATCCTATACACAAACCTAGCTATTCAACCCTATGGAGAATAAACTAGACGCGTGTCATCATATTGAGATCTATCCCTAGAATTCACCTCCCAATTTCATCTAGAGAATCAAATTAATTGTTGACCACACAATCATACATTAAGCACAAAATATGACAAACAACTCATGTATGATCAACAAGAACTAGAAACAAGAGTAGAGCAATTTAACTAAACATTAGGTTCCGTTGCGATCTTAATAGAAATTTTGTTCATAATGTAATTGAAAAACATCCTTCTCAAATTAAACAACATCTCAGAAAAACAAGAATTAAAAGAAAGAGAAAAAGAATGAAAACTTAGGTGCAATCTTCAATCCTCCTCTAGCCTTCAAGTCCAATCTTCTTCGTGTCGATTCCTTGATTCTTGTCTTCAATTTTCTTCCAATTCCTTGGTGTTTTCTAGATGTCTTCAGCCCCCAAAATTCAGAATTTCTTTATCCCACACAAACCCTAGCATATATAAGGCATTAGAGTCCAATTTCGGGTCAAAACAAGTCGTAATTTCGAGTCCCGGACTAGCACACGCGCAGCTGCGCTGAAACGGCGCTGAAACAGCGCTACATGGATAGTAAGTGGGCGCAGGGGCGCTGATTCAGCTCTGGAACAGCGCTGCTCTCTTTATTTCTACTTCAGACAAGTTTTCGTAGAATTGTCATAACTCTTTATCCCACCGTCCGATTGAGCTAAAATTTTGACACAATACAAAAGACATCCAGATCTATAACTTTCATGTTTTGCACTTTTTCATATTCGAAGTGGTTCATGTTAAAAAATGTGATAAATAGAGGCACTATGTCAAAACTTTGGGAAACTAGTGGGCTAATCCTTCCAAATCGACCTTGTTTCCTTCCAAATGATCTTGTTTGCTTCCAAATGATGATTCCTACCAAATAACATCACAACACACAAAAAAAAATAAAAATGAACATAAATAATTGAAAACTTGCAATTTCATCAATCCGAAAGTACACAATTCGTAGGTATAAAACCCACTCATTACAACACTCTATAGAGTATCCCTTACAGAGGCTACTTCTCAACTAAATGCACATGAAATGTTCATATGCAAGCAAGCCACAAATCATAATATTCCAACCAAGAATATGCATTCAATGTTGGGATTTACCATGCCATGCTATGGAATGATATTAAACTCACTAATGCATATTAACCCGAGCCCTTCCCAGCTCCTTAATACGTGCAAGTGCTAATGTATTTGAATCTGCCATTTATGTTGAACAACAAATGACATTAACCAATCTAGGGTCTTTTGTATAAGGTGGATGTTCATGGCCTTACACCATGGGTCTCCAACCCACTCAAAATTCATAGACTTCCACCAAGGGCTCCACGTACACCCACACACTTCATGGACCAAGCCAAGGCAGTGCGTATCCCAATCACCGGGCCTTGCACTTGAGGGATCTTCTAGCCACTTCTTGCTACCCCAACCCTAATTACCATGAAACCCATGCAACTCGGCCAAATCTTCGACCAACCTTAATCAAGCCCACTTGTCCTCCACCAAGTGTGGTGTTGACGATAACCATGCATACATGCCCCCACCCATGTCCATGAGCACGAATGCTATGTTTCGTGCAAATGCAATGAAATGTAAAATTGCATGTTTATCACCATGTTCCACATGTAATAAACTTCATATGAACAATTTCAACACATTTCATATATCCCATCGTAAAATTATATCATAAGCATATAACTCCCATAATTCTTCACAATGTCAATATAACACGAGCATTTATATACATCGACAATTTTCATAGCACAATATCCAAACATGTTATCACAATTTTTATGCCAATAACACATCTAATCACAAAGGCACCATGTAAACACACGACATGCCCACGTAACACAATTTTTTAAAGGAAGTGCACGAGTGACTTCCATATACCAAAAGTGAAGATAGAATGTATTCTGCCTATTTCAATACCTATTTCACCCATTCAACAACAATAGTCAAGGGATACACTATCCCATAAGCCTAACCCTTCCTTAAGGGCATTCTAAGTCAGAAATGGACCAAAGTAGGAAGAACCCTACCTCTTGGAGCGTGAATCAAAGGCTAGAGCTTCAAGAACACCTCCCAAGCCCCACAAATATTTATTTCTCCCAAAGCCTCCTCTTGGATCTTAGGTGAAATTCTTTGTTCTTGGTACGTACTCGTAGCCCTTGTCGAGGAGATGAACTTTAATTCTTGGCTCGAGTTGATTTGAGCGACAGAACTCCGAGAGTCAAAGGGAGAAGCTTGAAGATCCTATTTTTTTTCTTTCTCTTTTCTTTTTCAGATATTTGCCCCCATTTTTAGTCCTTAATTGTGCGGTCCACATCGCACTGCTCGTTTGCTACTTTCGAGTCCGTTTTTCATTCCGAAATGATTCATTATATTCCGGTGTAAGTTCAAATTAATTTTATTTGTACTTTAACTTAATTATAAAGATTTTTTTATAAAAAAAAAGTTATGGGGACGTTCATGAGACCATTCGCCACTGAATCGCCTCAAACTACGTGCAAAAATTTGACTATTTCAGAATTCAACGAAATTTGATAAGGTAACTAAATCTCGCATTATGAATCCAATGGTGAATTTCGTTTCCCTCTATGAGGTCTAGAGCTATGAGTATTTTAAATACGCATTATAGTGGCAAATTATCGTTTTGCCCTTTGCAGAAAAAGTTAAATTTTACCCGGGTTTTACAACACATGTCACCAAACATGCATAAGTCTTGGAGCCCAAGGTTCTTTTGTTGATAAAATCAATCTTGTTTTTTCCAACTTGTTTTTTCCAACCATAGCAAGGAGGTGGCAAAACCAAAAAAAAAAAAGAAGAAGAAAAGAACAAAGAAATGGAAAGAGAAGAACAAGGGAAAAAGGAACGAAAAATAAGTGGGATTGAGGTGAGTAAACCTTGAAGTTAAAGTTGGATTTCGAACTCATATGTGAATTAATAAGCAGTTTCTTATTGGATTTGATGGAGTGGTTTAGGCAGTAAATTTTGGTGTTGGTCAGTTTCAATTGATGATTGTGTAAGTGGTTTATAGATGATATACATTCCTTTAATCTCTTTGCAAAGAGTACTTTATTGATTTCTTCCTATTCGTATTTGAATTGTGGTTTTGTTTTAGTTTGAGTTATAAAATGATATTTCGTTCAACTATTAGTAATTCAATGTTTGATCATATTTTAGTTTAACTTATAGTTAATGTTTGTGATGTTGGTTTAGGTGGAATACTTGAGATTTTTTGACTCATGTGCGAGGTACACTGCATGGCACGGTTATAATTCTGATTCATGTTCATTGCCCTAAAGGGTGAGCATGACTGTGTTAAAATGCACTGAGTGATGCCTAGCATGTTATCAAGATTGACCAAGTATTTACCCCTCAGTTAGTTCAATATTCAAATGTTCGAGTTCGTTGACATGTTCCATAAATTTGTGATCGGTGATTTATCGTATTAAATCTAGTGTCGTCATTTGTTTATTGGATAATTGATTAGCTATTGTTTTTCTCTTTGACATTATACGTTAATTTTTAAATTATTTATTGAGCTTTTCCCATCTCACCCACCATTTACCCTCTCAGTTGTAAGTTGAACCGGGAGTTAAATTTGGTGGAGAATCAAATTGACCAACGAATAAAAGATTTTCTATCGATTCTAGTTTAAATTGTCATCGAGAGGTTATTTATCATTTTTTGAGAGTTTAGTGATTCTAATATTTATTGGAAATTCAGTTTATTCGTTATTGGTATAATTTGCGCTCTGAATATAGCTAAATGGATTAGGCTGTCGCAATACCTCTTATAGGAATGTCTCTCCCAAATTACTTTCAATGTAGTCTTTGTAGTTATTTATATTTATTTTGTTGGCAAAGCTTCTACTTTTATTGTTAAGCTTTCTTCTTCATTTAGAGGTATGAATGTGACACCCCAAAAAACCGGGGTCCAGTATTAACTGTTAATAACCCATCAACCCACGGTAATACCCGTGAATGCAGCATAACCCGACACCACGTGATAGCATCCCCTAACCGGGATCGTAACTCACAAATATATTCTGGGTTGAATTATTCATTGGATCCAACCAGGGTCTAATATACCATGATTTATACTCCGTTATGGTCCATTTACATCATTGGAGGGAAGAAAAACATAGTCCAAAAGCATGGAAAAGCAGTTTTAAAATTCTGATTTTTAAAAAGAGTACCGGTACGCGTACCAGTACGGCTTGTCCACTGGACTGCGGCGTACAGGTACTCTATGCCCAGTTTTGCCTATTTCACCTATTTTCCATTTCCACCCCATTCCAAACCTTTCCAACATCATCCAATGCATGTTTAACACCATTTATCGTATAAACTTTGATACGTACAAGTTCTATTACATTTATTTACACAATTTTACATGCCATAAACTAAGTTTTTGCAATGAGTTTACAAAATCCCAAAATATAACTACATCTCGGGTTTTCTTCACCCTTGATAGGGAAAATGAGATCCGTCCACTGGCGTATGCTTTACACCTGAAATATTTTCCCTTATAGGGTGAGCTACGCTCAATAGAGTATCCCCTATAGAGGCTACTCTCCAACCTAGATGCATATGAAATGTACACATGCAACATTCAACAATCCGTAACATTTCAAGCAAGAATATGCATTCAATGTTGAAATTTATCATTTCATGTCTTGAAATAAGATGAGACTCACTCATGCAACTCAAATCTAGCCCTTCTCGGCTCCTCAACACATGCAAGTGCCAATGTGTATAAATATGTCATTTATGCTACACATCAAATTACATTTACAAATTTAGGATCTTTGTTGGGGTGGATGTCATGGACTTACACCAAGGGTCACCAACCCACACGAAATTTATGGACTTCTACCGAGGGTTCCGCGTACACCCACACACTTTATGGAGCAAACCAAGGGAGTGTTACCCCATCTACTAGGCCTTGCACCCGAGGGATCTTCTAGCCCCTTCTTGCTACCCCGACCCAATTTATCACATAACCATGCGGGTAAACTAGGTCTTTGACCCAACTATTCCAAGTCATCTGTGAATCACCAAGTGTGGTGTTGACGACAATCATGTACACACACCCACATGATGCAATGTCCCCGTGCATATGCAATGAGATGTACCATTGCAATAACAATATCATGTCTCATAGGTAAAAGATGCCATTTGGACTAATATAACACATAACAATCCAACTCCATGACAATTATATCATAAGCATATAATTTTCACAAGTTATCGCGTAACTCAAGCATGTTATTCTAATTTAATCAAAACAACAATTTCAATCACTCAAGGAATTTAATCAAATACCTTCAAGGCACCAATAATGTTAAACACATACCGTGCCCAAAAGTTCACCAAGTTACAAGAAATTATTCAAGCAACTTCCACATATCAAAATCAAGCTACAAGTTTGCCTAAGCCATTTTTACACTCATTTTCTCATTTCAATAATATTAGACAAGTTATAGGTCATTCAATCATCCAACCCTTTTCTAATGGACACCTTAGGTTAGAAATAAACCAAAGTAGGAAGAACCCTACGTCTTGTTGTGTAAGATGAAGTGTAAAACTTCAAGAACACCTCCAAAGCCCCAAAACTCTTGATTTCTCCAAAGTCTCCTTTTGGATCTTCAGTGAAATTCCTCATTCTTGGTGTGGTTGCATAGCCCTCATCGAGGAGATCAACTTTAACTCTTGGCTCGACGGAATCCGACCAATGGAACTCCGTGAATCGAAGAAGAGAGATTGGATTTCTCTCATTTCTCCCTCTTCCACTCCAACATTGAAGACTAGCTGCTTTCGGCAGATATTTGGGCCAAAATATATAATTTTTAGCCCTATTTATAATTTTTGAGGCTTTGCACTCGTCGCGCCAAGTGTCCACACTTGTTCGGGTCCGTTTTCGCCCCGAAATGATTTATTTTATCCCGGTTTAAGTTCAAATTAATTTTATTTGAAATTTAATTCAATTATAAGGAAATTATAAAATTTTCTTTTTTGGGGACCTTTGTGTGGTCATTCGACACAGTTGTCTCGTAAAACGTGAAAAAATTTGACTATCTTGAAATTCGATGAAATTAGCCTAGGTGACTAGATTTTGCAATAAGAATCCAACGCTGAAGTCCGTTGTATTATACAAGCTCTAAAAAATATGTATTTTAATTTTTGCATCATCGTGGTAAATTACCATTTTACTCTTTTTTAGAAAAATTCTAAATTTACCCGAGTTGTTATAATGAACTTTTGTCACCTTTCTAGCTCCCTTGTAGCCATGAAGGGTGAGTATTATTTCACTCACTCTTTATTGAGGGGTGATGGATTTGTAAAGCATCAATTTGGATAATATATTTCTACAATTTTCTTTTATGCTTAAGTGTGTCATCTTGTAGCACCCCAAAATATACATTGGATGACATTACTATCTAAAATCATTCAAATCATAAGAGGGACTAATACAATTCATAAGTAAATAAAATTTTATTCATTATCCACATTGTATCCAATATCATCCAAAAGAATATGCCTAACTATGACAATTACCTCCCAAAAATAACTATTATCTTGTAGCGAAATAACAAAACATTAAACTTCACATTGTCTCAAAATGTATTTGCTAGTCTAGAACAAAAGAGAGCATGACTCTACACATCCACTTCGGGATCCACGTTACCAACTATCTGTAGCACCCCCCACATGGCAAGATATTGCCCACTTTGGTCCCACTAGCCCTCACGGATTTGTTTCTTCCAGTATCCCTGGAAAAACGTGTTTTGCCAAGTAAGGACTAGGAGTTTACATATAAAGCCTAGCAACTCCCTCTCCCTAGCTGATGTGGGACACCAGGACTGTGCAGCCTTTTACCAGGAACCTCACAGTCCACCCCCTTAGGGCTTCACGTCCCCGTGCAGTACAGGCATACTTACCAGTAACCTCCCGCCTATACGCGAGCACGACAGGGGCCCACCCTCTAACCAGGCGAGAGTCAGCTCTGATACCATTCTGTAACCCTCCCCACATGGCAAGATATTGTCCGCTTTGGGCCCACTGGCCCTCACGGATTTGTTTCTTCTAGTATCCCTGGAAAAACGCGTCTTGCCAAGTAAGGACTAGGGGCTTACATATAAAGCCCGGTAACTCCCTCACCCTAGCTGATGTGGGACACCAGGACGGTGCATCCTTTTACTAGGAACCTCACACTATCGAAGCTCCCTAATGTGTCAGCTCATCACCTCTGAGCGCCTCCTATAGACCATAATCTGAAAAATATATTTTTTGTAGGGGGTGAACACTAAGCTCTACAGCAACATTCTCACAAACTCGAACAAGTTTTAAAAACATATAAATAGTTCGATCTCACTTTCCAAAATATCGTATATAATTTTGAAATAAAATAATGACATTTAAACAGATCTCAAGTTAACACATTAACAATAAAGTAAATTAAAATTAAAACCAAGTTACAAATATTAAGTCATTTCCAATGAGAAACCATTTCTAACAAGTTCTAGTGGAATTCCATACTTCCAACAAATTATTGTAGAAACTATTTACCATTAGCCACAACTAACCATTTTCAACAATGAACCATGACCCACCAATTATAACATAACCCCCAATGTATCTCAGGTATGAAGTAAGATATCCCATGGATACACACATTGAGAATATCCACACAAACCGAAATCCTCGTAAGGATGTCCAACTTTTGGAAGGGCGTATACCAACACAATGGCAATGATGAATCCAACCTAGGAATAATATACTAATCCTTTTCCTCGGTATCCATGAGAAAATAATGGTTTGGTCCTCACAAGGCACCAACCCTACTACGAGTGGTAGAAAAAATTCAAACCCGTAGGAAGTAAGAAACGCATCTACCCACTCTACGATACCTGTTCAATGGCCACCTATGGTCATCCAAACATCCATAAGACATACAATTTTCAACAATTTCTCAATTTTCCAAGGAAATACCAAATTTCCAAATTTCACATAGAGTATTTCAATAGAACAATTGATGAAAATACAAGAGATCATCCTAAATACCATTTTGTTGTTCAATACAAAGTATTAAAGTTTTCAGATCAAGAACAAAGAAAAAATCAATATTAAAATCCATCTCTCTGGAAAACTAGGGTTTTGAGTCAAGAAGAAGAAATTTTATGGCTACCCAATCATAACTTTGTTTAAAACATGATAGTGTTTACAAGAATATCCAGAATCAATGATTTACTAATAAATAGATAGGATTCATAGTCAAAACATACATATATATAAACCCTAGCCTCAATGATAGATAATAAGAAGAAACCCCTACCTTGTAACCAAGAAATTCAAATAAAAGTCCAAGCTTTAGAGACTCTCTTTTTCCCTTTTTTTCTTCCCTTTATCTTCTCCTAGGATTCTAAGAGGTTTATGATGAGAGTGGAATAGAAGAATGGAAAAAATGGGGTTTAAAATGGTGTTTTAAAACACAAAAATCCTGACTTTTTACTGTTTCTGCAAACTTTAACTAAAGCGTACCGGTACGCGTACCGGTACACTAAGCCTACTAGAGTACAGTGTACTGGTACACTTTTTCTACTCTAAAATAGTCTTCGTAGAATTGGCATAACTTTTTATCCAACCGTCCGATTGAGTTAACATTTTGACACAATACAGAAGACATCTACATCTACAACTTTCATATTTTTTACTTCTTCATATTCAAAGTGAATCATGGTCAAAAAGAAGGAAAACCCAAGAACTGAAATCCAATGGTGTGGGTGCTGATGCCTTTGTTACCAAGCACCAATATCTTCTTGATTTTCTTACTTATAGGCCTCCAAATCCTCACGTATGGTGTCCATGTCTTCCCCACACATCTATACTTAGTTGAAAGGTTCCAAAATGCATGAGTTATACCATAATTACCTGCAACATCCAAATTCGACATTATTCTTAACTTTTGGCTATCTATAAGTACTTAAATGCAAAAGTTGAGTTGAAATGCATATAACGAGGCTGTTAGATATGCAATATTATGCATTCATCACCTTTATTACCATTTCAAAAATAATTACTTGATATATATTAAGATATGAGTGTGGGGGTACACATCTCTTCTATCTCTGAAATGATTGAATGTATCTAGCGAAGCTAAGTAATTTGTATAAATGTTTAATTACTATAAACAAGTTAAGTTTTGGCATAAGTGATGCTTATGATTCCCTAAAAGTACCAAAGGTAGGTTTTCATGACAATATTTCAATCTTCATTTCTACTTTACTTAAACATTTTATTGAACAACTTACAAAGCTGGACATTTTGTTGTGGTTGTTTGATTGGTTACAGACAGGTTGAGTCCTGATATATCCAATGCTCATTACTCTATGCATAATATCGGAGCTAAGCCCTTCAAGATAGATTAAATTATTATCTTTCAGTTAACCTGTTGTTGACGTAGCCAACTTGGTACCTTTCCATGCAAGCAATCATGAATTGGATAAGGGATTATAAGGCTAAGTTCTTGTGATAGGAATCACCAAAAACAAAATTGGGGGTGAGAGGAAGAAGGGAGAAAGAAGAAGAAGAAAACATCCTATAAATTTTGGACAACAAGTGAAATTCTAGTTCATTTCATAAACTACTATTCATTAATGATTTTGAAACTTTGGGGTCATAAACTGCAATTAAAAAGTATAATTTAGCTTCAATGTCAAGTAAAAATGATTTATATACTATGTTAGGTGATTTTTGAAACTCAACCCTAGTCTATAGTAATTGTTCAAGCAAACCTAGAAAGTATGTTGTTTAGTAATTGGTTATATAGGTTTAGTTAGTTTATGATTCTTAAAATTTGAGGGTTTTCAATAGATTATCAAAGGGTTCTTTTGGCTTTGGTTTCATGCAAAAATGACAAAAACTCAATTTTTGGTGAATTTCTAAACTTTAACCCTAACCTATTGAAAAAGTTTTGAGTGTGTTGAATGGAAAGTGATTTAGGATTAATACTCCTATGTTACAATACGTTTTTTATTCTAAAATTTGGAGAGTTTAAAATAAGTGAGTTAAGTATTATTTTTTCTTTGGTTTGCTATAAAAATAACTTTAAATCAATTTATGGTGAAGTTCTAAAGGTGACTATGACATGCTGAAACTTGAAAATTTTTAACTTATGCTTAGTTTTTTTAAGAATTGGATTTATAGAACTTGACTCTATAGTTTTTTTAACCCATTAAGGTTACCTACAAAATGTATAAAGATATTACGTAAGTAGGGTTTGAATGGAATAGACCTATGCTAAGTTGGAAATGAACTATACATGTGATATTAAATATGATTAAGAGAGATAGAATTAAGAGAGGGATAGAGAAAAAGAATATAATAGAAAATGAAGGAACAATTTTAATTATTGTTTGGTAAAATTTTGAATTCTCATTTGGCGATATTGTCGTACATGGTGCTCAAACTTGGATTTTTGGTAGGGTTTCTCAATTCCGGAACAAGCGATATTTTTTCAAAGTTCTTTCCAAATTTATCAATTATGCTATTTATATTCTGTAAAATTTTATTTGATTTATGATTGGGTTGTTTGCACTGTTTTGAAACTTCAGACTCGATTAAGGGTTTTGGTGTACGATTCACACAACTATTTGAAATGCTAGTATTGAAGGCATTGAAATGAAACTCTGGGATCCTTTTGAACAAAATGTAAGTTCCCATGGGATCGAATGATAGAGGTTTTACGTTCCAAATTGAGACCACAGAGGGTTTCATTAGGTTCGTAAATGCCTTAGTGACCCTATTGGTCTTTGGACTTGGGTACCGAATTGGATTGTATTGAATTAAGGAATATATCTTCCTGTAACATCTCTTATTTTCTTTTATACAAGTATATAGATATAGAGTAAATAATTGAAGTACAAATGTGGATATGGGTAGTGATGTGTGTTTGAATATGGTAGATTAGAAATAATAGTCGAATTTTAGTTTTAAGAAGTGAAAATATGAAATTTTAGGTCCTAGAATTTGAATTAAATAGGTTTGGTGTAGAAATATGTGTTGAAGAAGTTTGTGATGGATTTGGAAGAGTTAGGAGGAATTGGAAATGAAAAACAGAGAAAAAGGCAAAAACTGGGCAAACCGTACCGGTACTACGTACCAGAGCTAACTGGTCCAGAGAGTTCGACATACCGGTATTGTACCGTACCGGTATGGCCGAAAGAATTCTGAATGTTTAATGTCGCGATCTTGGTCTAATTTTTGCCCTATAAATACATTATGTCACCTCTTTTAGCTCCATTTCGGCCCCTCCAACCTTTGAAACCCTAAGAGAGAAAGAAAGGAAGAGGAGAGGAAGAAAGGAAGAGAAAAACAAGAGTTTAAAGGGGTTATCCAAGATCTAAACCTAGCTTCCAAGAACACAAGGTAGGAAATTTCTTCTCTTTCTCTTTCATTGAGATTAGGGTTTATGTATATATGTATGTTTTGCTATAAATGTGATATATGTGATATCAAATCATCCTCTCTTAGTCTTTTGGGCAATGAATACATGTTTTATCAAAGTTAGGGTTGATTACCCATGAAATTCCTCTTTTGTTTGAAAAACCCTAGATTTTTTGGAGAGGGATGAATTTTCTTTTTAAAGTTTTCTATTTTTATTGACATTGGGACCATAGAACTTTGTGTTGAGTAATAAATGATTTCATTGTGATCTCTTGTATTTTTCATGGTTGATTATTGAAATTATGGCATGATGAAATTGGGGATTTTTAGAAATATGCTTGTAATTGAGGATATGTTGGTTTCCTTGTTGTATGGTTGTTGTGAGGGACTTGAATTGCCATCGAAAGATGTCGTAGAGTGTTAGAGGTTAGTCTACCCCAGTGGGGGTGAGATTGTTTCCTAACACTTGTAGTTGGTGGTCATTTGGTAATGGCACCACTATCATTCGCTGGAGTTCGAACTAGGGTTGGTATACATTTCCTGGGAAGGGACTCGTCACTGTCATTGGTATGGTAGATGCCCTTTCCCAAAGTGCTTGTGATTTTGATTATGATTGGTGAACTAGGTACAGTCATTGGGTAGATTCTTGAGAAACATTTAACATACATGGTATGGGATGAACCAATATATATCAATATATCTGGATAAGAACATGGATTGGATTAAGTCAGAGCCGGTGCATTGGTATGGGGCAATGCAACGACAGGTGCCTTCCGTAACCATTTGGGAATGGTTTCTTTTGAGACATACTTTTTAATGTTTCCATGAATTTGTCATTGTTGTATAAACTTGAGATTGATCTAAATGTCCTTGTTTTAATTTCAAAGCTATATATGCTATTTTGTTAAATTAGACCGTCTGGTTTCACACTTTTCTAAACCTTGTTTGAGTTTGGGAAGATTTAGCTACAGAACTTTGTGCTTATCCACTACAAATACATGTTTTCAGATTTTGTGCTAGAGGAGGAGTTGGGAGTAGAAGTGTAATGCCCCAAACACCCCCTTGGATGGCATTACATTCTAACAACCAATTACATCTTGAGAGCACTAAATACCACCATTGATACGAAAATGTTTCATTCATCACATATGACCTGGACAATATCATTCCAAAAGAATAAGCCAAGTTATGGCGTTTACAACCCAAAAGAATAGGTCCATCTTGGCCTTTACATTTCAACAAAATAAAATAATGCAGCGCAACAGAATATAACCAAAATAAACTAGGTTTTACATCATTTTCAAAAGAATATCCTAGTCTAGTGCACAAGAATGTGGTGATCTAAGCGTCCAACTCGGGATCCACACTCCCGTCTAGCGGAGTCTCACAGTATACCGGTTCTTCTACTCCCAACTCCTCTTCTAGCACAAAATCTGAAAACATGTATTTATAGGGGATGAGCACAAAGCTCTGTAGCAAAATCTTCCCAAACTCAAACAAGATTTAGAAAAAAATAAAACCGGCCGGTTTCATTTATCAAAATAGCATATATAGCTTTTAAAATAAAACAATGACATTTAGACCGATCTTAAGTTTATACAACAGCGATAAATACATGGAAACATTTAAAGTATGTCTCAAAAGAAAACATTCCAAAATGGTTAGGAAAGGCGCCTGTCGTTGCATTGTTCCATACCAAGTTATGTCATCTATTCACTAGCTAAACCGGCGTTAACTATTATTTTTATAATTTTAATAGTTATAACTCATGGGTTTCACATTTTCATCATTATACATATTTAAATACTAATCAATCTATAATTTATCACTTTTAAGCAATCTATAATTTATAATTTATCACTTTCAACATTCAATACATGCTTTAGCCTCTCAAAACCGGGATCAACATTCAATTAAGAGCATAGGTGGTACGTATGTATGAATGTGTAGCACTAGGATCAAATAAAATTCGGGCCCATGAATTATAAAGAAGAATGATTTCTTCCACAACGGCATTGGAGGCATCTTCCTCCGGTTGGATCAAAGTAAATTCCCTTCCTTGATTGGTGCTGCCGGGGGTTTGAGCTTGTAACGGTCTCCGTTGTTGTAGTGGTACATTGGTTGTCACTTGGCTTGTTGCTTGTTTGGTTCTTAGTGGAAGCGATGGGCAGTTGTGTCTGAAGTGTCCTACCGCTCCACATGCGAAACATTAACGAGGGTCAGTGTTGGTTTTACTCTGAATGGCCCCCTCTCCTCGAACTGCTTGAGGTCTCGGTCCCACTACTTGATCAGGGCGATGACAAGGTGCCACCCTTTGCATTCCACTACTATTAGTACCGGTCCGAATCGGGCTCCTCTCGTGAAGCTCTGTCGCCGCTGGCTATCCTCTATGTCTCTCTCCACTATGGCTGCTCGGTCAACAAGATCCCCATAATCCTGAATCTTGAGAGCCACCAACTTCTCTTTGATGACCAGCCTCAATCCCTGCTCAAAGCGCTTGGCCCTGCCGACCTCAATAGCTATAAACTCCGTCGTATATCGGGATATCTCATCAAACCTCCTCTTGTAATCGGCCACGGTCATGCTGCCCTGTCATAGAGCCAGAAAGTCAGTCTTCATCTGGTCTTTGACTGATATCGAAAAGTACTTGTCTTAGAAAATTTGGTCGAACTCTTCCCAAGTGAGTACCTCTGTGTTCCTCCTTCGTTTTACGGAGTCTCACCAATGGTCGGCCTCCCCTTGGAGCAAATAGATGGCCAAACCAACCAGCAAGTCCTCGACAACTCCGATGCCGTCACAGTTCTTCACTCGGCGGATCCATTTATCCACATCCAAGGGTTTAGAGCTTCCTTGGAAAGTAGGTGGGTGTTGGCATAGAAATTCCCAAAGGACTACCATCTTCCTATTCTCGTTCCCGTTGCCCGTTACTTGGGCTACTGGATGAGTCCCACCATTATGGTAGTGGTTGTTGTTGTTGTTGTTGTTGTTTTCATTCTGGCTTTGCACCAGAGTGGTAAGCTCCCTAAGACATAAGTATATGTCGTTCATGGCATCAGGAGGTGGTAGCGGAGGAGGGGGTGTTTGGTTACCACGTCCTCGTCCACGGCCACGCCCACGTCCTCTTCCTTTGTCCATCTTACACATCAATTTACAATTTAGTTCATTTATGTACTAGACATCCTAAATATTACTTTAATCTAAAGCCTATGGTTCCTATAAAGCAAGACCGAACAATTTCTTTCTACCTAGTCCTATTTCTCTAGTGTGAATCCATAACCTACAGCTCCCATGTAAGGCCTAAAGCCTAGGCTCTAATACCAACTCTGTAATGCCCCAAACACCCCCTTAGACGGCATTATATTCTAACAACCAATTACATCATGAGAGCACTAAATACCACCATTGATACGAAAATGTTTCATTCATCACATATAACTTGAACAATATCATTCCAAAAGAATAAGCCAAGTTATGGCGTTTACAACCCCAAAAGAATAGGTCCATCTTGGCCTTTACATTTCAAAAAAATGAAATAATGCAGCGCAACATAATATAGCCAAAATAAACTAGGTTTTACATCATTTTCAAAAGAATATCTTAGTCTAGTGCACAAGAATGTGGTGATTTAAGCGTCCAACTCAGGATCCACACTCCCGTTTAGCGGAGTCTCGCAGTATACCAGTTCTTCTACTCCCAACTCCTCCTCTAGCACAAAATCTGAAAACATGTATTTGTAGGGGATGAGCACAAAGCTCTATTGCAAAATCTTCCCAAACTCAAACAAGGTATAGAAAAATGTAAAACCAGTCGGTATCATTTAACAAAATAACATATATAGCTTTTGAAATAAAACAAGGACATTTAGATCGATCTCAAGTTTATA
>CM042194.1:14306804-14331305 GCA_023539305.1 Ilex asprella | reverse complement strand
GTTTGGCCTAACAACAAGCACACACACCCACACTCATGCCTCATGGCCATGAATGTGATCTCTCTGTGCATATGCAATGTAATGAGCAATTGCAACATCAATATCATATCCATATATAATGAATGTCATATGTATTATTTCTACCACAATTGAACACATGCCATCGAAAATTTCATCCTAAGCAAATAATTTCTATAGTTCACTCCAATGCGAATATATCATAAGCACATTTAAATATTTATATTTTCAATTGTAATTCATATCATAAGCATATGATTTCACTTTACCACATAATCTAAGCAAGTTATCAGATAATGTCATGCAATTAGCACACTTTATTTTACATATGCATTTTATCAAACACCTTCAAGACACAAAATCATGTAATCAAATAAAATGCCCAAATTTATCACCTAACTCAAAAAAAATCAGATTAAATGATTTACCCATACCCAATTATCAAAACTTCCAAGAAATCACAAACTAGCAATTTTTAACTACCAATTCACACTAGAATTGAACCTACCCATTTTCATTAAACCAACTATAATAGG
This sequence comes from Ilex asprella, assembly GCA_023539305.1. NCBI lineage: Eukaryota > Viridiplantae > Streptophyta > Magnoliopsida > Aquifoliales > Aquifoliaceae > Ilex > Ilex asprella. The sequence goes on along the minus strand of CM042194.1, from coordinate 14,330,751 downwards.
CAAGTGTTAAATACACAAAACAGCCCACCCATTTCATATATTCATCCTAGGTTGGAAATAAACCTAGTTAGGATGAAAACCCTACTTCTTGAAGCGTAAAATCAATGTTAGAACCTTCAAGAATATTACCCAAGTCCATAACTCTTGATTTCCCAAAAATCCATCTCAAAAAATTTGGTGAAATCAGCTCTTTTTAGTATGTAGTCGTAGCCCTCAACGAGAAGAACAACTTTCATTCTGGCCCGAGTAGATTCGACCGCTAGAACTCCGAAGATCATAAGCAGAAATTTGGATTTCTCTCTTCCTCTCCAAAGTTGAACTCAGTAGAGAACCCAGCAGAAAGATCTCATAAAAATCAAAGTTTTGACCCCTATTTATAATTATAAAGCTTGGCCCACGTTGTGCCACACGCTTCCCCTTTCTCGGGTTCGTTTTTGCCCCTAAACGATTAAATTTCGTACTAGTTTAAGCTCAAAATATTTATATGAACTTTATTTAAATTATTTTTTAACTTTTAAAATTTTAATAAAAATTTTATTTTTGGGGTCACTCGAGACCCAACCACCTCGTAAAACGAAAAAAAGTACGACTATTTCGGAATTCGACGAAATTTATCTGGGATAACTAGATTTTGTGAGATGAATCCAATGGTGATGTTCGTTTTTTCATCTGAAAAAATAAAGGTTCTCAACCTGCACCGTAGCGGAAATTTACTATTTTTCCCTTTCTCATAAAAAAATCAAATTTTCTCGAGTTTTACAGGCACCTAGTATTTTGGTCAAACTAACAAACGAAGAAGATGAAGTGGGGAGGGGGACCACTAGCCATCCTGATGATGAGTGAGGGTGAATCTAGTGTCTGATTGACCTTTGGGTAGTCCAAAAATAATTATAACATCCATATGGAGGTCATGGTAAGAGTTCAAGTCAATCCGGTACCCGAATCAATATGTGGTCTTAAATGTCTATTTTTCCATCCGGGGTTGATTTGAACTAGTATTCGGGTGATTTTGGTAAAAAAAATAATTATATTCACTTTTAAATAGTTAAATTGAGTATGTTTATGAAATTTCATTAAAAATTAACACCATTTTGTTTTTGCCAATTTTGAATCAATTTATTGTGATTGGTAGTGTTTCTCAATTTCGAAACATATGATGATTTTCAAAATTATTTTTAAATTATTTCATTTTTTAGTTATGATCGTTTAATATGTTTTGAAATTCATGCTTGGGTTTTTGAATATTGAATTAGAATCCAGATCAAGATTAGGGTGTTTGAGTGCGGTTCGCATAAATTGCTATAATGATCGTATTGTTCATATTGAATGAAAGTCCAGGATCCTTTTGTATAAAATGCAAGTGCATACAGGTTTAAGTGGCAGAGGTTTTATGTTCTAGGTTTAAGCCATGAAGGGCTTTTCATTGAGTTCATAAATTTTTGGATGTCCCTAGGGTCATTGGACTTGGGTACTGAATTGATTTCGGGAATGTATCTTCCTTGGCGTGGAAGTGAAAGGGAATCATCTAATAAGTGAAGCAGAATTTAAAAATAATAATAATTTGATTTCTCGTACCAAGATATTCATGTTTAATAATAATTTAAAAATAATAATAATAATAATTTGAATTTAAAAATAAAAATAATATTCATGTTGAATACAAACCGAGAAACATTATATCTATAAAGAAAATTAAGAGTTACCTCCTAAATCTTGCCTTTAGCAATCTTCAAGCATTCTCAAAAACACGGTTTGACCTTAAATCTTCAAGCAATCTTTAAGCATTTTTAAATCTTTAAATCTGAATTTGATCTTTTCCCCAAGTCTCGTAAACGTTTGGCCTCTATCGGTATCCACACGAATTGACAAATTTGAATGATCTACTTTAGCTCTTGATAAAACTAGTAGAGAGTGAATGAGGGGTGATTCTTCTCATGCTACCAAGAGAGTTGTTATATCTTCAATATGCACCTCCTACATAAATGTATTTATAAAGCTTTAAAAACTCTAATCCTAGTTTGGGTCAAGTTGCAATTATCTCATAATTACATGCAACCCCTTTATTAATATTAATTGCAATAAAGTCCCTAATTAACTCTCAATTAGGTTTTCACCCCAATTAACTCTTAATTGGTTGTCACTCTTTTATCCTTTAGTTTTCAATCAATTCTATTGTGTGTGACCCTATAGGTTCAAGTATACCCGGTTGTAGGCATTCGATACTAACTACAAGTAGCATCTCAAAGTATAACTCTTTCTAATTTAGCTTGATTTAGAACTCTTCTAATTCTCCGTTTATAAAGAAAAATTAATATATTTATATTAATTTCATTCTTCAAGCTTCTACTAATCATGAGTGACACCTAGAAGCATATCATGATCAACCTCTGCATAGCACGAAGTAGGCAAAGAAACTCATTCAGTTTATAGTTTTCATCCAATTCAATCCTTCTATCACACAATGCCCCAATTGAATTACTAGGGTATGTAATTAATGTCAAACCCCTAATTCAATCTTATGTGTTCGATATTAGGACTATGACTCTTAATGATCAATTAAAAACTTTTTTCTAATTGTCACTCTACCTTGGCCAAGGATTCTTTGAGTTATATCCCAGAAAATCACATAGGACATTCTCTTTTTAATTACTCAGGATGATATATGTTGTACAATCATAAATCTCCATACATTTCTAACTATGTCCAACAATACACATCCAAGTTACATGTTTAGTATATGAATATGTTATATAGTTAAAGCATAGAAGTTCATACGCAAGACAACCATAGCGTCTCAAGTCTAAGAATCAGTTGTATAACTAAAACTTTAGGATTTAACATTAACAGGTATGTAAAACTTCATATGAAAAATCCAACGTTAGTTAATGGTCATATTCAGTATACTTGTTCTCTAACAAGCACCCACACACCTGCTTCAGTGTCCATACAATAGTGACTTAGACGAGTCACCTCATATTAAATATGAGTAATCATAGTGTGTGCTAGTCTATCCTGATTACATAGAGCCCAAATAGTAATCCTATGACTAGGAACATTTCAGAGTTAAGTACTAAGAAGTATATGTATCTTCTTCTCAACATCTTGAGAAACTATCTTCTTAACTTATACTCCATGTACTATATCATGTATATTAAAATGAAATGAAGTAGAAACATGATAAATAAACTTTCCCTTTTATTTAATTAAGTAATGAATGTTGCTAGTACAACTCTAAAACATCATCTGTATGATTGGTTTTAGAGTATACTACTAACAATCTACCACTTGCACTAATAACAATCGACCACGTGTCTCATATTCTCAAGATGTCAGTCTAGTTGTTGTTATCTTAGTGCTTTCGTAAGTGGGTTCGCTTTATTATCTGGTGATGCAATCCTTTAGATACACACATCACCTCTTCAAATGATCTCTCAGATCATGTTGAATGCCACTATAAATGTTTGGATTTCTAATGAGACTATGGTTCCTAGGCTTGAGCTATTGCTCATTATTGTCACTATATAGTAGTATATGTGACTCAATGGTAGGAACTAATATAAGTTCATTATTGAAATTCTCAATCCAAATAGCTTCTTTAACATCTTTTAAGGCGGCAACATACTCAACCTTAGTGGATTTCACTGTAATATCTTATTTACAGCTTCTCCAACTCACTGCTCCACTATCTAAGATAGACACAAATCTAGAAATAGATTTTTCTTTTATCTACATTATACTAAAATTTTAAGTCTATATATCTATCCACACATAGCTCTCAATCTCCATAGACAAGAAATGCATCCTTAGTTCTTCTCAAGTACTTAAGAATGTCTTGACTACATTACAATATTCCAAACATGAAACTTGACTGATATCTGCTAGTAACACTTATAGCATATCTGATATCAAGTTTTTGTATATAGCACAACATACATGAGGCTACCTATTGCTAAGCATAAGGAATATTGCTCATGTTATTTCTCTCTTTTGATGTTATAGGACTCATGTCCTAAGAGAGATGAATTCCTTTTTTGAAGGTAAAAATCCTTTCTTGGGACTCTGCATGTTAAATCTCATTAACATCGTATCTATGTACAAGGATTAGAGTACTTGAAACAACCTTTTAGATCTATCTCCATGGACCTTTATACCTAGTATATCAGATGCTTCTCCCAAATCTTTGAATATAGAAATTATGTGATAGCTATAGTTTTACCGATAAGAGCATCCCAACATTATTCATAATGAATATGATGTCATTTATATAAAATGCCAAAATGTGGTAGAACTCCCACTAACCCTTTTGTACATACATTGCTCATCTATGTTTAAGAGGAAACCAAACGATTTGATTTCCTCATCAAACTAGATGTTCCAACTTTAGGATGCTTGCTTTCAATCCATAAATGGATCTCTATAACTTGCAAATATTTTGGTCTTTGCCACTGCATACAAATGAAAAAACCTTGGTAAATTTAAAAACTTTTGAAAATAAAGGGCAAAGCGGTAAATTGCTATTACGGTTCGGGTTGTAAACTTAAAATTTTTTAAAGCTCAGATGGAAAAATGGACCTCACCACTAGATTTGTCTCACGAAATCTAGTTAGCAACTCAAATTTCGTTAAATTCTGAGATAGTCAATTTTTTTGCATTTTACGAGGTAGTCGGGCCCCGGCTGACCCAGATAATTTTTTTTTAAAGAAATTATGAATTTTGAAAAATAAATGAAGGCAAGTTAAATGTTTCAGGATGAAAACGGACCTAGAATTAAAAGGGAGGTGTGGCGTGTTGTGGACCAAGCATTTAGAAAATATAAATAGGGGAGAAAATCAGATTTTCTCCCACTTGTTCAGCCGATACACAACCAATACAGACGAGAGGGAAACTCAAGGTTTTCTCTAACTTCTCTCTACGATCTATGCCACTATGGAGCTCGGATCCACTCGGGGCAAGAATAAAAGTCGATCTCCTAGACAAAGGCTACACATACATACAAAAAACGAGGGCTATCACCGAAGGTTGAAAACCAAAATTTTTGGGGGAGCTTGGGATGGAGTTTGGGTTAATTTCTTGGGGCTTCTTCCACTCATTTTACGCTTCAAGAGGTAGGGTTCCATCCTACTTAGGTTTATTTTTCAACCTATGGTGTTTTATGGAATGGGTATGTTGATAAGTATAAGTATCAATTACCTATGGTTTTGAAATTGATGAAATGGGTACGAAAATGAGAATAGAAATGGATTACAATAAATTCCTAGTTTGGAATTGAAATGTGATAATTTATTTGAAAAATTCTATGAAAATTGGTGTTATATGGGCATGCTATATGTTTAAATTATGCCTTGGTGAATGAAGTGTGTTATTTACATATATTATGGGATAACATGCTTGTGGTTGGTTGATAGATATGTATATCACTTACTTATTAAAGGAATTTTTGGTGAAATGGATATTGAATTTGGAAAGAATAAATTCCATCTTGAAATGAGTATGTGGAAATTGCCTCCTGAAATTTCTTGACTTATGCGAATTGTGGGCATGCTATGTGTTTATATAATGCCTTGAGAAATTAAGTGTGTATTGCCTGATATGTGACAGCACGCTTGGGTTTGTATTTGAGTGAATTGTTAATATGTGCATGTTTACACATTGACATTGTGAGAATCATAAAAATTATATGCTTTGATATAATTTGTCATGGGTTGTATGAAATGTGTTGGATATAGTTCATATGACATACATAGTATATTTAACATTGTAGTAGAGTTGTAATGAGGCATTACATTCCATATGCACGGGAACATCACATTAATTGGGTGGTTGTGCATGGATATAGTCAACACCACATAGGTGGATGACAGGTGGGCTCGATTAATCCAAGTCGATGGCTTGGCCAAGTAACACAGCTTGCATGGTAAAGAGAGTTGGAGTTAGCAAGAAGGGCTAGAGATCCCTCAGGTGCGAAGCCCGGTGATTTGGATATGCACTTCCATTCGTACAAGTCCATAAAGTGTGTCTGTGTACGCGGAACTGTTGGTGGAAGTCCATAAATTTCATGTTGGTTGGGTGCCATTGGTGTTAGTCCATAAATACCCAGCCCACAAAAGACCATGTAATGAAAGATGTCATTTGATGTGTAACATAAATGATGGACTCACACACATTGGTAATAGCATGTGTAGGGGAGCCGAGAAGAGCTTGGATACACCTTCATGAGTGAGTCTTGTTTCATTTCATGACGTGTTGGAGAGCCAGAAGAGGCTCGGGTTAGATTGAATGGGTAAGTCTTATCTCATTTCATGGCATGACATGATAAATTCCAACATGAGATGCATAATCTTGATTGGAATGTGATGAGTTATTGAATGTTGCATGCGAACATTTCATATGCATTTAGATTGGGGAGTAGCCTCTATAGGAAATATTTTATTGAGCGTGACTCACCCTTTATGGGAAAAACATTTTAGGTATGGGATTTACGTCGGTGGAAGGCTCCCATTTCGAGCCCCAAGGATGCAGAAAGCCGACTAGTGGCTTTTATAGTTATTTTGTAAAGTTTTTGTAAATAAATTCTATTTTATGTATAAATTCATGAAATTGACTGTAATGTGACTGGAACAATCCATGTTTTGTATGGAAAACCTTACTAAACATGTATTGGGTGGTTGTGAAAAGGTTTGGGATGGATTGAGGACGAAAAACAGGAGAAACAAGTAAAACTGGGCAATATAGTACCGGTATTGTGTACTGGTACAGTTCAGTATCGATATGCTTTGCTCTAGAAGGTTCGACATCCGGTACTGCTTACCAGTACGCGGTATTGTGTACCAGTACAGTCTCCTAATTTCTGAAATTTTAACACTGTTTCCTATGCTTCTAGACTTTGGTTTCTTTGGTTCAAAGGATACAAATGGACCCTAAATGAGCCATATTGAGGCATGTTGGACCTCGGATAAATAAAATGATTAAAGGAACACGGATTACATGCGTGGGTTAAAATCCCGATTAAGGGGATTTATTTGACATGAGGTCCGAAATTACGACAAGCAAGGTTATTTTCGTAGGTTGATGGTTGGTCAACGGTTAGTAAAGGACTCCCGGATTTTGGGGTGTCACAGCTTGGTATCAGAGCATAGGTATAAGATTTACCAAGGGCTTGACGGACATGGGTCTAGATCATTGCATTCCATATGCATTGCGTGTTATGTGCTTAAATTGCTACATGTTATGTGTGATATTTGTTATGTGAATTATATGCATGGTAAAATGTATGTGGAAGGAAAAAACTCTAGGGTTAGAAAACATAACTTGGGTTTCGGATAAAGGATGAACGATATGGTTCAAGGTCTAAATGTCTACTAGTGGGTGACATACGCCTTACTAGTGAGACAAGGAGAGGAGTGTCACTATTTCAATGTTAATCCCTATTTCGGGATACTAAGTTGGTGTGTCATTACTACTTGATATATGTGTACATGGCAAGTAGAAGGAGAGGGCGCCAAGGAGGTAGGCGGAATAATAATCAACCCCATCGGCCTTCGACCAACAATCTTTTATGGAAACAATGGGCATGATGGCGGCTACTGTTGCACAAGCTAGCGCCAGTGCAAACTAAGAAGGCACGAGTAACCTCCAATAGTGTAAAACACACAAACCTCCAGTTTTTAAGGGAGGTTCGGATCCGATGGCGGCCGACCATTGATTCCAGCAAGTCAATAAGATCTTAGGGGCAACAGAGATAGTCTCAGATGCCACTAGGGTGAGACTAGTTGCATTCCAGCTAGAGAGAGAAGCCCAGTTGTGGTGGGATTGGGTTACAGCCTCAAAGAACTTAGAGGCTATGACATGGGAAGAGTTTGGGGAAGTACTTTCCAACAGCCTTTCGGCATGGAAAGGCCCGAGAATTCTTATATTTGAAGCAGGGCACAATGACGGTGATGGAGTATGTGGCAAAGTTCACCGAGCTAGCCCGTTTTGCAGATGATTATGTGGCCAAAGTAAGGAAGTTTGAGGATGGTTTGAAATTATCCATACGGGGAAAGATTGTGGGCCTCCGCCAGCTAGACTTGGATACAATGGTCGAAACAGCTATGGCCATTGAGAGAGAGAGGTTGATGACGCACGAAGCATTTGGGAGGAGGGTGCTAAGGACAAGAAGAAAGAGGGCCAATCCTCTTCTTTTAGTTTGGGGAAGAAGTAAAGGACTTCTACTCTGCAGGGACCATGGGGACAAGGTCGCGGCTATCAGGGCCTAGGCCAAGGTTGATCTTCCCAAGGTATGGAAAACTTTAGGACTACCTATCAGGCAGGCCAAAAGACTTGTTTTCATTTCCATCAGTCGGGTCATATGCAGCGTGATTGTCCTCAGAGATAGGGATCCCAAAGTTATGGGACGTCTCAGTCCTAATCATCAGTGGGGCAGCCACAGACATACTACATTCCTCCCTACCCCACCATAGGCTAGGGAAGTCATTATCAGTTCTAGGGCACTACTCCAGCTCATACCACTTTTCGAGCGGGGACTCTGCAGTCAGGCCAGATGGGCCAAAGCTTGGGTCGAGGTCGAGGGTAGGGCATGCAGGCTGGAACTTCGGGGGACCCAGGGGCATGTCTATGCCATCACACCTCAGGCTGAGCTAGTGTATCAGTCTGTCATCCAGGGTACATTTTTACTCTTTCGCTTAAGGGCTAGGGTGTTATTTGACTCTGGTGCTTCACATTCATTCATTTCTAAATCATGTGTTAGAGATTTGAGCTTAGAGGTTGGTACTTTAGAAGAGCCGTTGTATGTAAATTCACCCCTAAGAGCTAGGGTGTGTGTTAATCATATATGTCTGGGATGTGAGTTAGAGATCTCAGAAATTCTACTCACCATGGATCTTAGGGTCATAGACATGTCGGAGTTTGATGTCATCCTTGGGATGGATTGATTGGCAGTATATCGGGTCGTCATTGATTGTGATCGGAAAAGGGTCACTACTTATAAGGGAAAAGCATGACGTTTTGCCTCAAGCCATGTATGACTCTCGATGGCACGAGCAGTTGATGGGTTGGCTTGTGAGCCTTACTCTGAAGGACGAGGTAAGGCAGGAATTGGGCCTACCTCAAGTTGTATGTGAGTATGAGGACGTGTTTTTGGATGAGCTACCGGGATTATCTCCCTATAAGGATGTGGACTTCAACATTGAGTTGCATCCCGGTACCTCTCCCATTTCCATAACTCAACATAGGATGGTGCCAACAGAGTTACAAGAACTCAAGGTCCAATTGCAAGAATTGTTGGAGAAATGTTTTATTAGACCGAGCACTTCACCTTGGGGAGCTCCGACATTGTTTGCCAAGAAGAAAGATAAGACACTACGACTGTGTATAGACTATCAACAGTAGAATCGAGTCACTATCAAGAATAGGTACCTTTTGCCAAGGATTGATGACCTGTTTGATCAGCTAAGGGGAGCGAGGGTCTACTCCAAGATAGATCTCCGAACGGGCTACCATCAGTTGGGGATTAGGAAGGCAGATATCCCTAAGACGGCGTTTAGACCACGGTATGGGCATTTCGAGTTCATGGTGATGCCATTTGGGTTAACGAATGCCTTGTCGGCATTCATGGATCTCATGCATGGGGTGTTCCGACCCTATTTAGATCAGTTTGTCATGGTATTTGTTGACGACATCCTGATCTACTCCGAGACTGAGGAGGAGCATGAGGGTCACTTGAGGATTTTTCTTCAGACCTTGAGGAATCACCAGTTGTACGTCAAGTTCAGCAAGTGTGAATTTTGGCTTACATGGGTAAAATTTTTGGGACACGTGGTGTAGGTTTTGGGTGTAGCTATTGACGCGAAAAAGATCGAGGCAGTTATGAATTGAGAGAGACCGAAGTCGATCTTCGAGATATGTAGTTTCTTGGGATTGGCAGGGTACTATCGAAGGTTCATCGAGGACTTCTCTCGACTGACTGCACATATGACGAGATTGACCTGTAAGGAGGTCAAGTTTGAGTGGAATGATTCTTGTGAGAAGGCATTCTAGGAGCTAATTAGGAGGCTGCCTTCAGCTCCTATTTTGATAGTCCCTGAGACGGGAAAAATGTATACAGTGTACTGTGATGCGTCCAAAAATGGACTCGATTGTGTTTTGATACAGTCCGGAAGGGTGGAGGCTTATGGATTTCGACAATTAAAGAACCACAAGAAAAACTACCCCACACACGACATGGAGTTGGCAGTCATAGTCTTTCCCTTGAAGGCTTGACGCCACTATTTACATGGTGAACAGTTCGAAGTGTTTTCGGACCACGAAAGTCTGAAATATATTTTCACACAATGAGATATCAACATGAGACAACGCAGGTGGATGGAATACCTGGAAGACTACGACTTCACCTTGCATTACCATCCGGGTAAGGCAAATGTGGTGGCTGATGCACTCAGCTGGAAGTCACGGGGAGTCTTGGCTTATGTGGCTTCCCAGGAGTGGCAAATGCTCAAGACTGTGGGATTGTTCGGGCTACACTGCAGGGGTTAGGCTCAAGGCATTTTGGGGAGTATAGTGGCGACCCTTTCTCTACTATGCAGAGTGATTGAGTCCCAGGGGCAGGACACGAAGTTGTTGTCCATCATGGACCGGGTGCAGGCGGGCATCAGGGATAAGGGCTAGACCATTCACTCGGATGGTAGTCTTTGGTATAGGAGAAGAGTTATGGTTCCCTAGTTGGCGGATCTGAGATAGGAGCTCCTTAGGGAGTTCCATTGCTCCCGTTTTATAGTACATCCAAGCGGCACAAAGATGTATCGCGATCTTCGTTGCCAGTATTACTAGAGTGGGATGAAGAGGCAGATTGACGATTTTGTCAGTAGATGTCTCACGTGTCAGCAAATTAAGGCTAAACATCAGAGACTAGTAGGTTTGCTCCAACCCTTGGAGGTGGTTGAGTGGAAGTGGGAGCATACCACGATGGATTTTGTGACCCACTTGCCACGGATATCACGGGGGTTATGATGCGGTGTGGGTGATAGTGGACCGACTTACCAAGTCGGCACACTGCTTGGCGGTGCCAATAACCTTCAGGTTGGAGGAGTTCTGCAAGTTTTATATACTAGAGATAGTCTGGTTATATAGGGTGCCCGTATCTATAGTATCGAATTGGGACCCCAGGTTTACGGCTCACTTTTGGGAGAGTTTCCAGCGAGCCATGGAGACGCAGTTAGCGATGAGTACAGTCTTTCATCCCAAGACGGACGGTCAGTTGAAAAGGATCATCCAGGTTTTAGAGGAAATGCTGTGAACCTGCGTCCTGGACCTTAAGGGTAGCTGAGAAGAACATTTACTCTTAGTAGAGTTTATCTATAAAAATAGTTATGAGGCGAGCATACAAATGGCACCCTATGAGGCACTGTATGGAAGGTGTTTCCGTTCTTCGGTTTGTTGGATGGAGGTGAGAGAGAGACCCTTTTATAGGTCCGAAATAGATTAGGTACGCCTCGGAGAAAGTGAACTTGATACGGAAGCGTCTTCTCAAGGCTCAGAGCAAACAGAAGAGCTACGCCGACCGACGGCGGTGACCTTTGGAGTTCGAGGTAGGAGATCACGTCTTCTTGAATGTGGAAAGAAGGGAGTGGTCAAGTTCGAAAAGCAAGGAAAGCTGTCACCGAGGTATATCAGGCCCTTCGAGTTACTTGAGAGGGTGGGTGCAATGGTTTACAGGTTGGCATTATCACCAAACTTGTCGGGTGTTCATACGGTGTTTGGTGTCTCCATGCTCCAGAAGTATACTCCATGCTCCGGAAGTGCTCATGCGGTGAGTTGATTGTTGATACGGATGGGACCTTCGAGGAGGAACCCATGTGTATCATGGATAGTCGAGAGCAAGTTTTGCGAGGCAAGACTGTGAAGCTAGTTAAGGTGTTGTGAGAGCACCTAGGGGTGGAGGAGGCGACATGAGAGCGTGAGGACTCCATTCATGCAAGTTATATGTTCTTGTTCGAAGATGGAGGTACATGTTTACAATTTTAACTATAAGGTTACTTGTTGTTTATGCATGTGGCTAAGTGTGCATGTGCATATGAATTTTGGGATGAAGTTGCTAAATATAGATTGTCCTCTCTGGCTGACCGTTCGTTTAAGGATGAAAAATTATACTCATCATCAATTGTGTCCCTATAGCTAGTTGAAACCTCTAACAAAACTGAGTCGTGAACCTGGGATCCCATGTAATGAAACTATCTCTCGTATATATAATCTATAGAATTTTTCTAGTGTGAAGGTCATCTGCACAACCAAAAAGTGTGCCAACTTCACAAGCCGGTCTACTATCACCCATACCCTGTCGTACCCCACACGAAGTTTGTAGTAGGTGGGTCCCAAAATCCGTAGTGTTAGGTTCTCACTTCCACTCAACCACCTCTAAAGAGTAGAACAACCCCACTGGTCTCTAGTGCTCAGCCTTGACCTGCTGACACGTGAGACATCTACTGTCAAAGTTTTCTACATGTTTTTTTATCGCACTCCAATAATACTGGTGGCAAAGATCATGGTACATCTTTGTGCCATCCGGATGCACAACAAAATAGGAGCAATGAAAACTCCCTGAGGATCTCCTCTTTTAGATCTGTAAACTGGGGAACCATAATCCTTCCTCTAATTCAAAGACTGCCATCAGCGTGAATGATCCAACCCTCCTCACCTATACCCAACTATACCCTATCCCTAATGGATAATATCTCTATGTCCTTCCCCTAGGACTCGATCACCCTACTTAATAAGGAAGGCATAGCCACCAAACTGCCAAAATACCATGAGCCTGATTCCTATAGTGTAGTCCAAACTATCCCATAGTGTAGAGCATTTGCCACTCTTGGGAAGCTATACTAGCCAAGACTTACTATGACTATCGATTGTGTTCATCAGCTATCACATTTGCCTTACCATGATACTAATACAAGGTGAAGTCATAATCTTCTAGGTACGCCTGATTAACCATAGGAAGTGCATAAATGAAATAGGGTTTGAGGTTAATTACGTGTGTAAATTAGGTTAAAGTGGTTAATTTATAAAGTATTTGGGTTAGTGTGCAATTTGTAAATTTTGCATGGTTTCAAGGATAAATACAAAAGTTTAAGAGGATCAAAGTGTAGAGGTTGAATAAAATAAGGGAGGAAAATGTAATTTATAGGTCAACAAGTCAAAGAAGAAGGCTATCAGGCATAAAAAACAAGAGATTTAGCATCGTCCAAATGGTGGTGGTGGTGTCCGAACGATGGCTAAACTGTCTTTGCCCTCTTTTTCCTCCCATTGGTCTATTTAAGCAACCACAAGCCTTGATTGGCCAGTTTGGGTGACTGCTGCTGGTGACGCCACAAAATTCGGGGGTCATTATTTAACCGTTGACAATCCGTCAACCCGCGAAAGTAGTCGTGGATGTTGCTTAACCCAATGCCACGTCGATAACATTTCAATAGTCGGAATTTTGTCCACAAATGTGATTCGTGTTTGTTTAATCATTTAATTCAATTGAGGTCTAATGTACCTCAATATACCTTATTAAGGCCCATTTGTATCATTGGGACTAAAGAAACTAAAGTCCCAATGCATAACAAAAGAAATTTAAAATTTTAGAATTTTGGAAAAGCGTACCGGTTGGGCGTACCGGTATGGCAAACTCTCTAGACACCAGCGTATCGGTACACTCTGCCTATTTCGGCCTGTTTGAACCATTTTTGATTTCAAACCATTTCAAACCTTTCCAACTTCAACCCAAACTTGTACATCATGTATTATAAACATAATACTTGATCCATATAAGCCTTATTACAGTCATACACATGAATTTACATGTTAAGACTAAGTTTTCATAAATGTTTTACAAAAACTCAAAATAAGGCCACAAGTCGGCTCCCTTCACCATTGATGCTCTACGCGGTAGCCATCCACCGGTGCAAGTCCTGCACTTGAAATGTGTTCTCATATAGGGTGAGCCACCCTCAGTAGAATAATTCCTACAGAGGCTACTCCCCACCTAGATGCACATGAAATGCAAACATGCAACATTCAATAATTCTCAACAATTTAAATCAAGTATATGCAATCAAATGATGGAATTCATTATGATGTGCCATGCAATGAGGTGAGACTCATTCATGCACTCAATCCGAGCCCTTCCCAGCTCCTCAACACATGCAAGTGCCAATGTTTGTGCATCCATCATTCATGTTGCACATCAAATGACATTTACAATTCTAGGGTCTTTGTTTGTGGTGGATGTTCATGGACTTAAACCAAAGGTCTCCCAACCTACACAGAATTCATGGACATCCACCAACGGTTTTGCATACACCGACACACTTTATGGGCTCTTATACCAATGAAGTGCGTCTCCAATCACTGGGTCTCTCACCCGAGGGATCTTCTAGTCCCTTCTTACTACCCCAACCCAATTTATCATTCAACCATGCCGCTCTGCTAGGCCCTCAACCCAACATTCCTAAGCCTTTCGTCTATCACCAAATATGGTGTTGACTACCACCATGCACACACACCCATGGGATGCGATGTCTCGTGCATATGCAATGAAATGAACCATTTCTTGTCAATGTCAAGTACCATGTGTAATAAATGCCATGGGGACAAATTAACCAACATATCATCATATTCCATGGAACTCTAAATCATGCGCATATAAGTTCCATAAATTATCAGTATGCTCAATATATCAATAAGCATATATTTTCCACAAGTTATCACATAACTCACTCAAGCATGTTATTTCAATTACATCAAAATAACAACTTCAATCCATGCAAGAAATTTTATCAAACACTTTTTATGCACTAATCATGTTATCACATAATGTTGTCCACACACATCAAGTATCATTTTTCTATGCATTTAATCAAACACCTTAAGTGCACCCAAGTAATGAAATCGTACAACATAGCCCACATAACATAAAACCTCAACAGAGTACTAAAGGACTTCCATTCATCAACATCAATCTAGAAATTCATTTATGCCATTTCTAGGCTCTTTTTCTTATTTTCATAACTATAAACAAGTTATATACATATACACATACCCTAACCATCCCTTATAGACATTCTAAGGTAGAAGTGAATCCAAGTAGGAGAAATCCTACCTCACTTGAAGTGTGGAGAACTTCAAGAACACCTCCCTAGCCCAAACCTTGAATTTCACAAAAACACTTCTTTGGATCTTTGGTGAAATTCCTTGTTCTTGGTACGTAGACGTAGCCCTCATCTAAGAGAGCTACTTTAATTCTTGGTCAATGCAATTCCGAGCAACTGAGCTTCAAGAATCGGTAGAAGAAAGGTAGAAATCTTGATTTTTCTCTTCTCTCCCTTCTCTTCTCTTCCAACGTGTGAGATCATCTGATTTAGAGGAGATATTTGTGCTAAAAATCTGATTTTTAGCCCTATTTATAATTTTAAATTCTTGGCTTAGATCGTGCCAAGTGTCCTCTCTTGTTCGGGTTCGGTTTTCCCCCGAAACGATTTATTTGATCATGGTTTAAGTTTAAATTAATTTTATTTGAAATTTTATTCAATTATAAAGAAATTTTAAAATTTTTATTTTGCGATACCTTTGTGAGGTCATCCGCCACCCAACCATCTCGAACGATGTATAAAAATCTGACTATCTCGGAATTTGATAAAATTTGATAGGGCGACTAAATTTTGCGATACAAATCAAATGGCACACTATATTTCCTCATCCGAGGTCTAGAACATTATTATTATAAATACGCATTATAGTGATAAATTACCATTTTACCCATTTTCAAAAAAAGTTTAAATTTACCCGAGTTTTACATCGCTTCTACCCCCTCCCGGTGCCTATAAATAACCTGCTTCAGCTAGTTTCATGGGAGTTCAGTCCAATTCAAGAGGGGAGAGAAAGAAGGGAAGGAAAGAGAAAACAAAGACTTCAATGAGTGTTACAATTAGAGAAAGAGTGAAGCCCTGCTCTAATCACTTCCCAACCAGAATTATCTCTACAATTCTACATTTCTGTTTATCCTTTCTACTACGAGAGTTGAACCTCTCCCATTTTTGTGCCCTAGCTGGTAACAAGAGTTTCAGTGTTTCAACTATTCCTTGAAAAAGGACTTTGTGTATTTTGTTTTCGATTGTAATGGGATCATCTCATTCTTCCTACCCATCTATAGCAATGAAGGGTGAGTAGTGTGTTTATACTCTTCAGAGAAGGGTGAATGTATGTGTAATATTATTTAAGTTATGAAATTGCCGATGCTTTATTTATGTGTTAATGTTTATACCTCTGTTAATTGATGGATGATTACTACTATAATATGCTTATGGTTATGAACACCGAGCGAAACTTATTGCTATATACCAGTCTATCTATAAGTTATTATGTAGTTCATGTATGATTCAATAATGCATGTAGTTGGATTTGATATAACAGTTGGGGTAATGGTTATAGACGTGATAAATCTTACCATAGCCAATACTTTTGATTCGATGCATAAACCGAAACTCTATCTTCATTAAATCATCAACCTGCCAATCAAATAGCTAAAGTAAACCTTTTGAATGGTTCACCTTCAAGTTTACTAGGGTTATTTGGTTGTTGCATAGTACATAGACCTCTCGGCTAACATAACTAGTTGTTGTGATATGGTTTAGTTATACATCAAACCTACTAGTTGACTTTCTAGTAAAATGGGAGTTAATTGTTGTAAGGTGGCATTTTCATAAACAAACAATATAATGCATGTTGGATCCCCAAACTGATGTGTACCTTTTATCATTGTTATTTTTAGTTTAGTAAAGTATTTATTTGACAATTCTAAGCTCATGCCACAAGGTATTCCATTGCACACACGACAATCTTACCATTTTCTGTTTTGAGTACCAACAGTTAGCTCATTGTGGGTTTGACGTCGGACTTATAATTATACTTGGGCATATGATTTAAATCAGGTCAATCAAGCTTTTTGGCACTGTTTTAGGGGAGTTATTGTGATTTCAAAACGAACAGAGAAGTTTTCTAATTTGTATTATATGTGTATACACTATTTGTTTTATTTTAATAGTTTATATATGTTAAGTCGCTAGTAGGGTTTTAAAATTAGTCTAGTCCTTCATCTTTGTCATTTTCATCATCACAAGCATCATCGATCTCTTTTGAGTTAAGCATGACTAATAATAATCATAGGAAACAAGACGTACTTTGGAATGTCAGACCTTTAAGATAATATTTGCATCCCACACGCACTAGTGTCCCATCATGTTTTGGTTTTCCCATAAATGATCCAAAGTTTAACATTAAAGCAGGGATAGTGCAACTTTTGCTTCAGTTTTATCGTCTTGATTCTAAAAACCCTTATTTGCATATGAAGGAATTTGAGAAAGTATATGGTGCATTGCAAGATAATTCTGAAATGGCCCAATTGAAACTTTTTCCCTTCTCTTTAACGGATAAAGCTAAACGATGACTAAATTCTTTAAAAGCTCAATTTATTCCAAGTTGGTAAGTTTTTGCAAACTGATTTTTTTAAAAAAAAAAAAATTCATGTGCATCGCAGTAATGCACTGAGGCATCATATTTTGAATTTTTTTACAAAAGGACAAATTTTTTATCAATGTTAGCAGAGATTTGAAAATCTTCTCCAAGTTTGCCCATATCATGCATTTAAAAGTTGGACCATAGTTGGTTTCTTTTATGATGCCCTTCTGGCTAAACTGCATCAGTTTGTTGAAATGATGTCCTAGGGAGAATTCATGGGTAAGAATCCCGATTAGGCATTTGATTCTTTGAATACCATTTCTGAGAGTTCCCAAATGTGAGACATTGTCTCGCCAAATATTGTTGAAACCAAGCCATCTTCATTCTAAGGTGGGAAATATCCATGTAAAGTAGATGATGACGTAAGGGCCAAAATGGCTACTTTGTCTAAAAAATTGGATGCTCTAGAGATGAAAAAAGCCAAGGAAGTTTTAGTTGCATCACCTATGAATCAGTTGTGTCAAATTTTTGCTTTGGCAGAGCATCCCAAGGGGGAATGTCCTACCATTCTAGCATTCAAAGAATTCTTGATGGAACAAACCAATGCCATTTCAAACTTTAACAAGCCTTATTACAATCGTTGTTTTGAAACCTATAATCCAAGGTGGCAGAACCACCTAAATTTCAATTGAAAAAATACACAGCCTATGAGTCAACTACCAAGGCCATCTTCACCGTAACCCTAGAATCAACAACCATATCAACCTTATCAACCCTCACACAAGAGAAGTTTAGAAGAGACCATAAATCAATTTATTTAGAGTCAAATGAGTTTCAATACTCAGACTACCCATGTATTCAGTGATTTCAAAGTTCAAACTTCACATAATATTGAGAATATTAAGAGTCATCTAGCCTAGTTATCCCAGTCCTTGAGCCCAATGGAGAAGGAAAATTTTCATCTCAACCTAAACCTCCACATGGTCAAAACTAGGCTAATATCGTGTCTTCCGAACCATCTCCAAGTCAAGTGCAAACAATTATCACACTAAGAAGTGGAAAGGTGATTGACAAAACCATTACACATTTCATTTGGAAATATGACACTGGAATTGAATGTATTTGATATTGCTAAACAACCCAGAAAAGAATAAGAATTGCATGAAGTAAATTGAATTAAGTAATTAACTCAAAATATGTTTGAAAATGCTTGTACAAAGAAAGAGTCATATGCATTAGAGTCTATAAATAATTTTTAGTCTGTAGAAATGTTTGTTATCGAAACATGGATTCCATAATTTGAAGAGTTATTGCCTTCTGGAACTAAGTTGGTTAAGTTTAGTGTTGTTGCGTCTAAACCTGAATTGAAACCTCTTCCAGCTAACTTAAAATATGACTTCTTGGGAGAGGATGAAACTCATCTAGTGATAATATCTTCAAAATTGTTAGAATTCCAAGAAAATCAATTAATAGGAGTTATAGAAAATCATCAAAGTGCGATCAGTTGGACAGTGGCAGATATAAAGGGAATAAGTCATCTCCTTTGTACTCATTGTATATACTTGAAAAAAGGCTCTAAACTCTCCCGACGGCCACAAAGAATATTAAACCCACACTTGAAAAAAATTGTCCGAGCTAAAGTGCTTAAATTATTAGACACTGATATTATATATCCTATAACTATTAGTAAATGGGTCAACCCTACACAGGTAGTACCTAAAAATTCTAGTGTCACTGTAATGAGAAACCAAGAAAATGAATTAGTCCATATGCGTACAGTCACTGGTTTGTATATGTGTATTGATTATTGGAAATAAAATTCTCTTACTAGAAAATATCATTTGCCCCTACTATCATTAGACCAAGTTTTGGAAATAATAGTCGAACATGCATAATATTATTTTTTGGCTGGATATTCCAGCTATAACCAAATTGATATAATAATTGATGACCAAGAGAAAACTACTTTTACATGTCCTTTTAGCACTTTTGCCTATAAAAGAATGTCATTTGGATTGTGTAATGCTCCACCCACTTTTCAACGTTGTATGTTGAGCATTTTTAGTGTTATGGTGGAGCGATTTTTGGAAGTTTTTATGGATGATTTTTCTGTATATAGTGATTCATTTGAATTGTGTTTCGAAAATCTTGAAAAAATCCTTACTCAATGTGAGGAAAAAAATCTTGTTTTGAATTGGGAAAAGTGTCATTTTATGGTCTTATAGGGCATTATTCTAGGACACTTAGTTTCTCTAGAGGGAATTAAATTGACAAGTCAATGATTAATTTAATAGCTAATCTCCCTCCACGTAAGACTGTAAAAAGATGTTTGATCTTTTTTAGATCATGCAGGATTCTATAGGAGATTTATTAGAGATTTTAGTTTGATATCTAGACCAATGTGTAATCTTCTATGTCAAGATGTACCATTTGATTGGAATGATGCATGTCAATCAATATTTCATAAACTTAAAGGCATGCTTATTTTTGAACCAATTTTGTAACCTTCTGATTGGTCTTTACCTTTTTGATTTATTGTGTGATGCTAGTGACTATGTAGTAGGAGTTGTTTTAGGTCAGAGGAAAGATAAAAGACCCTATGTGATTTACTATGTAACCAAAAATTTGAATGATACACAAATAAATTATTCTACCACAAAAAGAATTGCCTACTATAGTATTTCCTTTAAATAAATTTTGATCATATTTAGTTGGATCTTCAATTGTTTTGTTTACTGATCATTCAACCTTGAAATATACTCTTACCAAAAAGGATGCAAAGCCACATCTCCTAAGATGGATACTACTGATTCACGAATTTGATCTCATTATCAAAGACAAGAAAGGAGTTGAAAATGTTGTAGCTGATCATTTATTAATGCTGAATTGTGATACAAAAGAAGAATCAATACCAATCAAAGAAACTTTTCCGGATGAGCAATTGTTTACAATTAGAGAAGTACCATGGAATGCTGATTATAGCCAATTATTTAGCCACGGGTACTATTTCTTTTCATTATACCTGGACTGACAAGAATAAACTTTTAAGTGAGGTACACAATTTCTTTTGGGAAGATCTTTATTTGTTTAAGTACTGAAAAGATCAAATAATAATGCGTTGTGTACCCAATCACGAAATCGGTCAGGTCATTTTATTTTGTCATTCTGAAGATTGTGGAGGGCATTTTTCTTCAAAATAAAACCCGCTACTAAAATTTGGCAATGTGGATTTTATTGGTCCATTCTTTTTCAAGATGTACATATTTTTTGTCTAAATTGTGATAGATGTCAAAGAATGAAAAATATTACAAAAATAAATATGATGTCTTTAAACCCTATTTTGATTATTAGGGCATTGATTTTATGAGATCATTCCCCCATTTTTGAACGTCTATACATTTTGGTTGTCGTTGATTATGTCTCCAAATGGGTAGAGATAATTCCTTGTCGGAACAATGATCACCACACAATGGTCATATTTTTAAAAGAAAATATTTTGTCTATATTCGAAATTTGTTGAGTCATTATAAGTGATGGGGGTACACATTTTTGTAATAAATATTTTGAAAATTTAATAAAAAAATATTTAATTTCACATAAAGTCTATGCCCCTTATCATCTCCAGACAAGTAGACAAGTTGAATTAGCCAACATCAAGGTAAAATACATTCTAGAAAAAACAATCAATCAAGATCTCAAAGTTGGTCTTTGAGACTGACTAATGCACTTTGGGCTTACTAAACCGCATATAAAACTATTTGTTTCGGAATGTCTCCTTATTGGCTAGTGTACAGAAAACTATGTCAATTGCTTGTGGAATTGAAACATCGAGTATATTGGGCAATCAAAATGATAAATTTTGATATTGACAAAACAAGTGCATTTGATAAACTTTAGATAAATGAATTAGAAGAACTGAGAAATGAAGCATATGAACATGCAAAGATTGCCAAGTCCAGAACAAAAAAAATTCATGATAAGAATATGATGTTGAAGTCCTTTGTATCCTCTCAAATAGTTGTGTTACATAATTCAAGGCTCTGCCCATTTTTGGGAAAGTTAAGATCAAGATGGACAGGTCTCTACTTTGTTAAATAAGTTTTTGAATATGAAGCAATAGAAATTGAAAACCCATTAACGGGAAATGTTTTCAGAGTAATTGGTCAAAGGCTTAAGCCATATCATGATGTATTTGTTCAAAATGCGGATTCCATTCAGTTAATGGAATTGGAATATGTGTCTTGAAAACTTAGTATGAATGTTTGATTGTAAATAGCAGTACTAATTGTTTCTTGTTTGTTTTATAGATTAGGGTTTTACATTATGAATTTGTCTCGCCTCTAGATCTTATAAGCAATTGTCTATAATTTTACTTCATAATGTCATACATTAAGGACAATGTTAATTTAGGTTAGGGGGAAAGAACAATTCATATTCGTCATTGTGACCAACAAACATTAAAGAACTGGATAATAAGTCTTTTCTAAATTTTGTTCAATTTTTTTTCATAAAATGGATGAAAAACTCTTTTGATTTAGTTTGGGTATATTACACACTTGTTCAAAAGATATACACTCTTTTGATCATAGAAAAGTAAAGCTTGTAAGAAAGTTAAAAAAATTTGGTAGTCAAGCAAAACCTTTGTGGGGGAACGTTCATTTGCAAAATGCCGACAAGCAAATCGACTCGATGGTTGTGTAAAGTGCAATCAATTAATGCATATGAGAGAATTTAATCAATGTGCCGAATCAATTTCAGGTCGAGCAATAGATCGTCTTGACTAGATTAAGTATGGGCAGAGTAAGGATTACCCTATGATGCCAACCTATTCCAATCCAATGCTTTCAAGATATGTGCCACGAGAAATTAATCGATTCACTAATGTTCTCGATTTAGAAGATTCTGATTAAAAAAAATTATGATCGAAGTTGTATAATCATATAATGTGTAGTAATGTATATAATTATAATTTGTGTGTTAGTACAATTTAAGTTTATTATATAATTAATGTGTAAATGTTTTAATTTAAACTGATTATCAGTAACTATTGGGTGAAAACTGAAGCTGGAAACCAAGAGGAGATCAAGGGTCTGCAGCTAGAACGCCTAAGCGGAATGTATATGGCATGAGAACGGTATTTGCCAGTATAAAGTCCCTAGTTCGCAAAATTGAACAGTCCAACAGTTCCTTCGCCAGCAGAAATTCAAAAAACCAACTGATTTCTCCACCTTATCTCTTTAGATTCGCTTTACCTATAAACTTCCTTCAATTTTACTCAGATTAAACACTTGCCCATCATCTTTTACAAGTTTTTATTGAACAAAAATCCTTGAAATCTTATATTGAGCAAGAAATTCAAAATTCATGGATCCAAGAGCAAGAACAAGAGCCTCAGCAAGCCGAACAAGTCGAGGAGCCTCTTCACCGCCTGAAGCAGTCTCGTAGCAAGAGGAACAACCCTAGGTTCATAATCAGTTTGACAATGTTATGTTTGAAAGCATTGATCAACAAGTTTGGTATGATATTTACTTTTATTCTAAGCCTACTATGGCTGAGAGACCTGTGATATATGAGGACTTTGGAAAATTGGGGTTAGGCAAAACCTAGCAGCATGAGGCTGGCTTAATTATGTAAAATTGGCAAGTCTTCCTTATGAATGTTTACTTTTGAAATTTTATAGTAATGCAAATGAAATTGGGCCAAAGCAATTTCGTGCATATTTTAGGGGAATTGTGTTTCAAGTTACACAGTCTACCTTAACTAATTTTTTGAATCCTATGCCAAGGCATCAACTACCCCAATATCCCTATACCACATTGTTTGACATGACTACCATTGGGATTTAGTTTACTGGAATTCGAAGTACGTTTGGGGTAGACCAAACAAGTATATTAAGCAAGGGAACTTAACTGAAAAATATAGAATCTTAAATTTGATCACTGCGAATAATTTGTAGCCCTAGTCTCAGAAAAACCAAATCTACACTATGAGAGCTTATTTTATGTATGCTTTTGAAATAGGCGACACTATTAACTTGCCAACACTGATAATTGATCAAATGATGGTAATTGTTAAGACTAAGAAGCCCTCACTCCCATTTGGTATTACAGTATCTAAGTTATGCATGATGAAAGGAGTACTTGTAGATCCGACTTCGCCAATAGTAGAGCATTTGACACCATTGAATAAAACGTCACTGAAAAAAAGCCATGAAGGGCAAGCAAAAGAGCAATAGGAAGCACTACTAGAACTGCAAGCAGGTTCATTCCTAGAAGATGCAAATTTTCAGCTCCAGAGGTGCCTAGAAACCAAAAGAACATCCTTATTGTAACACCCCAAAATACACTCTGGACGGCATTACATTCAATCAGCATTCATATCATGAGAGCACTAAGATAAACCATCAGTAGTAATAATAATAAAAAAGACTTCCTAACAGTAATCCATAACATTTACA
>CM042194.1:14296118-14306404 GCA_023539305.1 Ilex asprella | reverse complement strand
AAGATCAATTGGAAATAAGGATAAAAGGTTATGGCCAAAATATTAAGTGGTGTCCAAACTATTTTTTACCCGACATTTACGTAAGGTGTGTTTTAATTCCGGAGTACTTCCAAGATTCCAAGGCACCTTATATTACCTCTCCCAAGGTTTTTCGACCTTCCGGATTCAATGGAGACCTTAGTTTGACATAAAAATATTTAGAAACTTATCTCATCACCCTTTCTAAGTTTAAACGTCTTCGAACTTAAACTTCAAAACTCAAATTGCCTCCCTAGTATTTATTCCTACTATTATCATCCATATGGTTCATTCTCACCTCATTATGTTTATATATGAATCACCAAAATAATTATATCACTATATATCTATATACATATATTAAAGAGAACGCGGGGTGTTACACTTATACGCCCATAAATGACCAAACTGACCGCTAGATTTTTTTGGGATTATAGACTCGTATCACTCAGTTGGATAAAAGGATGGCTAGCTATGAAGAAAACTAGAATGAAATTATGAGGCTACTTTGAAGGCAATATAGTGGTGGCTCATCAGCCTAGTGGCCGAAGTTTCTAAAATTTCTATGTTCTTTCTGCTTTTACCAAACTTTTTGTTATGCACTTAATTTCAGTAGGATATTTTGAACAATTGTTTTGATTTGGTTTTATTTAATTTGGTTAGTTGATAATTTTGCTTAAATTTTGTCGTGTTAAGATGCTTATTTCATACGATTTCACAATAAGAATTATGTTATCATTCTAATGCTTTTTTGGAATAACCCTACCCAGGTTACACGGGATTTTCATACATTGTTTGTACACTTTCTTTATATTCTTGTAGAAACTCATCATTCTAAGCACATGAGAATTTCTTATTTTGAAAACCTTTTGAAATACTAGGAGATGTAAAACCCGTACGCAGATTTTGAGCCCATACGCAGTGGAGATATAAAACTTGTACGCAGATTTTGAGCCAATCTTTCTTGGAGAGATTTTTTACAATTACTCAAGTAAGAATTTCAGTTCAACGAGAAATTTCTTTGAATAATCTCATTATTATTGTTTTGGTTAGCACTCGTTGAATAACATTGTTAATATTTGTGTTTAACTTTTAAATGGAAATTTTGTAGGGGCTTGAATTCTGGAAAATGATTTTAGGCCATTTTTTATTTTATTTTGAGCCTTAGCCATTTATTTTACAAAACTATATCCCTAGTAAGTCATGATTAAGCCTAGGTGAAAAATTATTTTCTTAAAATCATCATTTAACCAAGCCACAGAAAAAAAAAATTATCCAACCCTTGCTATATTTTTTTCTTGCACCCTCTCCTAAAGAAGGCATTATACAAGAAGGAATAAAATTGGTGAATATAGGCCGAGAAAAGAAAAAGAAAGAAGAAAAGAATTTGTGAAAGAAACAAAAGAGAACAGAGAAAGAAAAAGCAGGGAAGCAATGAAAGAGAATAGTCAAGAAATTGCAAATATGGGACTGAAAGGAGAAATGAGAAATATAATATGTAAAAGTTTTAGAAAAATGGGAGACACGCGTGCTACACTAATCGAAAATGATAGCTTTTTGAATACCTTTGACGTCGTTTCTTAAACCTAATACCCTTAGCCACGTTATAACCCTACTAAAGTCCCTTTTTTTTCAGAAGTCATGCGCATGTATTATTTTCACCTATTTACAACAAAAAAAGAGAATGTTGATAATGTTGTTTTATGTAATGTTAATATTCTTTCATGAGATTATGTCAAATTCTAGTTTTGATCAAATACCCTTCTTTTGGAAAATTAAATTTGCTATTATTTTGCTTTAATTAAAATATTCATGCCACATGTAATTTTTTAGTGATAGTCACTAAAACTTAAGGGTACTCCCTGCTGAGTGATTTTTAGGAAAGGATTGACATCGAGACTAATATTGGTACAACAAAATACAAGATTGTGATATTTATTAAGTGTTTTTCAAATAATGAAATCCCTGCACTCACACACGAGTTTTTCTATAAATATATAGAATAGTCTTACAATTAATATGTGCTACTCTTATAGTGATCAGGTAAGGGGAAATATCCTGGTAATAAAATAGAATGTTGATTTAATCTCATATGTGAAAAATATGAATTATGTATTCCAAACCTTTGAAGTTTGTAGGTATCTTCATTGAAAACTTCACGAGACAAAATCGTCCACTAGGATCACCTAGGGGTTTAACGGCTTGTTGCATAGGCTAAATGCAATCGTAAAATCAACCAAAGTGATTTTGTTCTATTTGTTTTATTACTAGGGAGTAGTAATGTTTAGTTGGGGTGTGATTAACCCTAGAAAGTGCGTAAATAAATTAGGGTTTAGGGTTAGTTATGTGCATAAATTAGGTTAAAGTGATTTATTTATAAAGTATTTGGGTTAATGTGTAATTTGTATATTTCACAGGGTTTCAAGGATAAATATGGAAGTATAAAAAGATCAAAGTACAAAGGCTGAATAAAGCAAGGGAGGTCAGTGTAATTCACAAGTCAACAAATCAAAGAAGGGTGTTGCAAAGCATGAAAAACCAAAGATTTGGCACCATGCGAACGGTGGTGGTGTTCGGACGGTGGCTAAACCGCCTTTGTCCTCTTCTTCCTCCCATTGGTCCATTTAGGCAACAATAAGCCCTGATTGGACAGTATGGGTGACCACCACCTCTAACCCCCTACCCTGCGATGCCTGTAATTTTATGGGAGTTCATTCTAGTTCAAGAGATGAGAAAAAGAAGGGAAGAAAAAAGAGAGGAAAAAAAAAAGACTTCAAGGAGTGTTACAGTTAGAGAAAAAGTGAAACCCTGCCCTAATCACTTCCTAGCCATAATTTTGTCTACTTTTACATTTCAGTGTATCCTTTCTACTTGGAGGGTTGAACCTCTCCTATTTTTCGCCCTAGCTAGTAATAAGAGTGGCACTGTTTCAACTATTCCTTGGGAAAGGACTTTGTGTATCTTATTTTCAGTTATAATGGGATCATCTCATTCTTCTTGCTCGTCTAAAACAATGAAGCATGAGTAGTCCATTTATACTTTCAGTGAGAAGTGAATGCATGTGTAATATTATTTAAGTTATGAAAATATCAATGTTTTATTTATGAGTTGATGTTTATACCTCCCTTAATTGATGGATGGTTATTGTTATAATATTCTCATGGTTATGAACCATGAGCGAAGCTTATTGCTATATATCAGTATATCTATCAGTTATTATGTACTTCATGCATGATTCAATGATGCATGTAGTTGGCTTTTATGTAATAGTTGAGGGATTGGTTATAGACGGGTTAAATCTTGTCATAGCCAATACTTTTGATTCAATTCATAAGCCGAAACTCCATCTTTGTTAAATCATCAATATGCCGATCAAATAGCTAAAACAAACCTTTTGAATGGTTCACATTCAGGTTTACTAAGGTTATTTGGTTGTTCCATGGTACATAGACCTTTGTGCTAATCTAACAAGTTGTTGTGATATGGTTCAGTTATACATCAAACCTATTGGTTGACTTTCCTGTAAAATGGGAGTTAATTGTTGTAAGGTGGCATTTTCATAAACAAACAATATAATGCAGGTAGGATCCCAGAACATAAGAGTACCTTTGATCATTGTTATTCAAAGTTTAGTAAAGTATTTATTTGATAATTCTAAGCTCACCCCACAAGCTATTCCATTGTACACATGACAATCTTACCTTTTTCAATTTTGTGTACCAATAGTTAGCTCCCTTTTGGTTCGACCTAGGACTTAAACCTAAAATATTACAATTTGAGTACTTATACTTGGGTGTATGGTTTAAATATGGTCAATCAACTCTATCCACCTGCAATGCCTCATGTTGAGGTCCCGTTATGTGATGATGTACTTCAAACTCTTGTGGTGTGAAAACACTTTAAACTGTTGTACATAGTAGCACCTTGCCTTCAAGGCATAAACTATGGCCACAAACTCTATGTTGTACATAGGATAGTTTTTCTCATGGTTCTTAAGCTGTCGAGAACCATACGCTACCACCCTCCCAGATTGCATCAAAACACAACCTAGTCCGTCCTTAGAGACATCACAGTAGATTGTGTATCTCTGCCTCTCTTTGACATGATCAAAATAGGAGTTGAAGTCAGCCTCCTCTTCAACTCCATGAATGTTCTCATACATAAGTCATCCCATTGAAACTGTACTTCCTTTCTCGTAAGTCTCATCAAAGGTGCCGCTTAATCAAACTTGATTTATGTCATACACTCAAGTATAAGTGGTCAAATTATAATATTTCTCAGTTAAGTGATTAGCACAAAACTTTATATATTTTTAGGTGCTAATCATCTCATCTTGGTTGCTTTTGAAGATTAAATCACAGGAGTTATGCCATTGGAAGTCTTAACTTTGATATTTCGTGTTTGCAGATTAAATGTGTTAGAAGAGGCTTCTTATGGTTTTCCTAAGTTGCTTGTGATGATTGGCGGTGAAACGATGGTTGTGGTGAGCATTGGAGTGAAGAAATCAGGAAATCAGAAACAGGAAAATAATACAGTGGAAACCCTACCGGTAGAGTAACCTACCGGTAGACTCTACCGGTAGGGTTAAGCTATTGGATTAAACCCTACCGGCAGACCCTACTGGTAGAGTACCCTACCGGCAGACCCTACCGGTAGAGTCTGTCGTTCTGCTCCTCCTGCTGCTGCTCAGACTCCCTGCTTTGAGGGTCCCACCAGCACTTTTCCCCCACTCTTCTGACACACCCACGACACTGTACACCTGCCCTTGGACTTTAGAGCTATGGCATTTAATGAAGTGAGAGAATATGGGATTTGCTGGGAGAAGATAGGATTTGTTGGGTGGGCAGATAGCTCTGCAACCACTTGTGAAGATCATGCTGCTGCAGCCTAGGATAGAGATCACATCTCCAGGCTACCCCTTTTGCCCGCTCTACACGTTTTTGAAAGGGGATGTTCTCCAGGGGTGGGCATTATGAGAGGGAGGACAAGAGTTATAAAGAGAGAGTCTCCAAGTGGAGAAGATGATAAATAGTAGATTCTAGAGAGCGAAAGTTGTGATTTTCACTTATTTTTCATTGCATTGGCTTGTATTCTCTTGTAAGGATCTTGAGAACTTCATTTAATGTCATTAATGCAAGTTCATTCATGTTGGTTCTTGTTTTAATGTTCTTTTCAATGCTTTACCATTAATGTTCTCAAGGTCTTCATTTTTCATAGATTCGGGTTTTCATCTCTGTCAAACTTAGCTTGTGAGTTATTGCATTTAGTTACTCTAGACCTTCATCTCATTACAATGCACTTTCATTACATAGTCATTCTCATTTCAAGTATGAATAGCTAAATCTTCTAGTTAGCAAGACCAAGGGGGATCTCTCTTTGGGCACACCATTTCAACTCTTTCTCCACCCTCCCTTTAGAGTCAAATGGTTTGTTTTGACCGAATTGAAGGTGGATGATTCGATGAGACTTTGATAAACCGTAGGCCTAGTCACGGTTTATGCTTAGATACTCACCGATATCATCCCCGGCTTTCCGTGAATCAAACATTCATTCATGCTCAATCGGAGGAGTGGGTTAAGTTGAGGTGGCATACCCATTGCAGTAACCTCTTGGACTTGCCACACTTGTTTCCCATTACATTCTCATTAGCTCACACTTCACCAACCAAATCTCAAGACAAAATATTTTACATTTTCGTTTTCTACCAAATCACTTCAAACTTGACTCACTTCCTTCCCTGTGGATACGACCTTGGAATACTCTTCCAAGTAACACACGACACATGAAAATCTCCTTGCGATTGAGGAGCATTTTTGTGCACACACATCCCATTCTACATCATTCCATTTTCCTTGCCTCATTGCCCTTTCTTTTGACACTATCCCTAGGGGAAGAAATCTTTTTGCCCCGGCCATACATTGCCTCAATTGAGGGAGAGTAATTAGGGGTTAGTTGAGGTTAGGTAGTCTACTCAATCATTTTTGGCGCCGTTGCCGGGGAAGGCAAGTGCCAGTTCAAGGAAGTGATTTCTGAACAACGGAGGTAAGTCCCATGATCTTCATCACGGGCTAAGGTACGTTGTCTCGTGTACATATTCTTGTCTGTTTATAATTTCAATTGTGTATATTTTGTTGCATGTGGGAGAGGGATACCCATCACCGACTAGTTAGACAAAACCTAGCTCCCAACATGAACGTCGACCAAAATCCACCCGAGGATGCGGGTGACAATTTTGACAATGTGGGTGTGAACCCAAACATCCAAGGGGGTGGAAATTTTGACTATGATGGTGCAAACCAAAATGACCAAAGGGGTGGAGGGTTGGCCGAACCTAGCATGCCTAACCAAAGAATGCAATATCCTCCTCCCGATCAATTCGATCATGTGAATGTCAACCCTAACATGCAAGGGGTGGGGGATTGCAACCACCGAGGATGCCCAACCCGCATGTTCACTTTCCCCCTCCTAGGAATGAAGCGAATGTTCTACTTGATCCTCCAGCTAGGACAATGTGGGAGTTTCTTCAACCGACCCGTAGCACCACACCATCATGCATACTCTTTCCCGTCCAAGCTCACTTCTTTGTTGTTAAACCATGGATGTTGCAACTAATCACCAAATTTCGTGGGATTGAAAATGAGAACCCATATAATCATATAAGGACTTATGAGGAGGTGGTTGCAACATTTATCCCAAATTACAACATGGAGGAAATAGCTACGATGAAATTGTTTCCTTTCTCATTGGGTGATAAGGCAAAGGATTGGCTTGATTTCATGTCGTCCCGGACTATGCTATCTTGGGACCAAATTGTTTCAGCCTTTTTAAAAAAATTCTTTCCGGTTCATAGAACCACGACTTTAAAGAAGCAAATCTAAAATTTTTCTGAAAACCCCAATGTGCAATTCTACCAATGTTGGGATCGTTATAAAGAGTTGCTCCAATCCATTCCACATCATGGATTTAAATCATGGCAATTGGTGACTTTATTCTACGAAGGAATTACACCAAGCCATAGGCAATTCATAGACATGATGTGTAATGATGAGTTTTTGAACAAAGATCCCGACGAGGCCCTTGACTACTTTGCCACCCTGGCCGAAAATGCACAATCTTGGGACATTAGGGACCCAAATGATGTTCTTAGGACATTGCCGGGTAGTAGTCAAGCACAAAGAGGGGGAATTTATGACTTGAAAGACCGGGAAGAGCTACTCTCACAAATTCCAAATTGTCTAAGAAAGTAGATACCCTTGAGGTGGATAGGAGACGAGTGATTTCTCAGGTGTCAAGAGTCGAGGAGGCTTGTTCGATTTGTAGCAGTGTTGACCACTCCACATCGGAGTGCCCAAGCATCCTGACACTTAAGGAAGCCTATCACGAACAAGTCAATGCCTTTAACCAACCAAGGGAATCATTTCCTTTAAATTCCAATCATTATAATGTGGGGTTTCGTGATCACCCCATCCCGTATGGCTCAAACACGTACACACCTCCCGCACCTCCTAGGCAAGCCCAATTTCAGTCCCAAAGCCAAGGACAAGCTTCTACCTCCTAGTACCACCGGCCTAACCCTCCTCCCCAAGGTTCTTCCCAACAAGCACCAACTCATCCTCCCTCCTACTAACCTCCCCATAAGAGGAATTTGGAGGATGTAGTCTACAACTTCATCCAAAGCCAAACCACCATCAATAATCAAACAGCCGCAACTCTCAAAGAAATGACAACCCAACTCACAAAGATCACAAGTCACATTGGGTTATCTCAACAAGAGAGGGGTAAATTCTCCGCTCAACCTCAAGAGAACCCCAAAGGCCAACACGTGGTTGAGTTGGTCGAGACTTCCCATGAGAGTTGTGAGCAACTCAAATCTGTCACCACACTTGGGAGTGGTAAACAAATTGAAAAGATGGTGGTGACAAAGTCGAAGCCAAAGGCCTCTTTGCTAAAAGAAAAAGAAATTGAGGGAGAGGCTAAAGAAAATGTGGTCGACAAGGGTGAGTCGAGTGAAAAAAGTGAAAGATATGGGGTTGATAAAGAACATGTGATTGATGATGGTTTATGCTTTTCTTCGATGCCTGCCCCTTTTTCCCATCGTTTGAAGCCACCTGTTTAAGGTGGCTAATTATTTTGACATTTTGAAATTGTTTAAGCAGGTAAAGATCAACATCCCGCTCTTGGATGCCATCAAGCAAATACCGTCTTGTGCTAAAATATTGAAGGACCTATGCACGGTGAAGAGGAAGTTGAATGTCCAGAAGAAAGCATTTCTCACCGAACAAGTGAGCTCGATGTTGAGGACTAACACTCCTCCAAAATTTAAGGATCCGGGTTGTCCAACAATTGCCATCACCATAGGGAATTACCGGGTTGAACTAGCATTGTTCGACTTGGGAGCAAGTGTCAATCTTTTTCCTTACTCCGTGTACCAACAACTCAAGGTTGAAGAGTTGAAGCCCACCTCAATTACACTTCAACTGGCTAATCGGAGCATACGCACACCAAGGGGAGTAGTGGAAGATGTGCTTGTCCAAGTTGACAATTTTTACTTTCCAGTCGATTTTATTGTATTAGATACACACCCGGTTGCTAACATTAATTCCCAAATCTCCGTTATTCTTGGAAGACCTTTCCTTGCTACCGCTAACGCTATGATTAATTGCAGGAATGGTCAAATGAAGTTGCCTTTTGGGAACATGACCATGGAGCTGAATGTATTCAATTTAGCAAACAACCCGGGGGATGATGTGGAGGTGAACGAGATCAATAGAATCGACACTTTGGTTGATGAGCAAGTGGAGTTGGAAGGGATGTTGGACTGCATGGAGGAGGACTTTGTTGAACGTGTAAAGTTAAAAGAGGAAGAGCGAGTGAAAGAGTTGAAAGGGGTAACAAAATGGATTCCTACATTTGAGGAGTTGCCCAAGCAAGAAAGGAAGATTTTCCTCTCGGAGGAACAACAACCAAATTTAGAATTGAAGCCGTTACCCTCACACTTGAAGTACGCCTATCTTGGCGAGGGAGAAACATTTCCGGTGATCATTAGTTCCACATTGAACAATGACCAAGAAAAAGAACTCTTGGGGTTTTGAGAAGATAAAAGGGAGCAATTGGGTGGACCATCGCGGATATCAAAGGCATAAGCCCTATCATTTGCACCCACCGCATTTACCTCGAGGAGGATGCAAGACCTTCCCGACAGCCTCAACGGAGATTGAATCCCCCTATGAAGGAGGTAGTGAGGGACGAGGTTCTCAAACTACTTGACGTGGGTATAATATTTCCAATTGTCGACAGTAAGTGGGTGAGCCCCACGCAAGTGGAGCCCAAGAAATCCGGAGTCACAGTGATAGAAAACGAGGAGAATGAACTGATACCTGCAAGAGTGATCACTAGATGGAGGGCGTGCATCGATTACCGAAAATTGAACTCATGCACTAGGAAGGATCATTTTCCACTGCCGTTCCTTGATCAAGTGCTGGAGAGAGTGGCGGGGTACCTCTTCTACTGTTTCTTAGATGGATACTCCGGTTATAATCAGATCGAGATTGCCCTCGAAGACCAGGAGAAGACTACCTTCACATGTCCCTACGGTACCTTTGAGTATCGTCGCATGTCGTTCAGACTCTTTAATGCTCCAGGAACTTTTCAAAGATGTATGATGGGTATTTTCAGTGACATGGTGGAGAAAATTATGGAGGTGTTTATGGACGATTTCTCCGTATTTGGTGATTCCTTCGACGGATGCTTGGGAAATTTGGAGAGAGTGTTGGCAAGATGTGAACATAAAGATCTTGTGTTAAATTGGGAGAAATGTCACTTTATGGTGACAGCAGGGATTGTGCTAGGTCACATAGTCTCGGCAAGGGGCATCGAAGTTGACAAATCCAAGGTGGAGGCCATCTCCAACCTCCCCACGCCGACGGCCATCAAAGGGATCAAGTCATTTTTAGGTCATGCAGGCTTCTATCGCCGGTTCATTCAAAATTTTAGTGCATTGGCCCGACCCCTGATCAATTTACTTTCCAACGAGGTTCCTTTCGAGTGGTCGCATGAGTGTGAGGCATCTTTTAAGAAACTAAAAAGCATGCTTGTCACGCCTCCCATCATGCAACCACCCAATTGGGACCTTCCGTTTGAGCTCATGTGCGACGCGAGTGATTACGCGGTCGGCGCAGTGCTTGGTCAGAGGAAAGATAACCAACCATATGTCATTCAATACGCTAGCAAGACACTTAATGAGGCACAAATGAATTACACTACCACTG
>CM042194.1:14254063-14296018 GCA_023539305.1 Ilex asprella | reverse complement strand
CGCTAGCAAGACACTTAATGAGGCACAAATGAATTACACTACCACTGTGAAAGAATTGCTAGTTGTAGTATTTGTCCTAGATAAGTTCCGATAATATATCATTAGTTCACCTATTGTTGTTTTTACTGACCATTCTGCTTTGAAGTATTTGTTGTCTAAGCAGGATGCAAAGCCAAGGCTAATTAGGTGGATCCTCCTTCTACAAGAATTCGATTTGACGATTAAAGACAAGAAGGGAGTTGAAAATGTAGTGGCGGATCACTTATCCCGACTGGTGGCACAAGAGACAAATGAGCACATCCCTATCCCAGACTCTTTCCCTGATGAGCAGTTATTGTCTATTCATTCTCATTGTCCTTGGTATGCTGATATTGCAACTATCTTGCAACAGGACAAATCCCACCACATTGGAGCCCTGAGGATAAAAGGAGATTTATGGCGGACGTGAACTACTTCTACTTCGATAACCCATATCTGTTCAAGTACTGCCCAGATCAAATCATGAGGCGATGCGTGCCTAAAAATGAGCAGCGGAACGTCCTCGCCTTCTGTCACTCCCAAGCCTGTGGTGGCCATTTCTCTGCCAAGAAAACCTCTGCAAAGATTCTCCAATCAGGTTTCTACTGGCCGTCTTTAATTAAGGATTGTATTTTATTTTGCAAAGAATGTGATAAATGTCAACGTTTGGGTAGTGTGACCCGGAGGAATATGATGCCCCTCTCCCTTGTACTTGTTATAGAGATATTCGATTGTTGGGGCATTGATTTCATAGGTCCCTTCCCTGTATCGTTTGGCTATCTATACATTCTGTTGGCAGTGGACTACGTGTCAAAATGGGTGGAGGCTATCCCAACTAAGACTAATGACCACCAGGTTATAGTCAAATTCTTGAAAGAGAACATTTTCTCGATGTTTGGGATGCCTCTTGCTGTGATCAATGATGTGGATCACACTTTTGTAACAGGCCAGTTGCATCTCTAATGTCCAAATATGGCGTTACACATAAAGTATCCACCGCTTATCACCCACAAACAAATGGCCAAGCCGAACTAGCCAATAGGGAGATCAAGACCATCCTTGAAAAAATAGTTAACCCCAATAGAAAGGATTGGTCTAAGAGATTGATTGATGCCTTGTGGGCATATCGTACTGCCTATAAGACAATTTTGGGCATGTCCCCCTATCGGCTTGTTTATGGAAAAGCTTGCCATCTGCCGGTAGAAATGGAACACAAGGCCTATTGGGCTATCAAGACTTTAAATTTCAATATGAGAATGGACAGTGAACATAGGAGGTTAGAAATTAATGAATTGGAAGAGATTCGGCGGGATGCATACGAGAGTTCAAAAATCTCAAAGGAACGGGCAAAAATCTTTCATGATCACTCCATAGTGAGGAAATCATTTGAGCCCGGGCAAAAGGTACTCTTGTATAATTCCCGCCTCTCTATTTTTTCTGGCAAAGTAAGATCCCGTCGAGATGGCCCCTATCTTGTCAAGGTGGCCTACCCCAATGGAGCTGTTGAGATCACCAACCCCAAAGACGGCCAAACTTTCAAGGTCAATGGCCAAAGACTCAAGTCATTCTTTGAGGACTTTGAAAACCACATGGTGGAGGAGGAGTTTAACCGACCCGGTGTATCCGGAAGTGGTTGAGGAATAACAATTGGTTACTTGTTTGCATGTACAGTTCTTGTATTTTACTTATGTCATACATTATTTTATGTCACTTACCCTTTTTCGTTTGATAGTATTGTTCTTCTTGATCCGAATCTTGGTGTATCGTCAAAAGCTCGAATGCGAGGTGTTTTCTTACCCTTCTCATATTTTATTGTCTTTCATTGCATATGCTATCTGTTTGTTGCATTGAGGACACTGCATATTTCAAGTTGGGGGGTGTGATGCACCATTTTATGATCCACCAAGTTTGTTGGAAAATTTTAATTTTTGATTGCTTGCATCAGTACAAAATATGTAAGAATTTTGAAAATTTTTGATGAAAAATATCTATAACATGACCTGTATTCCCTTATATAGTGTGTATGAATTGAATGACACGTTGATTATGGTTGTGAACTTTGTGTACATGACCATTCTATGGAAATTGATCCTATGCATAAGTATCACATATGTATTGATTTTCGAACTCATCTGGATATGATTTTTGAATTTGTAATTTCAGCATTTTGCGGACTAGATTCATGTTTTATGCTTGACTTAAGAAGTGGAGATGAGTAAGAAACCATGTGAGTTTTAGTGTCAAATCTTGTTGGAGGGAAATTACAATTACTCAAAGAATAATTTTTCAATATCAAATTTGTTCAATAGTCTCATTACGCTTGTTTTGATTAGTTGCATTGGGGTAGGAGACTGATTTGTCTTGATCATATAATGCATTTCCGTGCGGACCTGGAAGCGATCTTAGGCCATTTTCAATATTCTTTGAGCTTTAGTTTTTTTTTCTTGTGCAAATTTTATCCCTAGTGCCATGTTTGTGCCTATTGTAAAGAAATAAAGGAAGCTAAGGGAGTGGTGAAGATATGAGAATCATAATCCCATGAAAAGGGAAGTGTCTTTCCAAGATTAAAAGTTTCTCACTCAGAACAACTCTTCTTGCTTTCCCATATGCTTCATTTCTTTTACCTATACATTACCCCAAGGCCCCATTATAACCTTTAAAAGTCCTAAGTGATCTAGAGAGACATGGGATGTGCATAAATTCAAAGAAAATGATGAGTTATGTCATGCTACCTAATGCACTAATATTCTGTTCATGAGACTATTCCAAGGTCGTTCCAGTTTCAATTACAAACTTCATTTTTGGATTACATGTGAGCACTTTTGTTGTGAATACAAGATTCTATTTCACATGTACACATGGAGTGCATACCAGGATAACGTGAGTGCGTTTCATTGCTTAAGAGTGACCCTTGGTGAGTTTCTGCATCGAAACTTTAATTGTCTAGTCATTTGAATGTGAATTCCGTTGTGTAGATGTTCAAATTATTTGTTCAAAGCACACTCAAACGAGTTGAAAATCAATTTTTGGGTGCATACTTTAGACTAGCATCTATGACTATGGTTCTACTAGCATCAATTTGTTCAATGCACACTCATGTTTGTTTAGTTCAGTCACCTGCTGCTGCACAGACTCCCTGCTTTGAGGGTCCCACCAGCACTTTTCCCCCACTCTTCTGACACGCCCATGATGCTATACACCTGCCCTTGGACTTTAGAGCTATGGCATTCAATGAAGTGAGAGAAGATAGGATTTGCTGGGAAAAGATAGGATTTGCTGGGTGTGCAGACAGCTCTGCAACCACCTGTGAAGACCATGCTGCTACAGCCTAGGATGGAAATAACATCTCCAGGCTACCCCTTTTGCCCCCTCTACACGTTTTTGAAAGGGGATGTTCTCCAGGGGATGGGCATTATGAGAGGGAGGACAAGAGTTATAGAGAGAGTCTCCTAGTGGAGAAGATGATGAATAGTAGATTCTAGAGAGAGAAAGTTATGATTTTCACTTATTTTTCATTGCATTGGCTTGTATTCTCTTGTAAGGATCTTGAGAACTTCATTTAATGTCATTAATGCTAGTTCATTTATGTTGGTTCTTGTTTCAATGTTCTCAAGTTCTTCATTTTTCATAGATTCAAAAATGGGTTTTCATCTCTCTCAAACTTAGCTTGTGAGTTACTGCATTTAGTTACTCTAGACCTTCATCTCATTACAATGCACTTTCATTACATAGTCATTCTCATTTCAAGTATGAATAGCTAAATCTTCTAGTTGGCAAGACCAAGGGGGATCTCTCTTTGGGCACACCATTTTAACTCTTTCTCCACCCTCCCTTTAGAGTCAAATGGTTTGTTTTAACCAGATTGAAGGTGGATGATTCGATGAGACTTTGATAAACCGTAGGCCTAGTCACGGTTTATGTTTAGATACTCACTGATATCATCCCCGGCTTTTTGTGAATCAAACATTCATTCATGCTCAATCGGAGGAGTGGGTTAAGTTAAGGTGGCATACCCATTGGAGTAACCTCTTTGACTTGCCACACTTGTTTCCCATTACATTCTCATTAGCTTACACTTCACCAACCAAATCTCAAGACAAAATATTTTAAATTTTCGTTTTCCACCAAATCACTTCAAACTTGACTCACTTCCTTCCCTGTGGATACGACCTTGGAATACTCTTCCAAGTAACACACGACACACGAAAGTCTCCTTGCGATTGGGGAGCATTTTGTGCACACACATCCCATTCTACCTCATTCCATTTCCCTTGCCTCATTACCCTTTCTTTTGACACTATCCCTAGGGGAAGAAATCTTTTCCCCCCGGCCATACATTGCATCATTTGAGGGAGAGTAATTAGGGGTTAGTGAGGTTAGGTAGCCTACTCAGTCATTAAGCCCGAGGTCGAACCCACAGGGAACTAATTGTTGGTATTCAAAACAGAAACGTTAAAATTGTCGTTGTGTAATGTGCAATGAAACAACTTGTGGTGTGAGCTTAGAATTATCAAATAAACTCTTTAACTAAAACTTTGAAAAATAATGATAAAATGGTACTCTTCAGTGCGAGGATTCAACTTGCATTATACTTTTTATTTATGAAAATACCACCTTACAAAATTAACTTCCATTTCACTAGAAAGCTAACCGGTAGGTTTGATTTATAATTGAACCATATCACAACAACTGATTAGGATAGCCGGAAGATCTATGTATCATGCATCAATCAAATAATCCTAGTAAACCCGAAGGTGAACCATACAAAAGGTTTACTCCAGCTATTTAATCGACATGTTGATTATTCAATGATGATAGAGTTTCAATTTATGTATTGAATCAAAAGCATTGGTCATAGCCAAATTTAACTCGTCTATAACCAATCTCCCAACTTAGAGCCTGGAGATTGGGTTTGGGTGCATATGCGAAAGGAGCGCTTTCCCACACAAAGGCGTTCTAAGTTACAGCCTAGAGGAGATGGGCCTTTTCAAGTGGTGGCAAGGATAAATGATAACGCTTACAAACTAGATCTTCCTGGTGAGTATAGTGTTAGTGCTACTTTTAATGTTACTGATCTTTCTCCTTTTATTGCAGATGACGAAGATTCGAGGACGAATCCTTTTGAGGAGAAGGGGAATGATGCAATACAATCTGATTCGTTGAGCATAAAGGGAGGTCCTATTACTCGGGCAAAAGCGAAAA
This sequence comes from Ilex asprella, assembly GCA_023539305.1. Lineage (NCBI taxonomy): Eukaryota > Viridiplantae > Streptophyta > Magnoliopsida > Aquifoliales > Aquifoliaceae > Ilex > Ilex asprella. The sequence goes on along the minus strand of CM042194.1, from coordinate 14,290,798 downwards.
GGATGAAGGATGCATTGAACGGGCTGATTCAAGACATATGGGCTGATTATGCAAGCCCAAGCATGGAGAGTGTGTTTGAAGGATTTTCTACCATGTCATGCGTGGGCTTTAAGGGGAAAAGGCATCAAGTTTATTTTAATGTAATTCAAGTCCAACAAACCTAATTAAGTGGCTGTATGGGCTGATTTAGTTTATTTAGGGATTTTGGGCTCATTACTTGTTTAAAGCCCAACTATAGTTATTCCTATTTAGATTAGGATTTGTTACCTTAGTAGATTAGGATTTGTTTTAGGGCTTTATATATACACAACCAAGACCTTGAAAAAGGATAGAATATTTTTATGAGTATTGTGAGGTTTCTACCTTATTGTTCTTCCAAGAACTATTTCAAGAACTTATCAAGAATTAATCTTTCTTGTGGCGTTCATCGACTTATCGCTCAATCTTGAGTGTGGCGTCTTTCTCTTGAACTTTAACCTTGGGTTCTTGTTTCTTGAAAACATTGGGTCTAGGGTTTTGAGTTCTTATAATTCTGGTTTGTGAACTTTCTTGGGGATTCTTCAATCAATTTGCGTGTGGGTTCTTGAATTCGTTTAAACGATTTATTACATTGTGTTTAGCTCAAATAAATTTTATTGATACTTTAATCCAATTATACTTAAATTTTAAGATAATTATATTTGGAGATATTTTTGGTGTCATCCGCTACCCAGTTGCATTGAACGACGTACCCAAACATCTGACTATCACAGAATTCGACGAAATTCGACAGTGTAACTAAATTTTGCAATCCGAGTCCAATAGCGAACTCCGTTTCCTCATCTGAGGTCTACAACATGAATATTTTAAATACTCATTATAGTGGCAAAATGACCATTTTACCCTTTCTAGAAAAAGTTCAAATTTTCCTGGGTTTTAAAGGTAGCCTCCTTGTTTGACTTCTAATTGCACTTGCCTCCCTTTCTTTACTTAGATTTTAAGCTTTAATCCTTATGAATTTTTGTATTTTCGCTTGAAACCCTACAAAATGCACCAATTACGCAATAGCCTTAATTCTTTATAACATAATCATTTTAACCTAATTCATGCACACAATAAACCTTAAAACCTAATTCGTTTACATATTATTTAGGGTTAATTACAACCCCAACCAAACATTACTAGTCCCTAGTAGTAAATGTGACACCCCAAAAATCTGAGTCTCCACTGATCACCCATCAACCCGTGGAATACATGTGGATATCATGTAACTCGATATCACGCCATTATGCCCCATTTATTGGACTCCATAATTTAACAAAATTTTGGCAGAGTCTCCTTTGCATGGGAAGCTCTACCCAAAACACAACCTGTATAATATACAATCTCATTTATCCATACCCATATAAAGACATGCAAAGTTATATTGAAAGTAGTTCATATAAGTTCGATTACAATTATTTTACATATATTACATGCCTAAAACATAACTGTAACAAAAATCAAGGTTAAAGGCTACAATCCGACCTCTCTTCACACTTGAGGCTTCAAATAAGGGTCGTCCACTGATGTGTAGCCCGCACCTAAAATGTGTTCTTGTATAAGGTGAGCCACGCTCAATAGGGTATCTCCTCCAGAGGCTACTCCCCACCTAGATGCATATGGAACGTACACATGCAACAACCAACATTTATCCATTTCAAACAAGAATATATGATTCAAGGTTAAAATTCTACCATGTCATCCTATTATATGAGATGACACTCACTCATGCATTTTAACCCGAGCCCTCACAAGCTCCCATAACACGATGCAATGCACGTGTGCAAAACATTCATCATTGATGAAGTACATCCAATGCTTGTTTTGAAATAAAGTTCTTGAGTTATAATATCAAGCATTGTTGGATGTTGCACATCCTAGAGTACATTTATAAAACAAAATATTGTTTCTTTGTTGGGCAACGGATTTTGAAATTGCACCGCCGGCTCCGTACACCTAATTTACTTGTTTGGACTTGCACCGACGGAAATGAATAAACCAATAACCGGGTCTTGCACCCGAGGGATCTTCTAGCCTTTCTTGCTATACCTGACACAAGTTGTTCATGCAACTATGTGACTCAATGGGACCTTCGAACCCAACTTACTAAGTCCACACTACACATCAATCACCAATTGTGGTGTTTGACCAACCATGCATACACACATCTACACTTATGACTCATGTCCATGAATGTGATGCCAACTACATGTCGAATATGCAATAATGCCCAATGAACAATTTAACCACATGTCCACATGTTTCAAGACAATTTATATCCCAAGCATATGATCATCATTATCCATTTCCATATCAATATATCAATAAGCATATACTAACATTTATATCCAACTTCAAATCACAAGTATGTATATATATCAATGACAATGCCCAAAACATTTTATCAAATAATCTCATGCAATTAACACACTTTATTTCACATATGCATTTTATCAAACAACTTCAAGGAACCAAATCATGTAATCACATAAAATGCCCAAATTTATCACCTAACACCCAAAAAAAAAATAGATTCAATGATTTCCACACACTCAATTATAAAACTTCCAAGAAATCACAAACTAGCAATTTCTAACTACCAATTCAAACTAGAATTGAGCCTACCCATTTCCAGTAAACCAACTATAATAGGCGAGTGTTAATACACTCAAAACAGCCCACCCATTTCCTATTGACACCATCGGATGGAAATAAACCAAAGTAGGAAGAAACCCTACCTCCTAAAGAGTGAATCGAAGAGTAAAGCTTCCAAGAACACCAACACAACCTCCAAAACTTGATTTCCCAAATCTCCTCCTTTGGATCTTTTGGGTAATCCTTCATTCTTGGCATGGTTGCGTAGCCCTCGTCGTGAAGAACAACTTTAATTCTTGGCCCGAAGAATTCCGACTGACGGAACTCCATGAATCAAAGGAAGAAAGTTTGAAATCTCACTTTTTTCTTTCTCTTCTTTCTCTCTTCTATTCCAACGTGTGAGAGCTGAACAATGGAGATATTTTCTCCAAAAATATGATTTTTAATCCTATTTATAATTTTAAAGACTTGGCTCATATCGAGCCACACGTCCCCTCACTTGTTCGGGTCCGTTTTCACCCCAAAAAGATTTATTTCATCCCGGTTTAAGTTCAAATTATTTTTATTTAAAATTTAATTCAATTATAAGGAAATTTTAAAATATTTATTCTTGGGGACCTTTGTGAGGTCATTCGACACTCAGTCGTCTCGTAAAACGTCAAAAATCTGACAATCTCAGAATTTGACAAAATTAGTTTGGGAGATTAGATTTCGCGATACAAATCCAATGGTGAAGCCATTGTATCATACGAACTCTAGAGAATACATATTTTAAATCTGCATTCTAGTGACAAATTACCATTTTCCCTTATTTTCAGAAAAAATTCAATTTTTTCCCGTGTTTTACTGTAAAAATAAAATAAACTAAATAAAATCAATTTTGTAGATTCCATGATTGCATTTAGCATATACAACAAGTCGTTAAACCCCTACGTGATCTCTAGTGGATGAGTTTTGTCTCGTGAAGGTTTCCAATGAAGATACGTACAAACTTCAACGATTAGGATTTACATAATTCATATTTTTCACAGATAAAATTAAATCACCATTCCTCTTTGTTGTCAAGATATTTCCCTTCCTCGATCACTATAAGAGTAACACACATCAGTTGTAACACTATTCCATATATTTTCCTAAAACTCATGTGTGTGTGTGCAAGGATTCCATTATTTCAAAATCACATGAGAAATATCACCACCCTTCACTCTGTTGTACAAGAATTAGTCTCAATGTCAATCCTTTCCTAAAAATCACTCAGCAAAGAGTACACTCAAGTTTTAGTGACTATCACTCAAAAATTGCATATGATAAGAATATTATTATCAAGGCAAAGTAATAGAACATGTAATATCTTAAAAGAAAGTTATTTGAATAAACTAGAATTTGGCATAATCTCATGAAAGAATATTAACACTACATTAAACAACATTATCAACACTCCCTTTTCAAATGAATAGGCAGAAATAACACATATGCATGACTTCTAGAATTAAAAAAAAAGGTTTTATTAGGGTTATAACATGGACAAGGGTATTGGGTTTAAACTAACGACATCTAAGGTATTCAAAAAGATATCCTTTCCTGATTAGTGTAGCACATCTCTCACCCATTTTCCCAAGCTTTTACACAGTGTACTTCCCATTTCTCCTTTCTATCCTATATTTGCACTTTCTTGGCTATTTTCTTCCTTTGCTTCTTTTTCTTGCTTTTCTTTTTGCTTTCTTTCACATCTTCTTTCTTTATTCCTTGAACTGTAGTCACCATTTTCTTCTTTTCTCCCTTTCATGTATAATGCTTTCTTTCGGAGAAGGTGGAAGAAAATTAGTTAACTAGAGTTGGTCAACTATATTTTTCTGTGGCTCAGTTATCTAATGGGTTTAAGGAAAGAAATTTCCATTTACGACTTACTATGGATATAGTTTTATAAAAGAAATGGCTGAGGTTCAAAATAAAATCACAAATAGCCTAAGATCATTTTCCAAATTCATACACCTGCATATCTTCCAGTTATAGTTTAAAAGAAAATGCTAATCATGCTATTCAATGGGTGCAAACCAAAGCAAAGCTACTGAGATTATTCAAAGAAGTATTACCACTGAACCGAAAAGTCTTACTTGAGTAAATGTGAAAAATGTTTCCAAAGAAGATTGACTCAAAATCTGCGTAAGGTTTACATCTCCACTATAGATGTAAGCTTAATAAAGGATTATAGTATTTTAGAAGCTTTTCAAAATAAGCAATTTTTACGGGCTCAAAATGCTAAGTTCTTATGAAAATATTAAGATAGTGCACAATTAATGTATGAAAATCGCACGCAATCTGGTTATGGTTATTCTTGTAAAGCATTAGTGTAACGCCCCAAAATTCCCCTTAGACGACATTATTATCTAAAATCATTCACATCATGAGAGCAACTTATAAAATTCATAATCAAATAAACTTGCATTCGTCATCCATAAATATATACAACATCATCCAAAAGAATAGGCCAAACCATGGTCATTACATCCCAAAAGAATTTACCAAACTATGACAATTACACCCAAAAGAATATGACCAAACTATTATCTCACAGCGGAATATGAAAAATGTTAACATGAACATTATCTCAAAATAAATCTCCTAGTCTAGATCAAAAAGAACAATTCTAGACATCCCCCTCTAGATCTACATGTCCATCAACTTGAGCTTTCCAAGACACCTGCTCATCAACTCCAAACTCTTCCTCTAAACTAAAATCTGAAATGAATATTGTTTGTAGAGGGTCAGCACTAAGCTCTGTAGGAAAAATTCTCACAAACTCAAACAAGGTTTAGAAAATATTTAAAGCAAGTCGATCTCATTTCACAAATATCATATATAACTTTTGAAAGAAAATAGTGATAGTTCATCTGATCTCAAGTTTAAAAAATATCAATAAACTAAATGAAGAAGTAAAATCAATTCCCCACGATAAAACATTTCCAACCATAAACCATTTCCAACATTCTTGTAATAAACAATTTTCACAACAATAAACAATAACCCACAACTTGTATCATTTTCCGTAATGTATATCAAACCACAACTTGTATCTCAGGTATGATGTATGACATCGCATGAATAAACACATCTAGAATATCCTAGCCCACATACACACAACCAATCCTTGCAAGGATACACAACTTTAGGAAGGGTGTATACCAACGCATCGGCAAGGACTATCCAACCCAGGAATAGTATAGCAACCCTAAGCCTCAATAACACACGAGCGAATAGTGGTTTGGTCCTCGCAAGGCACTAACCCCACTACGAATGATAGAGAACCTTCAAACCCACACAGAGTAAGAAACGCATCTAAGCCACTCTACGATATTCGGTCAACGGTCACTCATGGTCATCCAAACATCCACATGAGATACAATACACACCCATTTCCTCAAATCATAAGCAAATCCAAAAATTTCTAAATTCAACTTGTATTATTCCAATAGAACAATTTAAGACAATATGCGAGAGATAATCAACAATACTATTTTATTGTTCAATACAAAGCACTAGAGATTTGAAATTATGAACAAAGGAATATTGAGAGAAAAAATTATCTCTCCTGAAAACTAGGGTTTTCAAGACAAGAAAAAGAGGTTTCATGGTTATTCCACAATATTTTCCTTCAAAACATGATAATATTTGCAAAAGGATCGAGAAAAAATAATTTCATAGCATATATATAGGATTGAGAGTCAAAACATACATATATTTATGTCCTAGCCTCAATGGACAAGAGTGGAAGGAAATTTCTACCTTCTTCCTTAATTTTGTGTGAAGAACTTGAGATTTTTATCCACTTCAATGAGAAAATCCTCCTTGATCTTGTGTTTTTCTCCTTCTTTCTTCCTCTCTAAGACTTTCTAGAGTTAAAAATATTGAAATGGGGCTAATGGAGGTGTCCTTATGTTTTTATAGTGGAAGAGATGGTCTCCTGTGCGTGATTTTGGAACATATATTTGTAAGTCACGTTCAAACTTCATTTGGCGTTCAAACGTCAATAGTGCAAATTATTGATTCACGTTCGAACGTCACTTTGGCATTTGAACGTTGGTTGCTCCCAATACTTTTTCATTTTCATCAAAGCTTTGCAGACTCCAAAGTACTGCGACTCACTATTGTTCGAACGTCCTCCCAGTTTTTGCTGAAACAATTAGTGAAGTTTTGACCCATCTAGAGTACGATTTGAAAAAATTTTGTAAACTATTTTTTTGTAGCCCTGAGAGTCTACTATCTACTATCCAAATTTCAGATCAAATGGACGTCAAAATAAATAGTTATTATCCAAACACTAGGGATGTATCTAAACTTCTTCCTACTCAAATTCTCTCTAATGTGTGCTTTCACTCTAAAATGCTTTCAAACTCCTACAACATACCTTATTACCTCAACTAACATTTTTATTTCTACTCTTACAATCTACATAGTTCATGCATACATCATTACATTTATTAGCATTTCAAAAGAATAATTACGTTACTATATAAGGATAAGAATGTGGAGGTTTACAATTAGAATGATATCATGATTCTCTATCGCGAATCATATGAAATAATTATCCTAACAAAACAAAATTTAAGCAAAATAATTAACTAAAGAAATTACTTAAAACCAAATTCAAATAACTATTCAAAACATAAAGCTGAAATAAAGGGCATAAGTAGAAAGTTTGGTAGTTGGAAACAAAGAGCATAGAAACATCATAAACTCCAGTCACTAAGCTGATGGGCCTCCACCATATTGTCTTTGAAATAGCCTCACGATCTCATTCTGATTCTCCTTATAGCTAGCCATCATTTGATCCAATTGGGTGATGCTAGTCTTTAACCCTAACAGAATCTGGCAGTCAATCATATCATCAACTAGAATATAAGGTAGCTCTTCTTGTTGCTGAGGCTGCTCTAGTGGCTAAAAGTCTGCACCTCCCGGCAATGGATCTGCTTGCAGTTCTAGTGCTGCTCCTCTGGCATCCCCCCATGGTTCTCTTTCAAAGAGGTTTTGTCCAATGGTGCCAAATGCTCCACTGTTCGGCAAGTGGGATCTACAATGACTCCTTTCTCCCTACATAACTCAGATACTAACACAATAAATGGGAGTGAGGGCTTATTAACCTTAACAGTCACCATCATTTGATCCATTACCAATGTTGGAATATCAATAGTATGTCCCATTCAAAAGGCATACCAAAAAATAGGCTCTCATCGTGTGGATTTAGTTTTTTTTTATTTTGGTATGCCTACCCCAAACATATTCTGGATTTCCAGTTAACTCAATCCCAAATGACTGTCTTATCAAGCAATGCGGTATAGGGATACTATGGGTGCTAATACCTTGGAATTGGATTCAAAAAATTAGAAATGGTGTCAGGTGTAACTTGAAACACAACTCCCCTAACCTAAACACGAAATTCTCTTGACCTGGTTTCTTTTGCATTACTATAAAATTCCCAGACTAAGCAACCATATGCAAGATCTACCAATTTCACAAAGTTAAGCTAACCTCGTGCAACTAAATTTTGCCTAACCCCTATTTGTTCAAAATCTTCACATATAATAGGTCTCTTAACAAAAATTGGCTTGGAATAAAAATAACTATCATACCAAACCTGTTGATCAATATTTTTAAACATTGCAGCGTCGAATACATTCTGACCCTGGGGTTATTTGTGATACTGCAGGGCTGCTTCAGGTGATGACGAGGCTGGTTGCCTTGCGCATCTTAATGAAGCTATTGTTCTTGTTGTTGGATCCATGGATTCTTGAGTTTCTTGATGAATAAACTATTTCAAGGATTATTAATCAGTGAAAAATTATAAAATTTTATGGGTAAGTGTTTAATCGGATTAGAACTCAAGAAAAACTAATGGGTAAAGTGAATATGAGGAGAGAAAATGAAAGGTTCTACTATTTTTTCAAATTCCTACTGCAAGGGAGATGCTAGACTGGTTTCTGCGTGAAAAGGAGGTTTTATACTGGCCAATACTGCTTGATGGTTTTCCCTGACCTCCGAACACGAACCTGAATTGTGTGTATATGGCTTATAGAGATTGATGAGTGTCACTTCCCCTCTGGTTCAATGCAGAAAGTGAGAAAAATTATGTGTGTGTACAAAAGTGCTTCCCAAGCGTAGAGAAAGTCTTTCAATCTCATGTTTTACTTGGAATGAGTATTCCAATGTCGTCTCTTCAAGGAAGGCTAGGTTATATGTTTTTTGAAGGATGATTTGAGCAAGGTGAAAATTGGAAAATCTCTGTGATTTGAAATTTGGTGATTTGTGATTTGTAAAATATGCATGAAAGCAACGTTGACTAATCTATAGAGGTCATTCCAATGGGAATGCCAAATTGACTCATTTCATTCAACCAATGGTATCTCGATGTTTGATTGATGTGTAGGAAGTGATGAACTAATGCGGTTGTGTTGGATAAAAGCATACCCCGTGACAAGTCGACAGTGTATCAAGAGCCCACAACCATGTCCGCACTCAACCTAGTCAAACCAAACACTTTACACTACGAGAAAAAAATGAAAGAGAGTCGATTTTACATATCCAATAGGAAATTCCTCTTCGATTAGCCAACTAAAAGTTTAGCTGTGCGTATGATAAAAGAAAGAACAAACATGAAAGAGAAAAACATTGTGATGAAATCAAACACAGACTTGTCTAAATGAAGAAGAAAGTTTAAACTACAAAAGAAATGACATTCATACTCAAAATGAAAAGTTTGAAGAGAAAATACCCAAATGTAAAAATGAAATACAAGTACACTTAGCTAAGCTTGATTACAACTTGAATAAAGAGATTAGAGTGCAAAAGAGAAAGAAGATTACAAGTTAAATGGAGCTTACTACAATGAAAATGGTGAAGGAAAATGTAAAAACCTAACTTCTCTTTCTAAAACTTCATCTTCTACCATGGAGCTTCTCTCTCTAAAAGTCTCTATCTGAATTTGAGTGAAGGGTCTCCTAATTTTCGTCCATCGTCTCCCTTTGCATAAGTGACTGACTTGTAGTAATTGAAGAAAGGATGTCCACTAAAACTAGCAAATTCAGTCAAAGCATGGTCCTCCCATGCTTTTCCAACTACCCCACACTCTGTCTTTCCTCCCCACTCTCTTATGCTTCAAATTTGAGTTTTTGGGATTAGGAGATCATCATGGGGTGTTAAAAATGTCAGGGCATAGTTTAGAGGACAAAAGGTGGGCCCCCGTGATTGGTGGAGTTGTGTGTAGAAGTGTCTGGGCTTTCAAGGCATGTTCTGCCGGTAGGTTGTAAGCTTCTACTGGTAGGTCATAGGGGTCTGCTATCGGTAGATCATTTCTAGATTTCATAAATTTTTCATAACCTTTTATTGCACCATCCAATTGAGCTAAAATGTTGACACCAGATAGAGGACATCCAGATCTATAACTTTCATTTTTTTCACTTTTTCATATTTGAAGTGGATCCTGGTAAAAAATGCAAAATACCGGGGAACCCATACCAAATGGTGTGAATATCGCTACCTATGATACCAGGTACCGATACGTCCTTGATTTCTTTCACTTTTAAGCCTCCAAATCCTCATGTAATGTGTCCATCTTTTCACCACTAATCCACACTTAGTTGCAAGGTTCTAAAAGTCATCAATTACCCTATGATTACCTGCAATATCAAAATTTTCACGTTATTCACAAATTCGACTAACTCTAAGTAATTAAATACAAAGTTGAGTTAAAATGCTTGTAATGAGACCGTTAAATATGCAACATTATGCGCTCATCAAGTACTGTCCGGACTCTATCAGCACCGTCTAGATGGTGTTGATCCTCTAGAATTCCCTTGGGCTTGCAGGCTACTGATCCTTGATCTCCTCCTAGTATCCAGCGTCAGTTTTTCAGCCTGCAGTTACAAAAACTCAATCTAAATTCAAATATTTACACAATTATCTAATAAACTTAAACATTTTTACACGTCCTAAAAATTATACACTTTGATTATAATTGGTTTTAATCTGAATCTTCTAAATCGAGGATATCAGTGAACCGATTAATCTCATGTCTCACATATGTTGAAAGTATGGGATTTGGAATAAGATAGCGTCTCAAGGTAATCCTTACGTTACTCATACTTAATCTAGTCAAGGCGATCAAATGTTGGACCTAAAATTGGTTCCATACACTGATTATATTCTCTCAAATGCATTAAACGACCGCATTTTAGACAACCACCAACTCAATTTTCTCGTCAACGTTTGGCAAATAAATATTTTCTGCATAAAGGTTCTGCTTGATTGTCAAAAATTTCTAATTTTCTCACAACCTTTGCATTTTCTATAATCAAAGAATATATATCTTTTGGAAAATAACGTAGCATATCCAAACTAAACCAAAAAAAAAAAATTCATCAATTTATTGATTTTTTTTTTGAAAATTGATTCATTATCTTGTTCTTTAACGTCTGCCAGTTACAAAGACAAATACGGATTGTTCCCTCCCCCAAACCTAAATTTAACATTGTCCTCAATGTATATCATTATGAAGTAAAATTATAGACAATTGCTAATAAACTTATAGACGAGACACATTCATAGTGCTAAACTCTAATCTGTAAAACGAACAACAAACAATTAGTACTACTATGCACAATCAAACACTTATAAAGACTTTTCAAGGCACATATATTGGTTCCATTAACTGAACGGTATTCACATTTAGAACAAATCCATCATGATATGGCTTAACCCTTTGACCATTCACTTTAAAAACATTTCCAGTTAATGGATTCTCAACTTCAATTGCCCCATGTTCAAAAACTAATTTAACAATGTAGGGGTTAATCAATCTTGATCTCAACTTCCCAGGAAATAGGTGCAGCCTTGAATTATATAACAGGACTTTTTGAGAAGGCACAAAGGACTTCTTCACAATATTGTTATCGTGAAAAATTTTCATTCTTGACTTGGAAATCTTTGCATTTTCATATGCTTCATTTCTTAGTTCTTCCAATTCATTAATCTAAAGTTTGCGGGATGCATTTGCTTTGTCAAAATCAAAGTTCATCATTTTGATTGTCTAGTATGCTCAATGTTTCAATTCCATAGGTAAGTGACATGGTTTATCGTAAACTAACCGATTATAAGACAATCTCAAAATAGTTTTGTATGCAGTTCGGTAAACCCAAAGTGCATCAGTCAGTCTCAAAGACCAATTCTTGTGATTTCGATTTATTATTTTTTTAATATATTTTATCCCCCTATTGGCCAATTCAACTTGTCCACTTGTATAGGGATGATAAGGGGCAGATATTTTGTGAGAAATCAAATATTTTTTCATTAGGTTTTCAAAAATTTTATTACAAAAATGTGTTTTCCCACCACTTATAATGGCTCGAGGAATTCCAAATCTACACAAAAAATATTTTCTTTTAAAAATCTTATCACCGTGTGGTGATCATTATTTTGACAAGGAATAGCCTCTACCAATTTGAAAACATGAACAACTGCAACCAAAATGTATAGATGTCTAAAGGGTGGGGAAAACAGTCCCATAAATTCGATGCCCCAACAATCAAAAATTTTAGTGACCAAAATGGATTCAAAGGGATTATGTTTCTTTTTGAAATATTTCTCATTCTTTGACATTTGTCGCTATTTAGACAAAAGACATTTACATCTTTAAAAAGAGTGGGCCAATAAAATCCACACTACAAAATTTTAGCATTGGTTTTTTTTTAAGAAAATGTCCTCCACATGCCTCAAAATGAAAAAATGAAATGACCTGGCCTATTTCATGATTGGGTACAAAACGCCTTATTATTTGATCTTTACAATACTTAAACACATAGGGATCTTCCCAAACAAATTGCGTACCTCTTTCAAAAATTTCTTTTTGTCAGTCCAAGTATAATGAAGAGGAATAGTAGAAGTGGCTAAATAATTGGCTATATTTGCATATCATTGTACTTTTGTTACTGCAAATAGTTGTTTATGTGGAAAGGTTTCTTTGATTAGTATTGATTCTTCCTTTATACCATAATTCAACCTTAATAAATGCTTAGCTACCACATTTTCAACTCATTTCTTGTCTTTGATGATAAGATCAAATTCTTGAAGCAATTGTATCCACCTTAGGAGACGTGGTTTAGCATCCTTCTTAGTGAACAAGTATTTCAAGGTTGCATGATCAGTAAACACAACAATTGAGGATCCAACCAAATATGAGGGAATTTATCTAAAGCGAATACAACATCAAGCAATTCTTTTTGTGTAGTAGACTAATTCATTTGTGTATTATTCAAAGTTTTGTTTGCATAATAAATCACATAGGGTTTTTAAATCTTTTCTTAGACATAAAACTACTCCTAGTGCATAGTAACAAGCATTACATCAGTTCAAAAGGTAAAGACCAGTCAGGAGGTTGCTTAATTGGTGTAAAAATTAGCATGCTTTTAATTTTATCAAATGCTAATTGACATGCATCATTCTAATTAAATGGTACATCTTGATATAAAAGACTACACATAGGTCGGGATATCAAACTGAAATCTATAATGAATCTTCTATAGAATCATGCATTCCCTAGAAAGGATCGAACATCTTTTATAGTCTTACGTGGAGAAAGATTGGCTATTAAATCGATTTTGGACTTATCAACTTCAATTCCCTCCACAAAAACTACATGTCCTAAAACAATACCATGTGTGATCATGAAATGACACTTTTTTCAATTCAAAACAAGATTTGTTTACTCACATCGAGTAAGGACTTTTTCAAGATTCTCTATACTTAATTCAAATGAATCACCATATACTGAAAAATCATCCATGAAGACTTCCAAAAACCGCTTCACCATATCACTAAAAATGCTTAACATACAATGCTAAAAAGTTTTTTTTTTTTGGAAACCTCGACGATGCGAGGGAAATTTATTGATTGAAAAATAAATTAGGGGGACGTATGTACCTTACCCCTCGATGCAATCTAATTACATTTTTGATAATAAAATAAAAGGAAAAGTGCAAAAATGCATGTATAGTACAAATAATAATGAAATAAAGAAAATACTAAACATGCTGCCTAAGATTTGGCAGCCTAAAAGGAATGCTGAACTAAGAGTCCAGCATAACCAAGAGCCCCGTTGAATAAAGGTCCATCTATTGGAGAAAACAAGCAACAGCCAATATGTACGCATAAATGATCCAACCAGCGAAAAGAATATCAGATGGGTCATGAGCAGCATGAGTTGAGAGTTGCGTGTATAAGCTGCAAGAGTAGCTTGACATGAGCTGAGAGTTGCAGTAATGAGCTGAAGGAGATGACTGCCTTGAAAGAAGATGAACCTAGAATTTTATCCAAGCTAGGAGCGTGAGCTTCAAGCAGTCCAAGCAGAAAAATTAAGCTGAGAGCATTCAAGCTGAGATGGTAGAATGAAGTAAAGACAGAGCTGAGCTGGAAGAGTTCCAACTGGGTAAGCCAAAAAACTGAAAGTCTCTATATCTGATAAAACGTATGATAAGGCATATGAAAAGGCTTGTTTAAGTCGTATGCAAAGACCATTAATAAGGTAGCCACCTTATTGATAAGGTGGCTGAAAGACAAGTGAAGAGTCTCTATTCATCGAAGGGAGACCTAGAGCCATGTGAAGGCCTCAAACTCAACAAAAATCCTGTGGCGAAGTTGGAGCAATTGAGAAAGAATACCAAATATCTTTTTGACCAGAAACGAAGAAGATGAATCTAGCAAACCATAGAAAGAAGACCTTCAAAAATTCTGAACAGAGAAGACCCAAACACAGTGCAGAGGCCTTTGAGACAGAAGATCCAGATTGAAAATCTGAAGCAAAGTTCTAAATGCTAAAGATGAATATCTAAGGTTGAAACAGCCACACATCCCCATTGAAAGGATGAATATCCACGATCTTTGTAGAATATGTGAACAAGACAGAATGCAGAGTATGAATAGCGAAACAGAGAAGATGAATATTCAGCTTTGGTGCAGTAGGGAGAAATCTTGCTTAATTCCAGTGGCATCCAAAATGCAGGAAGAAGGAAAACCTCCATAATGCAAAGAATCCCTAAAAAATTTTATAAACAAATGAGACCAGAATGAGAAGTCAACCAGGTGCCAAACTGTACTACTAGATTTAAATTGTTGTGTATGCATAACTTAGAACTTAGAAAGTTAATTTGTTGTTCATCTTAATGTAGAGTTTGCATGATCTGTGTTTATGGGTCTTAGTCTTAAATTCCTTATTTGCATCCTATCTTGCAACATCAAGAGTCTAGTAGTAACTGGAAGATTGTTTGAAGACGAAAATGTGGAAGAATATCTAGCCAAAACACCCTGGTTAGCCAATGAGTCTGCTACGGTGTTACCTTCACGATAGGAATGCTGAATTCAAAAATCCAAACCATTAAGAATAGAACGAATTTGATGAAGAATACCCCAGAATTTCCAAGAATTCTGGTTGTTCTAATTAGTTATGTCCACTAGTAGTTTAGAATCAGACTCAATGAGGAATGAATAATCTATCGGTCATAATTCCTTATCAGTCATAATCCATTAGGTCATAATTGCTTAATTCCTTATCAGTCATAATCCATCCAGTAAATCCTTCATTTCTGCTTCTATATTAGAGCATAGACCATAAAAGTAATACCCTACTAGAACCAACTGCCTAGTGGAATTTCGTATAATGGCCCCTCCTCCTGACATACCTGGATTCTCTTTTAAAGCTCCGTCAATATTCAGTTTTAGCATACCCTCATCTGGAAACCTCCAAGCTATCCATTTAACCAGCCGTAAAATAGTCCTATGTCTCTTCACATTAATAGTATCCAATAAAATCAAATCGTGCTCCGAATCCAATACCTTAGGACTAGTGTTATGTACCTGCAGTTTCCACAAGTGCAATATGGACTTTATTAGAGAAGAAGACTGAGTCTTCTGGTCTTCAAACAACCTCCTACAACTCTCCCTCCACAACTGCCAGTAGACTAATAGGGATAAACCTCTCAACAAAGAATGTGTCATGGTAGATTTCTTATAAATCCTGACCATCCTCATAAACCTTGTGAGTGGTCCTTCAAGAGAAATAAGTTGAATGCCCAATAGATCTGATAACCCTCCCCAAATCGAAATTGCATACTTACAATTAATGAAGATATGCGCTGCTGATTCACAATCATTCGAGCAAAAGACATATTTACTAGCCAAAACGACCCTCATAGCTTGAAATATAGAATCCATAGGCAAGGCATTATGTAGTAATTTCCAACCCATGAGTTGAGCACTTGGAGGTGTAGCCTGTTTCCATGTAGAAGAAACCTGAACATTTTGCTAACCTACACACCGTATTAGATTCCAAGCATATTTTATAGTGAAATTCCCCCTTGTAGTATGCTGCCAAATAAGCTAATCACACCTCGTTGACAAGCCTATTTGCAAAGCTGTAACTTCATGTATAAGTTGTTTATCCATATGTTGTCTCACCTATTTAGATCTCGTCTACCTTGAACAAGTATCTGGGAGAGATAAGGGAAAATCAAAGGAGTAGATGAGGCTATATAAATTAGTGGCCCCAATTATGACCAGTTATCACACCAGAAATCTACCACCTCTGCACTACCTACCAACTTCATAGAGTTATTAATAACCTCCTCAAACCAAGGATATAGCATTATATAAGCTTTAGAATAACTATGTCTTGGACTCCTCAACAGATGGCTCTTATTACAATACTTATCAACAAAAAATTTAGCCCACAGAGACTTTCTATTAAGGAAACCCCACACCTGCTTCATTCTAAATGCCTGCTGCACCTCTTCAAACTTACGAATTCCCAAACCCCTTTCCTCCTTAGGCATAGTGATTACCTTCCATGAGCACCAGTGCCTCTTTCTAATACCTATTTTGCCAAACCATAGGAAGGAGGCCATGATTGAATTCATTCTTGAAATAATCCCTTTTTTGCAGGTTTAATGTGGCTAACAAATGTATTGGTATGGAATTTAAAACTGATTTTATCAAAACTATTCTTCCCATATTTGACAGGAATTTAGTATACCATCCTTGCAACCTCGCTTGAAACTTCTATAGTAGTTCCTCAAAGTAGATTAGCTTAACTCAACCTTGAATAATTGGACATCCTAAATAAGATAAAGGACAATTCTTAAGAGGAATATTAGCCAACTGAGAAATCATATTCTGCCTAACATTTAAAATCTTCGATGAGCAATACAATGAACTCTTTCTTTTGTTGACCTTCTGACTAGATGAAGCTTCATACCTTCCAACAAACTTTAGCAAGTTTAACATTGACTGTTTCTTCCCTTTTAAGAAAATAAGTATGTCATCAGTGAAAAGCAAATGACTGAGAATTCTTGTACCTCTTCTAGTGTGAAATTGTTTAATGAGCCCTTGTTGAAAGCACTCTGTTATTCCCCTACTCAGTACCTCCTCTGCAAGAATAAACAAACTAGGGGACAATGGGTCTCCTTGTCTACTGAAAAAAACCATATCTAGCCCCATTGATAGCCATAGAAACAAACTGATTATGAAGACAGTTACTAATAAGATTTTGGAATGCAGCAGAGAAACCAAAATTACTTAACGACTTCAGTAAAAAATCCCACTCTAATCTATCAAATGCTTTCATCCAATCCAACTTGACTATGATATTACCTGCCTCCACTTTCCTATCCAATTCATTCACCATAAATTGTGTCATAGCAATACTGTCCCAAATATTTCTTCCTTTGACAAATCCTTATTGCTCATCTGAAATAAGTTTAGGAAGAATTCCACCCAGCCTAGTGGCTTGAATCTTAGTAAAAACCTTATACACAAAATTGCATAAACTTATTGGTCTAAATTCATCAAACAAAATTGGATTTTCCTTCTTTGGTATAAGGGATAACAGCGTAGCATTAACCAATTTGGGGATTTCTCCCATTCGAAAGAAAAAATTAGCAACAGCCAATAAATCCATTTTAATTACCTCTGTGCAGTCTAGAAGAATTGTCCTGAAAAACCATCAGGTCCTGGTGCACTATGGATAGACATCGCAAAAGCAGTCTCCTTTAGCTCCTCTAAAGTAACATTAGAAATTAGCAAAGCATTGTCCTCTTCAGTCACAAGCCTGGGGATAATTTTAAATAACTCCTCCTCTATGACATGTGTTTCAGTTGAATATAAAGTAGTAAAATAACTCACTGCACAGTCCGCAATTTGCTGATCATCCTCTAACCAATTATCATTTGCATCTTTTATTCTAGAGACCCTGTTCCTTGTTGCTTTATCTTTAGCTATAGCATGAAACAATTTAGTATTTCTTTCTCCTTCCATAGCCCATTTTACGTTAGCTCTCTCCTTCCAAAATATTTCTTCCATCTTCAATGCTTGTTCCAGTTCCTTCCTTACTTCTTGCAAAATTGTATATTTAGCTTCCATGTCCGATCTTTCCACCTACTATTCTGCCTAGACCAATCTCCTCTCCAACTGTTTTATATTCTGAAAAACATTACCAAAAGTGTCCTTATTCCACCTTCTTAATTGAAACTTCAAAGTTCTAATTTTCTAAAAGAAATTATTATTGGGATTAGAAGAATAATTGACAGGCCAATATTGTTTAATCAACTGCATAAATCCTGGATGTTCAATACACATGTTTTGAATTTTGAAATAAGAAATTCTTGTTGGGGAGTCCATCTCAGAAAATTTGGTAACTAATAGGCAATGATCCGAATGCACTATCCAGCATGTTCAACTACAGTACTCGAAAATCTACTCATCCACACTCACCATAGCCCTATCCAGTCTCTGCCACATCTGTGTTCTACCTTGGTGGTTATTACACCATGTAAAGGTAGAACCTACACAGCCACAATCTTGTAAACCCATAGTACTTATAAAATCAGTAAACTCACTCATAATTGACAAACTCATAACTGCACCTCCCTTTCTTTCTGTTGTAGAGACGATTGTATTGAAGTCCCCCACCACCATCCAAGGAGCATTAGAAATTGGTAGCCCAGATAGATGTGTCCATAATTCCCTTATTTGTATATGTTCACATTTAGCATAGACAAAAGATATAAAAAACAGCACTGAACCCAAGAATGACACCTCCACTGTTAGAGCTTGCTCATGAGCATATTTTAAGGAAACCTTTATTTTGTGATCCCAAATCACCCATATATGCTTTTCAACCAATGGATTAGCTAAATATGATGAAAACCCCAAGTTACTACACAATCTGTGCATTTTAGAAGGAAGTAATTTTGTATCCAAAATACAAACTAAAGAAATGTCATGAATTATCACTAACTTCTTAAGCCTCATCCTAGAAGCCTTTTGATTTGCCCCCTCACATTCCATGTAATCGTATTAATCATTAAAAAGTTTAGAATGGGAAACCCTTCTAGACCTTGATCTAGTAACCATACCTTCTCCTGAAATCTCTTGCCTTTGCTCTATATCTGAATTCACATCTTGAGAAGCATTAACCACTCTTCCATCTCCCCTATTGTTAAGTTCATCTTCTGAATAAAAACCTCTATCTGGTGGCTCAGTAATATGATGTAGTCCACGTTCATCATCCATACTTATATGGTTCCCTCTTGGCAGGCGTATTGATGCTCCACTAAAAAGGTTGAGTCTAATGAGCACAAGCATTGCTGATTCAAAAGAGACATATCCCCTTTGTTACTTTCTTCTTGTCCCTTAAATTCTATCATAGCATCCTGATTATCACGTGAATTATACTCTACATTCTCAACAAATTCGGTATCCACTTCCTTCTCTCTTTCCCCCCAAGTATTTCTACAATTTCGGTATCAAATCCTGCTCTTCCTCCTCTCCAGGTATGTCTATAATTTCTTTGTCACCATTCTCTTTATCTCCCATAGCATTATCTTTACCAGTGTGACCCCCATTTTCAAATGAACTGTTAAAGCAACCTTTCTCTGACATATCTTCTTTTTCGGCTTCCAACGACCTTTCCTCATTAAATTCGATGTTACTGCTAGCATTTTTGGTAGCAGAATCTTTCAATTCTCCTTCCTTATTCTGCTCAATCCATATCCCTTTATTCTTGGCAGTCAAATTGGATTGCCTAAAATTTTCCATATCCTTTCTAAACCCAGACCCTCTTTCTTTTGCTAGCATTATGGGGTTTCCAACCTGCTCACCTTGTTTCCTTTTCCCTTTATCCTTAGTTACCTTTTCTATCTGCATATTCCTTTATCATTAACTTCCAAATCAGGAGCCATTCTTTTTCGGCAATCTTCTTCTCCATGGCCCTGCTTCCTGCAAGACTTGCACTACTTCTTGCTCTTTTCATAGATAATTTTCTGCCACCTTGCCCCTTCATCTCCTATATCCAACCAAATCTTTGATGGATTATTCACCGGAAGATTAACCTCCACACAAACTCTAGCAACCCCTGATTTAGCCATGGATAACGTTGCTTAATCATAAGCCAACACCATGCCTATTGGCTTCATCAATAACTATAGAAACTGTCTTGAAAAAGTTCAAAGGTAAACCTGGTAGGGACACCCACATAGGGACTACTGAAGGTTCAATTCTAGGTACGAAATCTGTAAACCACTTAAAAATCTAAATAGATAGTTCTCAATCAATGTAGCATCCTTCAACCAAACTTTGACATAATCATCCTGTAGTTGAAATCTTATAAGAACATCCCTCTGATCAATGACTCCCACTTCAAAACTACCCTTCAAACTCCATTTAGATCGAATAACCTCCTTAATAACACCTATAGAAGGTCTACCATAAGCACACTTACCAATAAGAGCATACTACAGTGATAAACATGAGGCCTGAACCTCTTCCTTGGTAAAGTTAAAAGCGGACTCTCCGTCATAAAAAACAACAGGCTTGTCAATCTTCAGAGTTGTATCCATATGTTCATGATAAGAAGGTTTGGTTAAAAAGAGAAGCATAAGTTTGCTAGTTGTTTGCATGTGTATCTGGTAGGTTGGATGATATTGGTTCTAGTGGTTTTTGGTGATTAGGTGGACATATAGGTTGTGATTCTAGTTGTTTTGGTTGATAATCTTGTGTTTTGGGATTAGGATCTGGAGGTTTTGGTGGGATTTGGTTGAGGTTGGATGAAGAACTCATTCAAGGAAGAAAATTCTAGAGAGAAAACTGAGATTCTTTCTCTAAAAATTATATATGGCTGGAGCATTACACAATCTAAATGGCATTCTTTTATAAGCAAAAGTGCCAAAGGGACATGTAAAGTGGTTTCCTCTTGATCATCAATTTTTATTTCAATCTGGTTATAGCCAGAATATCCATCCAAATAAATAATAATATGCATGACCGACTATTCATTCTCAGACTTGATTTTGGAAAAGTAGGGAAAAATGATCTTTTCTGGTGAGATAATTCAACTTCTGATAGTCAACACACATATGTCAACCAATGACTGTATGCATAGGGACTAATTTAATTTCTTGGTTTTCCACAATCGTGACACCAGACTTTTTAGGCACTACCTATGTTGGGCTAGCCCATTTACTATCAGATATAGGATATATACTACCAGTGTCTAATAGCTTTAGTACTTCAACCTAAACTATTTCTTTCAAATGCGGATTCAACCTTCTTTTCCACTGTCAAGATGGTTTGGAATTTTCCTCTAAGTATATACAATGAGTACAAAGAAGAGAACTTATATCCTTTATATATGTTATCGTCCAACCGATAGCACTTCGAAGATTTTTTATGACTTCTATCAATTTATTTTCTTCGACTTCTAACAACTTTGAAGATATTATGATTGGATGAGTTTCATCCTCCCCCAAGAAGACATATTTCAAGTTAGCCAGAAGAGGTTTCAACTCTAGTTTGATAACTACAACACTGGGCACTGCAAACTTAATTTTCAAAGGCAATAAATCTTCAAATCTAGGACTCAATGTTTCAATGGTTCACATATCTATAAACTAATTTTTTTGAAAAGACTCTAATGCTTGTGACTCTTTCTTTGTACAAGCATATTCAAATAGGTTTTGAGTTAAGGACTCAATGTAATTTACTTTATGCAGTTCTTCTTTCTCTCTGGGTTGTTTTGAAATTTCAAGCACATTCTATTCCAAAGTCATATTTCCAAATGAACGTTTCATAATTTCATTCCTACATTTAATCAATGCATTTGATGTAGTTAGGAATAGTCGACCTAAAATGACAGGAATTTGTGTAGAGACATGCAAGACTGGTTGTGTATCCATGATAAAAAAAATCGGTTGGAAAATAAAATTATCAACTTGAACAAGTACATCCTCCACAATTCCACATGGAATTTTCACCAAACAATCTACTACCTACAATGTGACATTGGGTGGTTTTAATTAGCCAAACGATCTACTCATAGACAGAATATGGAAGTAGATAGATGCTAGCTCCATGATCAAGCAAGGCTTGCTCAATCCAAAAGTTTTTTGATTATGCATGAAACTGTAATAATCTCAGGATCTTTGTATTTAAGAGGGACCTTATGCTGAATGATAGCACTAACCTGTCCAGTTAAAAATGCTCTTTTATGTACATTAATCCTTCTTTTCACTATGCATAGGTCTTTTAGAAACTTGGCATAGGATGGGACTTGCTTGATTGCATCCAACAAGGGGATGTTAATCTTTGCTTGCTTAAACAATTCAAAGATTTCAGCATGATTGTTCAATGGTTGAGGCTTCTTGACTCTTTGAGGAAAAGGTAAAAGAACAGGACTTGAATTTTCTTTTTCATTTGACAACTCTATTTCCTTTTCAATCACCGGTTCAGACTCATTTGGTTCATTTCTAGGGATTGACTCAGCTATGGGATCTAGAGTTTTCGCTTTAATGGTCTTGTCAATCACCTTACCACTTCTCAGTGTGGTAATTGCTTGGACTTGGCTATGGAAGTGTTCAGAAGACATGAAATTAGCCTGGTGTTGACCCTGTGAAGGTTTAGGTTGAAATGGGAATTTTCCCTTCTCCGTTGTTTTAAAAGACTGCGTCAATTTGGCTAAATGACTCTTGGTATCCTCAATATTCTATGAAGTTTGAGCTTTGAAATCATTAAATGCATGAGTGGTCTAAATATTGAAACTCATTTGACTCTAAATGAACTGGGTCATGGTGTCCTCTAAACTCCTCTTATATGGGGGTTGATAAGGCTGATATAGCTGCTGAGTTTGGGGTTGTGAAGAATGTTGACCTGGTGGTTGACTCACAGGCTGTATATTTTTCCAACTAAAATTCGGATAATTCCGCCACCCTTAATTATAGGTTTTAGAATAAGGGTTAGAATAAGGCTTGCTAAAATTTGAAATGGCATTGGTTTGTTCCATCAATACCTCTTTGAACACTAGAATGATGGGGCATTCCCCGTGGGATGTCCTAACAATGCACAAATTCCACATGATTGCTCAGTGGGAGACACAACAAAAACTTCCTTGATTTTTTTTTATATCTAGGGCTTCAAGCTTTCGGGACAAGGTAGCCATTGTGGCCCTTAGATCATCAACTTCTTTTAACACGTATTACCCTCATTGGGATCAAGATGACTTGTTTTCATAAATATTTGGTGAAGTCGAGTCCCACATTTGGGATCTCTCAGGGACAGTATCAAAAAACTCAAATGCCTCATTGGGACTCTTACCCATGAATTCCCCCTAAGCCATCCTTTCAACAAACTGACGCATTGTAAATGGAAAGGCATCATAGAAGAAACCAACTAAAGTCCAACTTTCAAATGCATGATATGGGCAAGCTTTGAGAAGATCCTTAAATCTCTCCCAATATTGATAAAAAATTTCTCCTTCTTTCACTCAAAAATTCATGATTTGACGCCTTATTGCATTAGTGCATTGCACGAGAAAAAACTTCTTGAAAAATTCAGTTGGCAAAACTTGCCAACTTGGAATAGATTGAGCTTTTAAACAATTTAGCCACTGTTTAGCCTTATCCTTTAAAGAGAAAGAAAAATGTTTCAACCGGGCCATTTCAGAATTATCTTGCAAAGCACCACATACTTTCTCAAATTCTTTCACTTGCAAATATGGGTTTTCAGACTCAAGACCATTAAATTACTGTAAACGTTGTATTATCCCTACCTTAATGTTAAAATTTGGAGCGTTAGTGGGAAAAGTAAAACATAACAGGATACTAGTGCATGTGGGATGCAAATATTCTCTTAATGGTTAGACATTTTGAACTACCCCTTGTTCCCTTTGATTATTATTAGTGATGCTTTACTCAAAAGAGTCGGAAGATGCTTGTGATGATGAAGAGGATGAAGATGAAGGACTAGATTGATTTACAAACCCTATTGATGACTTAATAGACATAAACAATGAAAATACAATAAACAGAGCATACACATATAATACAACTAGACGGCTTCCTTGTTTGTATTGAAATCACTGTAACTCCCCGACAACGGAGCCAAAAAATTTGATCTAATCTAATTTATGTCATACAATCAAGTATAAGTGGTCAAATTATAATATTTCTCAGTTAAGTCCGAGGTCGAACCCACAGGGAGCTAGCTGTTGGTATTCAAAACAGAAACAGTAAAATTATCGTGTGTGTAATATGAAATGAAATAGCTTGTGGTGTGAGCTTTTAATTATTAAATAAACACTTTAACTAAAACTTTGAAAAATAATGATAAAAAGGTAATCGTCAGTGCGAGGATCCAACAAGCTTTATAATGTTTATTTATCAAAACACCACCTTACAACAATTAACTTTCGTTTCACTAGAAAGCTAACTAGTAGGTTTGATGTATAACTAAACCATTTCACATCACCTGATTAGGTTAGCCAGAAAGTCTATGTATCATGCATCAATCAAATAACCATAGTAAACCCAAAGGTGAACCATTCAAAATGTTTACTCTAGCTATTTAATTGGTAGGTTGATGATTCAATGATGACAAAGTTCTGGTTTATACATTGAATCAAAAGCAATGGCTATGGCGAGATTTAACCCATCTATAACCAATCTCCCAACTGTTACATAAAGCCCAACAACGTACATGGAGTACGTAATAATAATAGACAGAATGGTATATATCAATAAACTTTGTTCGGTGTTCATAACCATGGGCATATTATAAATGTAATCATCCATCAATTTCGGGAGGTATAAACATTAACGCATAAATAAAGCATTGGCATTTTTGTAACTTAAACAGTATTACACATGCATTCACACCCTCACTGAAAAGTATAAACAGACTACTCGTCCTATTATAACTGAAAAACAAAAAGAGTGAGATAATCTCATTACAATTGAAAACAGAATGCAACACGTTGTTCCCCTGAGGAATAGCTGAAGCACTACCACTCTTATTACTAGCTAGGGCACAAAAATGGGAGAAGTTCAACCCTCTAAGTAGAAAGGATAAACAGAAATGTAGAAGTAGAGAAAATTCCAGCTGGAAAGTGATTAGGGCAAGGCTCTGCTCGTTTTCTGGCTGGAACACTCACTGAAGTCTCCATTTCTCTCTTTCTTTCCCCATTTCTTTCCTCTCTTGCACTAGACTGAGCTTTGGTGACCTCCCTAAAAAAAAGCAGAGGAGGACTATTTATAGGCACCGATAGAAGGCTATAAGGCAGCGGACACCCTGGCTAACCAATGGGGTGCTTATGTTGCTTGAATGGACCAATGGGAGAAAAGAGAGAGTTGAGCAGTTTAAGGACCATCTAGACGCCATCACCACCGTCCGAACGGTGGCAATTCTATGGTTTCCTTGCTTGGCAGCCTCCTTGTTTGACTTCTAATTGCACTTGCCTCCCTTTCTTTATTTAGCCTTTATACTTTGATCCTCTTGACTTTCTATATTTCCACTTGAAACCATGAAAATTGCACAAATTATACATTAAACCTAATTCTTTATAACTTAATCATTTTAACCTAATTCACACACACAATGAACCTTAAAACCTAATTCATTTATGCATTACTTAGGGTTAATCACTGCTAATTGGGAGAAGTCCTTGATGAATCTCCAATAGTACTTTATCAATCCCAAGAAACTATGTATATCAAAGACTTACTTCGACCTCTCCCAAGCTATTATTGCATCAACCTTTTTTGGGTCGTTGATACACCTATAGCGCACACAACATGATCCAAAAACTTGACTGCCTTCAGCCAAAACTCAAATTTGCTGAATTTGACATACAATTGGTGATCTCTTAATGCTTCTAAACAGTCATCAAGTGACGTTTCTGCTCCTCCACCGTCTTGGAGTACACAAGAATATTGTCTACAAGTATTAAGTCAAACTGATCAACGTAGGGCTTAAATATCCTATTCATGAGATCTATGAATGCATTTAGAGCATTAGTCAACCCGAATGGCATAACCGTGAACTCAAAGTGGCCATATCGAGCCCTAAATGCCATCTTAAGAATGTTAACCTCTCGTATCCTCAACTAATGGTATCTCATACGCAAATCTATCTTAGGATAGACCCGTGCCCCTCTCAGTTGGTCAAAAAGATCATTGATCCACAATAATGGATACTTGTTCTTGATAGTGACCCGATTCAACTACCGGTAGTCTATACAAGGTGAGATACTTCTTCTTGGAAAATAGCAGCGGAGCACCCCCAAGGTGAGATACTTGACCTAATGAAACCTTTGTCCTTGAGTTCTTTCAACTCTGCTGGTGTCATCCAGTACAATGTTATAGAGATAAAGGGAGACACCGGGTTGTAACTCAATGAAGAGGACAATATCCCAATGTGAAGGCAATCCCAATAACTCATCTAAGAAAACATCTGCATACTTGCAAACTACCCTAGGTCAATCCAACTCTTGTCTCGCCTCATCCTCAAGTGTAAGGCTCGCAAGTCAACCCATCAATTGTTTGTGACAATGGGAGTCATACATGGTTAGGGGTAAATCATTGCATTTTTGTCCTTGAAACTTGAAACAAATCCTATCTGAAGTGTAGGCGGTGACTCATTTTTTATCACAATCAATAACTACCTGATGCGCCCTCAATCAATACATCCCAAGGATGACATCAAGCACTAACATATCCATGACCCTAAGGTCCATCGTGAGTTGAATTCCAGAGATTTCTAACTCACAACCTTGACATATCCGGTCTACACAGACTCTGTGTAAAACCCAACATACATGACAACTTATAATATTTGTAATAAGCATATTCACATGTGACATGCATGCATAGGATTGACAACCTATATTTAATTATGAGTAATGGTATGAGACCTAAACCTAAACAAAGAATATTTTAATAGTCAGAGATAATTTATAAAGAATGATTATAGAGGGAATTATTTTATTTAAACTGTGACAAATTAAATAAGAACGTAGACTTGTGATATGACTTTATTATTTTATGTATGCTAGCACATATAGAATTAATTGTGTGACAAGCATTTGACATCAATTTATTACTATAAAAATAAAATATGTTAGTATGTACAAGGAGTGGTTAGGGATCTAAAATACGAATTTAATGGCTTATCAATATTTTTGGACATGTGTGTGTGTGTTCGGGAGTATATATGTATATATATAAATGTATATAAAATAAGTGGCAATGATGAAAGATTCCACTTAGGAATACATGCAAGGCATGTCTTACATGCAAAAAAAAAAAACAAGAAGTCTTGCTAGGAGATTTCAGCAAGAACAAGAACCAAAAAGGAAAGAATAAAAAACCAAGGGAAGAAGAAAGAAAGAAAGAAAAGAAGAAGAAAAAAGTGTGGATGCTAATATAAGGATTGTGATCCATTTCTTTCTTCTAAAATCTAGAAATCCAACTCTAATATATACATTTTGAGTGTTGCATGTATTTAAATTATGGTATTTGGTATGTGTTTGGATGGTGTATATATATATGTATGATGTTTAGTATGAGTTTTAATTTAATGCATGAAGGATTCACCTTAATATATATGTGGGTATGTGAATTAAGTTATATTTGTTGTATGAAAAATAGATGAGTAGAATTGTTGTATGTGGGTTGAATTTTGGTTAAGAAAGGTTGTAGTTTGGTGGGTAATTAGGAATCTTGTGAATTTGTTCTTGAATTTTCATGAATTTCATGGATATGAGTAATTATAAGAAAGATGCAATCTTATGATTTTATGGGAAATTATGTAGATCCAAGTATATTTTCGATTACTATAATTTTATGATAAAAGTTTACCTTAGATGTAATGGATTCGAGTAGGTAATTTCATTGGCTATGAATAGATTATTTTCAAGTGGCTCAAATTGATCGTAACTACTAGTTTAATCAATTCGAGTAATTAATATTAATAGGTGTGGATGAGTTATGGCATGATTAAATTACAAAACTTAATTTGAGTAAACCAAATCGAGTAAAAGTGGTACTATTTATTAATACTCGAATGAGATTGTGAATATTGAGTGCTAGGTTCAGGGATGAACAGTACAAAGAACGCTTCCCAAAAGCTCTGATAGAGGGAATTTTTTGCAAGGTAGGTGCACCACCCTACAATTTTTTGTGATAATTTATTAGAATTTTAAACATATATTTTTGCTATGGTTATTGTTGGGAATAATTAATAGAGCTAAGATACACGGTAGTGTTGTGAGGGTCATTTAAGTGACGAGAGAGGATTACGTGGTTGGATCGTCTAAGTAATATGAATTATTTATATGGCTTGAGTCGTCTACGTGCTAGGATTTGATTATGTGGTGCAGCCATCTAAGTAACGTCATCAAAAACTCTCTATGATGTGGGTCATCCAAAGGATATAAATCATTAATGTGGTCTGGGTTGTCCTAATGATGAATGATATCTATGAGGTGATACAGGCTTGCGATATATGTGACATGTGTGATGTAAGAATTAGTGTGACTAAATTTACCCTGTGTGGCAGTTTTTTGTTTACAGGGTGATTAGTTTGTGTGTGTATGGGGTATTCATTGTGTTGAATAATTTAATTAGGTTGAAGTAAATAGATGTGTTGTATATTTTGCCATGTGGTATATACAAGTTATGTCTATGCGATGTAAACGAATGTATATGTGGTGAAGTGTAATTTGAAAGTAAGTATCTAATACATGGTTAAGGTTGTTTCTTTATCACTTTTTGGGCTCATAAATATTGATCGCATCTTTACTCTTACTAATGGTCTTAATGACTTTTCAGGAAAACCCAAAAAAACATGAGGAGTCCATTGCCGAGTCTAGAGGATCGATTGGGATGTCATCATGGGGGTCATGTTTATATGTCCTTTAAATTTAAATCGTATTTTTATATGTCATAATCTTGAGATTAATACTACGGTCTATAAATAAGCATGGCTCATGGCAAGCCATGTGACGCCCCAAAATCCGGGGGTCCCTTATTAACCGTTGACCAACCGTCAACCTGTGGAAATAACATTCCTTGTTTCAATCCTGTATCTTAAGTCCAAACAAATCCCTGTAATCGTGACTTTAACGCATGTGTAAACCCCGTGTTCCTTTTTGGTCATTTAATTCATCAGAGATGCTATGTGCCTCAAAATTTTTCATTTAGTGTCCATTTGCATCCTTTGAATCAAGAAAACAAGATCCAAAAGCATATGAAAGCCCATATTAAATTCCAAAATGTTTCGGTAGTACGGGTACACAGTACCGGTACCAAGTACTGGTATAGTCTACCCAGATTTTTTTACCGTTTTCCGTTTCCAGTTCATTCAAAAACCTTACTCAAGTCAACCCAACACTTACATAACATGTATTTGGGCATTCCACATAGATTATACAAAATCTATTACAACCTTTGAATGTAATCTCATTTAATTACATGTCAAAAATAAATATTCATTTCAATTTTACAATTTTTGTAAAAATGAGCCACATTCCGGCTTCTTCATACATGAGGCTCAAAGTGAGAGACATCCACTGGCACGAACCCCGAACCAAAAATATTTTCTCATAAAGGGTGAGCTACACTCAATAGAGAACTTCCTAAATAGGCTACTCCCCAACCCAAATACACATGAAATGTTCATATGCAACCAATCCACCGTTCACATATTCCAAACATATATATGTCATCAATGTTGAAAATTTGCAATGCAATGTTATGGAATGAGATAAGACTCACTCACAATAACCAACTCGGGTCCTTCCTGACCCTTCGACACATGCAAGTTGCAATCGTGCAAATGTCCATCATCCTTGATGTCGAGCCCTTCCCAGCTCTCCAACACATGTAATTTTTCATGTGTGTCAATCTTACATTTATGTTACACATCAAATGACATTTACAATCTGGGGTCTTGTATAGGGTGAGTATTTATGGACTTACACCAACGGTACCCAACCGACACGGGATTTATGAACTTCCACCAACGGTCCCGCGTATACCGACACACTTTATAGACTAATACCAACGGCAGTGCGTGACGTCTTACACCCGAGGGATCTTCTAACCCTTCTTGGTAACCCCGACCCTCACACCATTTAAACCGTGCGGCTCGGCTAAGTTATCGACTTAGCTTACTCGAACCCACTTGTCATCCACCTATGTGGTGTATGACTACTTCCATGCACAACCACCCATTTTATGCAATGTTCCCGTGCATATGCAATGTAAGGTCTCATTGCAACTCTACAATAATGTGCAATATGTCATGTGTGCCATATGAACCATTTCATACCCAATTCACATCATCCATGACAATTATATCCAAAGCATATAATTTTCATAATTCTCAATGTCAATAAACAAGTATGCATTTATCAACATTATATCCAAAACTCATATCCAAGCATTTTATCTCATATTAAGCAAATAACACACTTCAAATTTAAGACGTTATGTAAACACATAACATGCCCATAATTCGCATAATTCCGAGAAATTACTTTAAGCAATTTTTACTTACCCATTTCAAGGTAGAATATACTCTACCTATTTTCAATACCCATTTCTTCAATTCATTACCATAGGTAACTCATATAGGTATCTATATTAACTTCCCATTTCCACACTACATTTAAAGTTATGAATAAAATCAAAGTAGGAAAGTTCCCTACCTCTTGTAGCGTGAGGAACGACCGTAGAAGTTCCAAGAATTCGACCTAAGCTCCAATCCCTTCCACAAAATTTCAATTTTTCCACCTTCGGTGAAAGCCCTCCTTTCGGTGTGTATGCGTAGCCCTTGTCGAGGAGATCGACTTTCCCTCTTGGCCTGAACGGATCCGAGCTCTCTAGCTCCGTAGATCGTAGAGAGAAGTTGGAGATTTCTTCTATTTTTCCTCCCTTCTCTACCGGCTAGCAATGGCTGAACAAATGGGGGAAAAATCTGATTTTCCCCCTATTTATATTTTTATGACACTTGGCCCACAACGCGCCACACGTCCATTTTTTTATTCCGGGTCCGTTTTCATCCCGGAACGATTAAATTTTGCTCCGGTTCAAGTTCAAAATATTTTTAATTTGTCTTAACTTCATTTATTTTAAAAATATCATAATTTTTTCAAAAATTTCGTATTTGGGTGTTCCGGGGCCCGACCACCTCGTAAAACGCAAAAAACCTGACTATCTCGGAATTCGATTAAATTTGACATGGTTACTAGATTTCGCGAGAAGATTCCAACAATGAGGTCCGTTTTGTCATCTGAGTTCTAGAAATTTTCAAGTTTACAACCCGAATCATCATGGCAATTTACCTTTTTACCCTTTATTCTTAAAAGTTTAAATTTACTCGGATTTTTACATTCTTCCCCCCTTAAAAGAATTTCGTCTCCAAAATTCATGCACACATCAAACATATGCATATGCAACATGTAATCCTCTACTTAAAATTGTAGATATGTACCTCCATCCTCGAACAAGAACGGATAATTGGCATGAATGGTGTCCCCACGCTCCCATGTTGCCTCCTCCACTGTCCGGTGCTACCATAGAACCTTCACTAGCCTCACAGTCTTGGCTCGTAAACCTTGCTCCCGGCTATCTATGATATGCACCGGTCCCTCCTCGAAGGTTCCATCCGCGTCAACCATCAATTCACCCCAATCCACCACATGTGTCGAATCAGGTGTATACTTCCGGAGCATGGAGACATGAAACATTACGTGAAGGCCCGATAAATTTGGTGGTAATGCCAACCTGTAAGCCACTATATCCACCCTCTCGAGTACCTCGAAGGGCCCAATAAACCTCGGTGATAGCTTCCCTTGCTTGCCAAATCTGACCACTCCTCTTTTAGGTGTCACCTTCAAGAAGACGTGATTTTCCACCTCAAATTTCGGAGGTTGTCGCCGTCTGTCGGCTTTGAGGCATAAGAAGACATTTCCTTATTAGGTTCACCTTCGCTGAAGTGTCCCTAATCAAATCTGGACCCGTAGAGGGTCTCCCTCCAACCTCTGTCCAACAAACTAGAGAACAGCATGGCCTCCCATATCGTGTCTTATAGGGTGCCATCTGTATGCTCACCTGATAACTATTGTTATAGGTGAACTCTACCAAAGGTAAATTATCTTCCCAGCTGCCCTTGAAATCTAGGACGCATGCCCGTAGCATGTCCTCTAATGTCTGGATGGTCCTTTCCGATTGACCGTTCGTCTGGGGATGAAAAACAGTACTCACCATCAACTATGTCTCCATGGTTCGCTGGAAGCTCTCCCAAAAGTGAGCCGTAAACCTGGGGTCCCGATCCAAAACTATAGATACGGGTACCCCATGTAGCCGGACAATCTCTCATATATACAACTTATAGAATTCCTCCAATGTGAAGGTCATCCGTACCGCCAAAAAGTGTGCCGACTTGGTAAGTCGGTCCACTATCACCCACACCGTGTCATGTCCCCTCGAAGTCCGTGGCAAGTGGGTCAGAAAGTCCATCGTGACATGCTCCCACTTCCACTCCGCCACCTTCAAACGCTGGAGCAACCCTACTGGTCTCTGGTGCTCAACCTTGACCTGTTGACACGTGAGACATCTACTGACAAAGTCTTCAATATGCTTCTTCATCCCACTCTAATAATACTGGCGACAAAGATCATGGTACATCTTCGTGCCACCTGGATGAACTGCAAAACGAGAGCAATGAAACTCCCTAAGAATCACCTCTCTCCGATCCGCCAACTGAGAAACCACAACCCTTCCTCAATACTGAAGACTACTATCTGAGTGAATGGTCTAGCCCTCGTCACCTGTACCTGCCTGTACTCGGTCCCGAATGGACAATAGCTCAATATCCAGACTCTAGGACATAGTCACTCTGCTCAGTAGAGAATGCGTAGCCACCAAACTCTCCAAAGTACCCTAAGCCTGACCCATATAATGCAGCCCAAACTATCCCACAGTCTCGAGCATAAGACTGTCAGGAAGCCACACTAGCCACGACTCCCCTTGACTTTCGGCTAAGTGCATTAGCCACCATATTTGCTTTACCGGGATGGTAGTGCAAGGTGAAGTCGTAATCCTCCAAAAACTCCATTCAACTACATTGCCTCATATTGAGGTCCCGCTGTGTAAAAATGTACTTCAAACTTTTGTGGTTCGAAAACACCTCAAACTTCTAGCCATATAAATTGTGGCGCCAAGCCATCAAAGCAAAGACAATGGCCGCCAATTCCATATCATGCATGGGGTAGTTTTGCTCGTGGTTCTTTAACTGTCGAGAACCGTAAGTTACCACCCTCCCGGACTGTATCAAAACACAATCGAGTTCGTCTTTAGATGCATCACAGTACACTGTATACATCTGTCCCCTTTCCAAGACTATCAAAATAGGAGCCGAAGTCAACCTCCTCTTTAACTCCTGGAATGCCTTCTCACAAGAATTATTCCACTCAAATTTGACCTCCTTTTGGGTCAATCTCGTCATAGGTCCAACCAGTCAAGAGAAGTCCTCAATGAATCCCAACTCATAACTTCCTCAATCTTTTCTGGGTCCACGGATACACTCGAAGCCGACACTACATGTCCTAAAAATTTCACCTCAGTCAGCCAAAATTCATACTCACTGAACTTGGCGTACAATTGATGATCTCTCAAGGTTTGGAGAACAATCCTCAAATGACGCTCATGCTCCTCCTCAGACCTGGAGTGGATCAGGATGTCGTCAACAAACACCACGACAAACTGATCTAAATAGGGTTGGAACACCCTATGCATGAGATCCATGAATGCCGCCGGGGTATTCGTTAACCCAAATGGCATCACCGTGAATTCGAAATGTCCATACCGCATTCTGAATGCCGTCTTAGGGATATCTGCCTCCCTAATCCTCAACTGATGGTAGCCCATTCGGAGATCTATCTTGAAGTAGACCCCCTTGCTCCCCTCAGCTGATCAAATAAGTCATCAATCCTCGGTAAGGGATACCTATTCTTGATAGTGACCCGGTTCAATTGTTGATAGTCGATACACAACCGTAGTGTCTTATCTTTCTTCCTTGCAAACAACACCAGAGCGCCGCAAGATAAAGTGCTCGGTCTGATAAAACCCTTGTCCAATAATTCTTACAATTGGACCTTGAGTTCTTGCAACTCAGCGGGTGCCATCCTATGTGGAGTCATAGAAATAGGCGAAGTACCCAGATGCAACTCTATGCTAAAGTCTACATCCCTATGGGGTGGCAATCTCGGTAGCTCAAACGAAAAAACGTCCTCATACTCGCAAACGACCCAAGGAAGACCAAACTTCTGTCTCACATCGTCCTCCAAGTTAAGGCTAGCAAGCCAACCCATCAGCTGCCCGTGCCATCGAGAGTCATACACGGCTTGGGGTAAAGAATTGTGCTTCTCCCTGAAACTTAAAACAAACACCATCCGACGTATAAGCAGTGACACTCTTTCGATCACAATCAATAACAACACGATGTGTCGTCAACCAGTCCATCCCTAGGATGACATCAAACTCCGACATGTCCATGACTTGAAGGTCCACGATGAGTAGAATTCTCAAGATCTCTAACTCACAACCCCGACACACCTGATCAACCCTCACCCTAACTCCTAGGGGAGAACTCACATGCAACGGCTCTTCCAAGGTTTCAACCTCTAAGCTCAAATCTTTTGCACATGATACAAAAATGAATGAATGTGATGCTCCAGAGTCAAATAACACCCTAGCCCATAATCATGAGAGTAGAAATGTACCCTGTATCACCGACTGATCCGCCGGTTCAGTTTGTGGCACCATAGCATAGACACACCCTTGGGTCCCCGAAGTTTCGGCCTGCATTCCTTGCCCTCGGCCTCGACCCATGCCCTGGCCCATCTGGCCTGACTGCGGAGTTCTTGCTCGAAAAGTGGTGGGGACCTGAGTAGCACCCTAGAACTGGTATTGATCTCCCTGGTCCATAGTGGGGTAGGGAGGAATGTAGTATATTTGTGACTGCCCCACCAATGATTGGGACTGAGATGTCCCATAACCCTGGGATCCCTACCTCTGAGGACAATCCCGTTTTATGTGACCCGGCTGGCAGCAATGAAACAAGTCTTCTAGCCACCCTGGTAGGTAGTCCCGAAGTTTCCCCCACCTTGGGAAAATTGACCTTGGCCTTGGCCTTGGCCTTGGCCTTGATGGATGCGGCCTTGTCCCTGTGGAGTAGAAGTCCTCTACTTCTTCCCCGAACTAGAAGAAGAGGATTGGCCCTCCTTCTTCTTGTCCTTAGCACCCGCCTCCCGGATGTTTCGAGCGTCTTCCACCCCTCTCTCAATGGTCATCGTTATTTCGATCATCATATCCAAGTCTTGTAGACGGAGGCCCACAATCTTTCCTCGGATGGACAATTTCAAATCATCCTCAAACTTCCTCACTTTGGCCATGTCGGTGGCCACGTAATCATCCGCAAAATGGGCTAGTTTCGTGAACCTAGCCATGTATTCCATTACCGTCATTGTGCCCTGCTTCAATTCTAAGAATTCGAGGGCCTTCGCATGTCGAACGGTCGCCGGGAAATACTTGCCCATGAAGACCTCCCGGAACTCTCCCCATGTCATGGTCTCCAAGTTCTTGGATTCCATCACCCAATCCCACCATACTTGGGCTTTTTCTTCTAGCTGGAATGCAGCTAGTCTTATCTTAGAGGCATCTAAGATGATCTCCATAGCCCTTAAGATCTTATTTACTTGTCAGAACCAATGGTCGGCCACCATCGGATCCGCCCCTCCCGTGAAAACTGGGGGCTTGTGTGCCTTGAAGTGTTGGAGGTTACTCGTGCCTCCCTAATTTGCATTGGCGCTAGCTTGTGCAACAGTGGCTGCCATCTTGCCCATAGTTTCGTTAAACGCTTGTTGATCAAAGGCAGGTGGTGGTTGATTATTGTTCCGCCCACCACCTCGGCGTCCTCATCCTCTACTTGCCATCTACACAAATGTCAATGGCAACATCACACTAACGTAGTATCCTGAACTAGGGATCAAGTGCAAACTTTGAGAATTTTTCTCATTGTCCCCTAGTAGAACGTATGTTTCATACTAGCAGAAACCTTACTCCATGAACCATCCCATTCACCCTTTTTCCACTTTCAAGGTTATTTTTCAAACCCTAGTGTGTCTATTTTCTATACTCATTTCACCATGTATATACAAATCACATAATCACTTAGCACACAATCATGTAGCAAGTAAAACACATAGCATGAATGCACATGGAAAGCAATGGTTTAAACCCAATGCCCATCAAGCCCTAGATAATTCATAAACCTATACTCTGATACCAAGCTGTGACGCCCCAAAATTCGGGGGTCCCTTATCAACAGTTGACCAACCGTCAACCCGCGAAAATAACATTTCTTGTCTCAATCCCGGACCTTAAGTCCAAACAAATCCCTTTAATCGGGACTCTAACACATGTGTAAACCCCGTGTTCCTTTTTGATCATTTAATTCATTAGAGGTGTTATGTGCCTCAAAATAGTTCATTTAGTGTCCATTCGCATCATTTGAATCAAGGAAAACCAGATCCAAAAGCATATGAAAGCCCATATTAAATTCCACAATATTTCGGCAGTACCGATACGTCGAACTCTCTGGACCAAAGTGTACCAGTACACCGTACCAGTACGCAACCGTACCGGTACAGTCTACCTAGATTTTTTACCATTTTCTTCCATTTTTCTCTTC
>CM042194.1:14235838-14254053 GCA_023539305.1 Ilex asprella | reverse complement strand
AAGTCAACCCAACACTTACATAACATGTATTTGGGCATTCCACATAGATTATACAAAATCTATTACAACCTTTGAATGTAATCTCATTTAATTACATGTCAAAAATAAATATTCATTTCAATTTTGTAATTTTTGTCAAAATGAGCCACATTCCGGCTTCTTCACCCTTGAGGCTCAAATTGAAAGCCATCTACCAGCACGAACCCGCACCTGAAATGTTTTCTTGTAAACGCTCAATAGAGAACTTCCTAAATATGCTACTCCCTAACTCAAATGCACCTGAAATGTTCATATGCAACCAATCCACCTTTCACATATTCCAAACATATATATGTCATCAATGTTGGAAATTTTCAATGCAATACTATAGAATGAGATGAGAATCACTCCCAATAGCCAACTCGGGCCCTTCCCGGCCCTTCGACACATGCAAGTTGTAATCGTGCAAATGCCCGTCATCCTTGATCCCGAGCCTTTCCCGGCTCCAACACATGCAATTTCTCATGTGTATCAATCCATCATTTATGTTACACATCAAATGACATTTTCAATCCGGGGTCTTGTATGGGGCGAGTATTTATGGACTTACACCAACGGTACCCAACCCACACGGGATTTATGGACATCCACCAACCATCCCGCGTACACCGACACACTTTATGGACTAATACCAATGGCAGTGCATGGGGTCTTACACCGGAGGGATCATCTAGCCCTTCTTGCTAACCCCGACCCTCACACTACTTAAAAAATGTGACTCGGCCAAGTTATCCACTTAGCTTACTTGAGCCCACTCGTCATCCACAATGTGGTGTATGACTACTTCCATGCACAATCACCCATTTTATGTAATGTTCCCGTGCATAGACAATATAATGTCTCATTACAACTCTACAACAATGTTCAATATGTCATGTGTGCCATATGAACTATTTCATACCCAGTTGTAATGAGACATTACATTGCCTATGCACGGGAACATTGCCAAAGCATATAATTTTCATAATTCTCAATGTCAATAAACAAGTATGCATTTATCAACATTATATATAAAACTCATATCCAAGCATGTTATCTCATATTAAGCAAATAACACACTTCAAAATCAAGACATTATGTAAACACATAACATACCCATAATTCGCATAATTCCGAGAAATTACTTTAAACAATTTCTACTTACCCATTTCAAGATAGAATATACTCTACCTATTTTCAATATCCATTTTGTCAATTCATTACCATAGGTAAGTCATATATATAACTATATTAACCTACCCATTTCCACACTACATTTAAAGTTGTGAATAAAACCAAAGTAGGAAAGTTTCCTACCTCTTGTAACATGAGGAACGACCGTAGAAGTTCTAAGAATTCGACCCAAGCTCCAATCCAAGCTTCCCCAAAATTTTGGTTTTCCCACCTTCGGTGAAAGCCCTCCTTTTTGGTGCGTACACGTAGCCCTCGTCGAGGAGACCGACTTCCCTTCTTGGCCCGAACGGATCAAAGCTCTCTAGCTCCGTAGATCGTAGATTTAAGTTGGAGATTTCTTCTCTTTTCCCTCTCTTCTCTATCGGCTAGCAATGGCTGAACAAAATGGGGAAAAATCTGATTTTTCCCCTATTTATATTTTTATGACACTTGGCCCACAACGCGCGCGTCCATTTTTTTATTCTTAGTTCGTTTTCATCCTGAAACAATTAAATTTCGCTCCGATTCAAGTTCAAAATATTTTTCATTTGTCTTAAACTCATTTATTTTAAAAATCTCATAATTTTCCTAAAATTTTCGTATTTGGGTTTTCCGGGGCCTAACTGCCTTGTAAAACACGAAAAATTTGACTATCTCGAATTCGATGAAATTTAAAATGGTCACTAGATTTCACGAGGCGATTGCAACGGTGAGGTCCGTTTCGTCATTCGAGTTCTAAAAAATTTTAGGTTTACAACCCGAACCGTCGTGACAATTTATCGTTTTGCCCTTTATTCTTAAAAGTTTAAATTTACTCGGGTTTTTACAATCCATACCACTTAGGGGTATGATGAATTTTTTTTACAGGCTTATATTTATATAAAGAAAAGTGTTTGGAAAAAAGGCAAGATTTATAGATATTGTACCTGGGTTGAGGTGTTGCAATTTTTGGTATCCAAGCATAGGTTTATAAGTTATGTAGACAAGTTTGTTTAGGACGATAGTGGATAGTTTAGGGTGTAAGTGTATTGTAGAGTAAAACATTAAGATGGTAATGGAATGTACGTGTGTATCTAATAATGTTGATTTATAATTTTATGGGTGAGGAATGTGACTGACAACTTCAAGAGGGGTGGTTGTTAGTAGAATGTGTATTATAAATTGCAAAAAATATCTGAAATTATGGTGTAGAAGAAAACACGATAAACTCGATTTATTGAATTACGAATGAAAATGCATGTAACTACCTAAGCAGGGATTGTTTGTGGTAAGTTAAGTGACTTTATTTGTGAGTAGTTTATTACATTGTGGTTGCACATCTTAGTGTGAAGAAAAAAAAAACTTGAAAATTAATGATAGATTACAAAATAATTATTGACAACTTCAATTTCTGATAACGGAACTTTTTGTGACAGTACAGATTAGTTGTAATCAATTTGTGAAAGTGTTAAAAGTTAAAAAGTAGTAATAATTACATTATTTGAATAATATTCTTATGAGCATTAACAATCTCCAATGTTTATAAACTCAAAGGAAAATATTTGTGATTGAGTATAAGGAAGTAATTTATTATTGAATTTTTTTTGCTGATTTTGAGGTAGAGTTTTTGGTTTTCATCCGTCTATTTTTTTAAAGTTCTTTGTGGTATTCAAATTTCAATTCAAATACATTTTCTTGAAAACAGATCTGTTCATAGATATAAGATTTATGGTCTAAATAAAAACATAGTTTGGATGCGATGGAATAATTAGTAGGTGAGGCTTAAGTGGATGGGTAATATCGCTTTGGAAATGGATTAGAAATGGGTTGATCTAATATTCATATATGTATATATAGTGCATAACGCATATACGAAGAATGTTTATATGAAATTTGTGATGATAAGTGATAGGTAGAGGTAATGATATTGATGTTGATTTTAACTGGGATTTCGAAAAGGGGAATAATTTTGAAAATTAAAAGAAAAGAAGATATATTGTGATGCCTATTCGAGTTGACATTTGATTGTCTGAATATATGATTTTGCGCTTATGTGTAAGATTATAGTTGGTGAAATATTCTAGTATGGCGGAAACGTGGTGTTATAGAATGTTATTATTTAAGTGGTGGAATTAATTTTGCTATGGTTAACGTGGTGCTATATGTGAGTTATTTTCTATGCAACTGATCATAATAAGAATATACTTACGTGGTATTAGTACATGTTTGAGTTGAATATGAACTTAAAGATAGAAATGTAAATATGTGGTGGAGAATTGAGAATGAGTTAGTGTGAAACCTAAAAAAAAATTGAATTTTTATAAAAAAGGTAAAACGGTAATTAGCCGCTACGGTACGGGTTGAAAACCTAAATTTTTCTAGAACTCAGATAATGAAATGAACCTCAACGTTGGATTTGTCTTGCAAAATCTAGTAACACAGTCAATTTTCGTTGAATTCCGAGACAGTTAGTTTTTTGCATTTTACGATGCAATCGGACGTCACGCAGCTAAAATAAATATGATCAGGTTTTAATTATGAAATATGAAAAATATTTTAAATTTATTTCAAATAAAATATATTGAACACAACAGGGAAAGAGATTTATTTGATTTGGAACAAAATCGAATCAAGAAAAGAAGGACGTGTGGCGTGTTATGGGTCAAGTATCAAAGGGGTATAAATAGGGGAGAAAATCATATTTTCTCCCCATTACCTAGCATATTTTTGGATAGAGAGAGAAGAAGAAGAGAGAGAAATTGAAGGATTTTTTCATCTTCTTCTTACGATCTAGGGTGATTTGTTCATCGGAATCCTCGGACCAAGAACAAAAGTTGTTCAACATGACGAGAGCTACGACTTGGGAATGCCTGGATTCATACGTATGGCATTAACCTGGAGAAAGTTGTTCGGGTGTGTCAGTTGACTTGGAGAAAGTTGAGGCGGTTATGAGTTTGGAAAGGCCGAAGTTAGTCTTCGAGATTTGTAGTTTTTTGGGAGTGGCAGGATATTATCAGAGGTTCAGTGAGGACTTCTTCCGATTAGCTACACCTATGACTAGATTGACTTGGAAGGATGTCAAGTTTCAATGGAATGACGCATGTGAGACGGCATTCTAGGAATTGACTAGGAGGCATACTTTAACTCTTATTCTAATAGTTCCAGAAAGGGAACAGAGGTACATAGTATATTGTGATGCCTCAAAGGATGGACTCGGATGTGTATTGATGCAATCCGAGAAGGTGGCGGCTTATGGTTCTCAGCAATTAAAGAGCCACGAGCAGAACTCCCCACTCATGACATGGAGTTGGCAGTCATTGTCTTTGCCTTGAATGCATGGTGCCACTATTTGTATGGAAAGCAGTTTGAAATATTTTTGGACTACAAGAATTTGAAGTACATCTTGACTCAGCAGGACCTTAATATGAAGTAACGCAAGTGAATGGAGTATTTGAAAAACTATAACTTCATTTTGCATTATCACCCTAGTAAGACAAAGTGGTGATTGATGCACTCACCTGGAAATCATAAGGAGTCTTGACTAGTGTGGCTTCCTAGAATTGGCAAATGCTCGAGATTGTGGGGCAATTCCGGCTACACTACAGGGGTCAAATTCATGGCACTTTAAGAAGTTTGGTGGCTACATCTTCCCTACTGAGCAAGGTGATCGAGTCGCAAGGGCAGGACACGAAGATATTATCCATCAAAGATCGGGTACAGGTAAAGAAGTCTAGGCCATTCACACGAATGGTAGTCCTCGGTTCAAGGGTAGTGTTATGGTTCCCACTGTACGGATCGGGTATCCTTAGGGAGTTCCATTGCTCCCATTTTTTTTTGTGCATCCATATGGCATGAAGATGTACCACGATCTTCGTCGCTAGTATTATTGGAGTAGGATGAAGAGGCGCGTTAGAGACTTTATTAGTCGATGTCTCACGTGTTAACAAGTGAAGACTAAACACCAGAGACCATTAGTGTTGCTCCAACCTTTGAAAGTGGCAAAGTGGAAGTGGAAACACGTCACTCTGGATTTTGTGACCCACTTGCCATGAATATTGCGGGGGCATAACGTGGTGTGGGTGACAGTAGATCGGCTTAGGAAATCAACACACTTGTTGGTAGTACGGATGACCTTCACACTTAAGAAATTCTGCAGGTTGTATATTAATAAGATAGTCCGATTGCACGGGGTACCTGTATCCATAGTATTGGATTGGGACACTAAGTTCACAGCTCATTTTTGGGAAAGTTTCGAGCAAACCATGGGGACATAGTTAATGATGAGTATAACTTTTCATCCAATACGGGCGGTCAGTCAGAGAGGACCATCCAGACTCTAGAGAACATGTTACGGGCATGCGTCATTGCTCTCAAGGGTAGCTGAGAATATCACTTACTCTTAGTGTAGTTCGCCTACAACAACAGTTACCATGTGAGCATAGAGCTGACACCCTATGAGGCACTTTATAGGAGGCCGTGCCATTCTTTATTTTGTTGGGCGGAGGTTGGAAATAGACCATTTATGGTCCGAATTTGTTTAAACACATCTTAGAAAACGTGGACTTGATACGAAAGCTTATTCTCACGGCTCAGAGACAGCAAAAGAGTTACGCCAATGACCTCAAGAGTTTGGAGTTGGAGATCACATCTTCTTAAAGGTGATGTCTAAGAGGGGAGTGGTCAAGTTTGAAAAGCGAAAAAATTGTCGCCGAGGTAGTCCTTTGAGGTACAAAAATGGTTGGTGTAATCGCTTACCAGTTGACGCTACCACTAAATCCATATGGTGTTCACACAGTATTCCATGTCTCCATGCTCCGAAAATACAGTTCAGATCCTACGAATGTAGTAGATTGAGAGAAGCTAGTTGTTGATTCAAATGAGAACTTCGAAGAGAGGCCGGTGCATATCATGGATAGCCAAGAGCAAGTTTTGGGAGATAAGAAAGTGAGGTTGGTAAAGATACTCTGGTAGCATTGTGTTGTAAATGAGGCGACATAGAAATGTAAGGACACTATACGTGCCAGTTATCCATTCTTGCTCGATGATGGAAATACAATTCTTATAGTTATGTAATATTATATCACTGTTACATATGCATGTGATTGAATGTAGATTTGTGTAAATTTCAAGGATGAAATTTCTTTTAAAGGGGGGAAAATATGAAATTCAAAAAAAAAATTATAAAAAAAATGGCAAATCAATAATTAATCGCTATGATAGAGTTCACACCCAAATTTTTCTAAAATTCAGATAACAAAATAAACTTCACTGTTGAATTCGTCTCCCAAAATCTAGTTATCCAAAGCACCTAAGGCCCCCTTCAAATAAATTCAAGCTTAATAAATGCAAGAGCCCGTGGCATTCACTTACGAGTATAATCAAGACCACTCGATTTTGGTGAATACAAAAGTTTCGGGTCCTCCAATTCTGTCAAACATCCAATTCATCTTCTCAGAATAATTTAAATTAAAATAAAACAAATTTATCACATCTTGTCATTTATATTTTATAATATATATAAAAAAAATTGCTTCACCTTAAAGACACCATGGTCAAAAACATCAGCTATGAAAACAAGAACTAAAGAACTCTAAAGATCTTTCAAAATATTTTCCTTAGACAATAACTTAAGCATGGAAACGGGGTGCATACAATAGGGATTTAAGTCCTCTCATATAACGTGATTATAGCTTAAAACGAGCAGCCTGGTGCATGAGCTGGAGTGTGCACAATCTTACCCAGCATGCAAAGATGCTGTTTCCATAATTCAGCCCCTCACGACCAAGTCACAGTCATGACTTCACCTCCTACAAAACTTACATTCCAACAAGAGACACCAAACCTTGGTCGGTTTCAATCTTTACAAGAAAAAACTGAACTGAATAAAAAATTCTCT
Organism: Ilex asprella; assembly: GCA_023539305.1. NCBI lineage: Eukaryota > Viridiplantae > Streptophyta > Magnoliopsida > Aquifoliales > Aquifoliaceae > Ilex > Ilex asprella. Next base: position 14,246,987 of record CM042194.1, on the reverse strand, counting down.
CCAATGAAATGCCACATTTAAATCTTGATATTGAAGTAATCTGGCATCAAAATGATGTAATCGTACATAACCGTCTTCACCTCCACTTGAGAAACTACACAGCAAAAAGAAATACTAAGATCAAATCAGCTAAAACGTAGAAGTGGGTCAATATCATTATGCCCATCTATTGTAGACCTCATGAATGTCAGCCATAAAACTGAAAGTAGTACGATAAAAATAAACTAAAGCAAAACTTGGAGGAAAAAAATAGTGCAAAGACTGAGCTGTACAATGATAAAAATGATGCTACATTGACAATTTTAAAGCAAGCTTCACCTCAACAAAAAAGAATTGTGTTTACAAACCACGAAAGTGTCAAGCAATTGACATATCCATGACAGTGACCACCCCACTAATCCAAAATTCAAAGCTACAGTGCACACTGTGCCTAACTGACATAGATACCACACGATCTACAGTAGACAAACAAAAAAATAAAACACTTATTTGACAAGATTAATGTAGCAACTTTTAGTTCACACAACTGTATCAAGACACTAATTCATGTTACTTCGGTGATGTAGATTGGGAGAAGAAATAGGGATGAGAACGGAAGAAATCAGGATGAGAAGCGAAGAAAAAAATTGGGAAGGAAAGAGATTGTAATTTTATTCAATACTTCAAATCTGATACAATCTATACATCCACCCCCTTTTTTAATGGCAACCAAATAACTAATTTAAGAGTACTAATGACTCAATTGTTCTTACCATCTAACAATTACTTATTTAAAAATTAAAATCGATCTCAAGAAAGACAAAATTTATGGTTGTGCCACAAGTGATGATGCAACACCTGAGCTTGGTAAAATCAATGGAGACACTAAAAATTGTGATGATATATCAGAATATGAAAGTCTTCACATTGATGTTATTGACTTTCACAGAAGTTCAAGGGAGTTGATAAGTGTGCACCGTGGATTTGCCAACCGAATTAAATTTGGTATTCAACAATATTGTGTATTTGATAATGTTAAAATAAATCAAGGTTAAGCAGACAACGGATTGTAGGTCTGACAATTCTAGACACTACTCGTGAAAGCGACACAAACCCCACACGAATTTAGCGGGTTTGAGTGCAGTCTTAATGGGTGAGGCTGGTTAACCGGTTAATTTGGTAGACTCATGAAATAAACGAACTGTTTTGTGTTTAACCCATAAACTCGTTTCAACCCATTTAACCCGTTAATAGTGATACTATAAACTTTTTTTAAAAAAAGTAAGGCCTCTCAGCCTCCGCCTGATCTCACACCACTCACCTCTCAGACTTATTCAAATTTAGTAGTCATTTAATGTTTATTTTTTGCCTTTTTTTTTTGTTTAATCATGATTTATTGTTATAGTAAATATGTCAAACATATGTAGTATGCTGCGAGTTGATAATTTTTCGTGTGGATTAGAAATATTCTAACCTATTCTCTTATTTAGCAGGTGACACAAATTGTTTCAGGTAAACTCTTCTATTAAACGATTCGTGTATGGGTGTGATAGTTAGACTCGTTTATACAAACAAATGAGGTGTGGATTTGAGGGTTTTTTTACACAAACTGGTTCCACCTGACACAAAATCGTTTCTATAAACCCCACACTTTTATCTTTATATAACTATATATATATAACTGGTAATTAATCCTTTTGAATTGTTGATAAGGTGAAACTCAGGTAAATATTAGTTAAAACTTAGTTGTAGCTTGAAAACATATGAAATCGTTGGCCATAGAACTTGTATCAACTATGTTTGATATACAACTGTAGGTTGTATAAGTTTAGGTTGATTTTGGAAGGAATTGGAATGAATTGGAAATAAAAAACAGAGGAAATAGGAAAAAAAAGAAAAACTGTACCGGTACTGTATACCGGTACCCCGAGGTCCAGAGAGTTTACCGTACCGGTACAGTGTATCGGTATTATACCGTACCAGTACTGCCGAAAGAGATCTGACAATTTAAAGTCGCGATTTGTGGTCCATTTTCGCCTTACAAATACATTAGGACGCCTCTTTTAGCCCTATTTCGGCGTGTCTAACCCCAGAAAAACCTTAGAGATGAAGAAAGGAAGAGAAAAACACAAGATCAAGGGGATTTACACTTCAAAGAAGACCAAACATTCATCTTATTCACAAAACTAAGGAACCAATGTAGATGTTTTCTTCTTATTCTCTTACATTGAGACTAGGGTTTACTTATGTGTATTCTTTAGACTCTAAATCTTATATACTTGCTATGAAATATTTGATTCTTGGTATTCTTGCATATGTGAACAGGTGTTAAACAAAACTAGGGTAGGATAATCATTGAATCTCTTTTTTGCTTCCAAACCCTAGTTTTCAAGAGAAATGAATTTTTCTCTTGATTCTTCCTTTGTTTTAAATTTCGAAACCCTAGTGCCTTGTGTTGAGTAATGAAATGACAGTGTTGATGATCTCTTGCATTTTTCTTCGATTTCCCTATGGAAATAATGCATGTAAAAATTTGGGAATTTTGGAACTTTGCTTATGATTTGTGAAAATGGGTGAGAGGTTCCTCGTAAAGATGCTCATGCCAAAGAGGAACAAAACTGTGAGGGTGAAAAGTTCCTTGTAAGGATGTTCATTCCAAATAGGAACAAAACCTTGAGGTGAGAGGTTTCTTGTAAGGATGCTCATGCCAAAGAGGACAATACTATATTATGTGTGGGCTAGGGTATTCTCAAATGTGTTGATTCATGTTATTGTCGTACATATATATTGTTATAACTGGTAGAAGTTGTGGTTTGATATACATGGTGGGTTATGGTTCATTGTTGAATGGAAAATTGTGGAAATGGCTTATTGCTTGGGAATTGATTTTCCTTATTCACTCGATTATTGTTATTACGTAAACTGAAGATCTATTGAAATGTGACTATTTTCTTTCAAAATGGATATATGCTATTTGTGAAATGAGACAGACCGCTTTTATATGCTTTTCTAAACCTTTTTTGAATTTGGGAGGATTTTTCTACAGAGCTTAGTGCTCACCCCCTACAAATAATGTCTACTTTCATATTTCTGTTAGGAGAAAGAGGCCGGAATAGATGAGCAAGTGACTTGGGAAGCTCAAGTGGATGGGCATGTAAATCCGAAGGGATATGTCTAGACGGTGCTTTTCGATTCTAGACTAGGAGACACCTTTTGAGATAATGTTCATGTTAGTATTTTGTTATTTCATTGAACGATTAAGTTGGATTCTTTTAGGTGTAAATGCCTTCACTTGGCATATTCTTTTGGGATGTAAAAGTCATGGTTTGGCCTAATCTTTTGAATGATGTTTTGAATATTTGTTATGATGAATGAAATTTCTTTATTGATGGATTTATTTAGTTTCTCTCATGAAGTGAATGGTTTTTAGTTTGTAATGTCGTCCAAGGTATATTTTTGGGCGTTACAGTTTCACTCGACATAATTGTCAAGCCTACCGGATTAACTTTGGAAGATGTTCTTCAAAGAATTATTAAGTCAATGCTTGAAACAAGTTGTTTCAAGGGTAAATATTGAATGGGAATTCTAATTAAATAAGGAATAGTTTCCATATATATTTAGAATTAGAATTCCTTGTACTACAAGGATTAGGATTTAGTACAATAAATAAGGTTATAAGCCCTAGAATTGGGAGATCTTTTATTTAATATTATTGATTTTGTTCTCTTTGAGAGAGAATTCTTAACTCTAGTGCGCCAAATTTCATTGAATATTGAGATTGGTCATACTTTTATCGTGTTCCTCTTCCTCATTACGCTCATTTGTTTCTACTTTGTTCTACAGTGTTCAATTTGTTTATTGAACTGTTATATAGTGTTTTTCTATTATTTGTTCTGTTGTGTTAATTAAACTAAATATTTGCTTGTTTTTAAATTGTTCGCTTTGTTTTGCTCCATTGAAGTGCTTGCTTTGCCTCTCGCTTCTTGCCTAGGCCTCAAGTGACCAGTTCGCTTTACATCTAAAATAAAACTCAAACAATAAGAAAACCCAATATAAATATGAAGCTTGGGTAAACGGGTAACCTAAAAAAATTGTGGATCATGGGTCAATGAATAACCCAATTATATGGACCGAGGGTTAATAAGTAACCCAATAAAAAACTGGTTTATGGGTTAATGAATAACCCGATATAATCTAGATTTTGGGTCACTGAGTAACCCCATTAAATTATGCACTGTGGATCAAAATTTAACCCAAATATAATGTGTCAAAGAATAACCCGAGAAGTATCCACCAAACAGACCCTAATGGGCTCGTTTGGTAGACGTATTATGAGGAAATTAAATATTGGATTGTACTATTTCTTATTTAATCGGGCCTAATACTTTGTTTGGTAAGCAAATTTGATGTCGTATTAATTTCAAAAACGTATATTAATCGTATACTTATCGTATATTTTTTATACGTTAGACCTGTATTATGAAGGTATTTTAATACCACCAAAAGAGGTGGTATTATAATCCAACTCAAACGTATTATTTTACATATTTACTATTATAACCCCCCAACTGATAAAATTAAAATGTCATCAATGTAACAAATACTGATTGAGGTTATTTTTGTTAATTTAACATTAATACGATCAAATAATTTTCTAACCAAACAACGGATTGGACTAAATAACTATTATCCAACGCTTATATTGTGTATACCAAACACTAGATAAAATTACGTATTATTTTAATACCTCATTTAATCTTGTATTTTATCCATCTGTATTGTATTAGCCTGTATTATTTTATTTAATCCGTCAATTTCTAATACGGCAACCAAACGAGCCCAATAGATACAAGCAAACATCCAACAAACAAACTCTTATTGGCTTCTCAACCCGAACAACATATGTTGTTAAGCACACGACACAAATAGCAACCCTCGATGACACCCTGCGATGAGATTTTGGTTATTGACAAGATTGTGGTTATTGACAGTGGCAAAGATCCTAGTAGAGCTGTTATGCACAGGACACAAACAACAACCCTCTATAACAACTGGAGACGAGATTTTGGCTACTGACGGTGGCAAAGATCCTAATAGAGCACAATCACGCCTCTGGCAGAAGCTAGCGAAACAACTCTGAACCTCAAGTTGTTCCCCAACAAACATTGGCAACCAAGGTAACAATTGATGATGATGACACCACAAGTCACAAGGTAGATATGATCATCGGCCAGGGCTTGGATGGGGACCCCCATTCTAGTTCGAAGCCCTCAAACCAAGCTTCGTCCCTCACAAACAGTTGTGAACATTGACCACGATTAGTGCTATGGAAGACTACTATGAATCTGATTCTGCTTTTTTTCTCGAACCTTGTTGTCGAATTTAGTTATATGATATGGAGAAACAAGAATTAAAGGATGGGTTAAGTTGGTTTGATTGGAGAGGGTGATGGGCAGAGGGCCGTGATGATGACTGGATATTTTAGGGTTTGTAATGGATGATCATGGTCGATGGTGATGACGTGAGGGATGGGTGTTGTGTTGGAATGTTTGACGGCTGTTTTGGGTGTTGTGTTGCGATGAACATGGACGGTGTGGTTGATGAACGATGCTGGTGCAGAGGTGATCTATGGAGCGTGTGATTAGGAATGAATTTAGGCTCTAATAGCAATTTGATGTATAGATTGGGAGAAAAAATTGGGATGAGAAGGAAAGAAATATGGATGAGATGGAAAGAAAGAAATTAGGAAGGAACGACATTGCAATTTTATTCAATACGTAAATCTAATACAATCTGACATCCATCCCCTTTTAAAATGACAACCAAATAACTAGTCTAATAGTCATAATATGAGAATCTATTATTCCTACCATCTATCAACTACTAATAACCAAATTAAACTAGATCTCAAGAATCAAGATAATGCAATCTTATAAAAATCTATATTTACGTCTAGTAATTGTCCGTACCTAAAGGCACGGTGTTACTCATAAATTAATTATAAATATTTATCCATACATAAATGTAAAGCAAAAATACAACATTGTAATAAACGATAAACAAAATGAGTCCGCTAATATTTTTTATAACATCAACTTATATGTATAACATATATTTTCACATTAAATTGTTATTTGTTACGTCACGAAAATTATGTTATAACTATTGAAACATAATAATTCAAACATCTGAAAAAATATATCAGTTGACAATATTCAATTTTTTGTTTTTGATTCAAATTTCGTGATATTAGCATTCATAATCAACTTTATCTAAATAATAACAAAATTCATAATTAATAAAATAAAAATTAAAACAACACTCCCACTAATAAACTAAGCCTGCGGATGTTGTCAAATGACCAAATATAATTATCAGAAATTCAACCAACTTCCAAAAGATACGACCAAACTATTGAATTTGTATGATTCGAATTTATAGTAGTGTTTTTAATTTTATATAATTCTTCTCGATTATTTATAGTCTTAGTATATTTTCTTAAAACTAAATGTTATTTAGTATTTGATTATTTAGTAAAGATTGTTGTTTCGTGTTGTTCATTAAATATTGAATTTGTATGATTCGTGTTCATAGTATTGCTTATAATTTTGTATCATTTATCTCGCTTGTAATTTTGTATCATTTTTCTCGGTGATTTAGATTTGGATTATTTAATAAATATTGTTGTTTTGTGTTGTTCACTAAATATTGAATTTGTATGATTTGTGTTTGTATATGAATTTAATCTTGTATATTTTAAATGTTAAACATATTTTCTTTAATATATCGCTTGATATCTAAGTTGTCCAATAACTTGAATTTAATCTTGTATATTTTACATGTTAAGCATATTTTCTTTGTTAAATTAGATTTTTTACAAGTTATGCTTTTTTTTTTATTAAGAAAAACATAAAATTGACTATTGAATTTGTATAATTCAAGTTTATAGTAATACATTTTATTTTATATCATTCTTCTTGGTTATTTATATTCTTAGTATATTTTCTTAAAACTAAACGTTATTTAGTATTGAATTATTTAGCAAAAAATGTTGTTTTGTGTTGTTCACTAAAAATTGAGTTTGTATGATTCGTGTTCATAGTATTGCTCATAATTTTGTATGGTTTCTCTCGTTTGTAATTTTGTATCATTTTTCTCGGCTATTTAGATTTGAATTATTTAATAAATATTGTTGTTTTGTGTTATTTACTAAATATTGAATTTGTATGATTCGTGTTTGTATATGAATTTCATCTTATATATGAAATGTTAAACATATTTTCTTTAATATATCTGTTGATATTGAATTGCTCAATAACTTGAATTGAATCTTATATATTTTACATGTTAAGCATATTTTCTTTGTTAAATTAGATTTTTTCAAGTTATGTTTTTTTTTATTGATTATGGAAAAAAAATTAACTATTAAATTTATATGATTCGTGTTTGTAATATTGCTTGAATGAAAGAGAGAGATACAAAAGAATATTTTCGTGATATATACTATCTATCTAATATTTATTACTTAATTTTTCTTTAGAGAGATAAAGAGGAATATTTTTGTAATATACTCTCTCTATGATAAATATTATCTATCTATAGAGAGATGTAGTATTTGCTTGAATTAGACACTATCTAATATTTTCATGATATTTTCGTAAGATACAGAGAGAGATAGAGAGAAAAAATATTGTGAAAATTTGATATTTTTTGCCTGAATTGAGCGTGAGAGAGATACAAAGGAAAGAGAGATAGAGAGATATTTGCTTGATTTAAATAAAAGATTTGGGAGAATTAAATTTTGGAATATCAATTTTGTAAACTACAAATTTTGTGCAACAAAAATATTTCAAATGAGTTAATGTGATACGTCGGCTCAAAACGATCTAAGACGTTAATAGTTCGAGACAGTTTGGGATAACTTTGTCAGTTAGATGATGCGCTTTTTGGTCATGAAATGATCTAAACAACTCTTTGTCTTCAAAATTCAAATTCGTTCTACTTTATTATATGGATAAGATTCCCATCATTTGGCCTTCTAAAAAATTTATTTGGGTTTCAGTCTGGGCTGAGCTCAATTGTGGCTTCTTTAATTGTTGTTTTGCTATCTATCTTGTTTTATTCTATTTCTTGCTTTCAACATTTTTGCACCAAAATACATGGTTCTTAAAGGCTAATATAAAGCACACTAGCCACATACATGATAAATTTAGAAATTTCCAAGCAAAAGCCAAAAACTTGCAAAATCTGTTTTATACACATATTTTTTAGCAATTCCAACTAGAAAAGCTCAGGATATACCGATTTCAAAGTGGCTACCTCACTCATTACCACAAATTTGAAAAGCCATACCGTACCAATTACAAATCACTGATAGGTTCAGAGTGACTAAAAAAGCCCAAGAAATGCAACAGGATGTCATAAAAGTCAGAAGTCTAAGTGGCAACTTCCAAAAGTATGTGTGGTATCATAGCTAGTAATAAGGCACGTATCGTTGCGATATGTGCACTTCTTGTCTTGCATCACATGTCCAAATCCTAGGTTTGCTTGCGTGAACACTCCACTCAATTTGAAGCGCCCATAGAACATTTGCTTTACTGAATTTCAACCAAATATAACACCCAGAAACACTTATACATGCACAAAGACGCACATCAAATTTTTTTATCTTTAGCTAAGGAGGATTACGCGGAGAGGGAAAAAATAAAATGTTTGCTCTGAAGAAATGCTAATATTTGTCGTAAAAAGAAATATAACTAGAATAACAATAAAGTATCAAACCTATATATGGCAAACAACAAAACCTTTATGGTGATTGCACTATACTCTAAGACGCAGAGGTTCTCATCGTCCAATGAAGAAGTCCTGCAGAAAATGTGATGCAAAAGTAAGCGAAATAATATCTTTTTCCATCAGGGTTGAAGGACAAAGCATTTATTGGTCCAAAGTGCCCTTTCACACCTCCTATTTCCTCTTGAAGAATCTAATCAAACATAAGAGGAAGTATAAAACTGATTTACGAGCTTTCCATGCCGGTGGAGCCCCACATCATCCAAATCATTACTATCATTTTTACCTTCTCAAAAAATTTGGCTTCAAACTTTCCACCACGATGATCGGTGGTAGTGACAGCTGATGCATCCTGACCACCTCCAAGCACCACCTGTAAAGCATAAAATCAGTAACAATTAGTTCCATGTATCCATGAAGATAAGTAGTATTAATAAAATGAAATCGAATCCATTGCCTGTTAGCACAAATCATGTAATTAATCACTATGACAACAATCTCACATGCACCATGCACATGCATATTAAGCACATTCTTAGTACTATTTTCCCAGTTCTACTAAATGGAACATAAAATAACTATTGTTGCATTCAATGGTGTATATAGTTTGTAATATAAATTAGTTCAAATCAGATCAAATAAGGTGGTGATGATTTTTTGCAAGAAAAATAAAATGCATCTTTAATCGCAAACCATGCTACCAAGTGTAACATCGAGCCAAGTAATCTAGGCTCTCTAAAAATGAGTGTATTGCAATAGAAAATTATTACAACTGAAAAATTGCATGCGAAATCAACCACTATGTAAACTAGTGTTGCTAACTGCAGCAACTATTGTAGTTAGCAACTATTGTCAAGGGTCAAGATGAGAATGGTTAAAAAGCTAGCCTTAATATCTTCCAACTGCCACATTCAGATCCAAAATGACTGAAGTTTAACTAGAGGAAACTCCAAACTAAATTGAAATCTTGCGCTCGAACTTCTGTTACATCTGCATATAACAAAGCAGACTCAATTGGTAGTTCTGTTGTTTATAGTCCGTAGACCTTTCTGAGCCCCACTGCAGAGAACGCCTACCTTGATAAAGGAAGCATAGTACAAGTTGTCCGAGCAGTAGAAGCTTGGAGCTAATTCTGAAGGCAATGCAAGCCTAGTAGAAAAGATGAAAGCCATAAATTGGGCCAAACCAATTAGATTGAACAAAAAGCATTTCAAACTGTAGAGAATATAGATTATATACATGTATGCAATGAGATGAACCAGTAGGAGAAAGAGAGAAATTGGGCATACGCCATAAGCCCCAATTACTAACAGAACAATACATACATAGTTATAGGGTATAGGGTATATGTTAATGACCCTATTACCCCTCCACTAATACACCCACTCACACTCCCCCTCAAGCTAGACTATATATATTAAATAGTCCTAATTATCAACAGATAGTGAAAATTTTCTCTCTAGTAAGAACCTTGCTAAAAATGCCTGCTAGTTGACCGGAGAGGATTGTACGTAACTCATAGTAATCTCCTTGGATTGAAGATTTTCATGACCAAAATGACAATCAAGCTCATTGAGTTATTATTCACAAATCAATATTCATCGCAACCTGGTTATCACAAAACAACTGCATTGGGAATGTCATTGGAAAACCAATCTCATACAATAAATTCTTCAAGAATATTAATCCACACATAGTCTGAATCATAGCTTTACATTCTACCTCGGCGACAATAAATTTCTTCCAAGAAATGTGCAATACCCATAGTAGATCGTCTATTTGATAGGGAACCAGCCTAGTCTACATCAAGTAAAACCAACTACTTGAAAATTTTCATGAGCTTTTAATAACAATCCTTATCCACTATGAAGCAAGAACACTCTCAAGCACGACGCACGGACAATCTCGAGAAGGTGATGTATCCGTGTCAAACACCGATACTCTTCTGATACGTGTCTTATACTCTTTTATCCGTATTCATAATTAAATGATAAAATTTTAATTTCGGATTAGAATGTATCTACTACTAGACAATAAAAATATATTGAAATGTGATTAACAAAGTTTAAAAATTTGACAAAGTATTTCATAGTTATTAAAAGGGATTTTTGGAAGCAGGTACACCTAATTAGACTTATTTGGCAAAAAGTACACATTAAAAAATATTTTGGAAAAAGGTACGCTAGTTAGATACAAAGACATAAATGCCCATTTTAGGGAAAGTAGTGTATTAAATATCTCCTAGTTTTGTGGGATATTTTAATATTTAATGCACCTTAATTAATGTGTACTTGTTAATGAGCAATGCTACATGGACTTCAAAAGTAGACTTAAAAAATTGATTTGATAATCTCAACCATTGATTTCATTGCAGGTCCCA
>CM042194.1:14199204-14230838 GCA_023539305.1 Ilex asprella | reverse complement strand
GTACTTTTTGCCAAGTAAGTCTAATTTGGTGTACCCCTTTACAATTTACCCTTATTAAAATCGTACGATTCGGTTTGATTCAGGTACAAAACAATTCGTACTTTATATGAGAATCGTTTTAGAGTTGAATCGCACTTGAATTGCACGATTTGTATAATTCGATTTTTATCGCACGAGTCACACAATTCCATAACTTTTTTTTAAACCCAAATTTTTTACAAAACGACGTCGTTTTATTTACAAATGCACTGACGGCCTAATAAAAACTCAACATCTTTGGTCGTTCTCCATCTAACGTCGTCTAAAGCTCGTCTTGCGTTGTCTAAAGTTAAAGTTCACGACTAACGCTCTCGCATCATCGATTAATTTTTGCTCTCAATTCTTTCATGGGTAGTTTGTTAGATTCTAATTTTTTGTTTCAAAATATTAGTCTGGATGTTTTCTACCAATCAATTTTCTTATTTGTTCTTTTTTCATTAATGTTTGTAACCTAATCTATACTAGATGTCACTATTATAGTTCTTAAATAGTCATGACTTTTTAATGATTTTTTTTTCAAGTTGTTGAATTTGAAAATGGTTTAGCAAAATATGAAAATTAAGCAAAAGGCTAGCGTATTTCTATTTAAACGTGATTATGACAATTAATTATTTTTAAAATGCAATAATGTCCAGTATTCAATATTTTGTCTATTTTAAATATGTAATATTATTTTTTATTTTTTTAAAATTTTATGTCGAATATTACGATTCAAGATTCGATACAATTCACAATTCTCAAATTTAGGATTCCGATTCACAATACGAATCGTAATTTGACAACTATGAGTATGATTAATAGCACCAGACATGTTAAAGTCGTACTCCAAATATAATAATAAAAATAAAAGATTCATAAAAGTTTTAAAAAAAAGAATTGAGAAAATAAGAGCAACTATTTAAATAATGTATTAGGTAGACATTCTCTACAAAAAAAAATGATGATTACTTACTATTATGATAATGCCTTAGTCTAAAAATTCATAAAGATGACTACACATAAAATTTACTTATCACTAAATCTTTTATGAATTGTATATTATTAGCACTATATTTGCGATAAATTATATAAAATTACTAGTTATTGCCAGTGCCTGAAGGCATAGAGTAATTAAAAAAATTGTCAATAAAAAATATATTTGTATTTTCACCCAAAATCAAATCACAAATAAAACTAAGAGAGAAATTTAAGCACAGGTTGTAGTGGGCTATGAAGCACGGACACTCGATTTTGGCTCACGTATCCGTGTCCGACACGTCTGGGACACGGACACGTTCGGACAAGCTGGGGACACGTGTCAGACACGTTAATTATAGTGCTCATTTTTTTTTAATTTTTCAAATTCTGACACGTGACAGACACGCAACAGACACATTTAAGGGCCATTTTGTAATTTTAAAATTAAAACATGGGGTCTTTTTTGTAGTTATTTAAAAGTGGCAAGGCTAGAAAATAAAAATCCCAAAGATTAGGAATTAAAACGTAAATATATATATATATATATATATTTCTTTTATTTCTCTCTAACTCTCTGTGTTCTCACAGTTGACGAACAATCGACGAAGAAAAAAAAAAGAGAACAAAGACAAAGAAAAAAAAAGAAGAAAACTCCGGCGACATCTCGACTTCTCTATCCCTCCAACGACTTTGGTTCTCTCCAGGAAGTTAGGATTCGAGATTCCTTATTTTCTTGGGCAATTTTTCAACAACCAGCGCATCACATGCAACCTTCGGGGCTTCTCCTCTATCTTCAGGCAACCTTCAGCGAAGAAAATGTGATTCTCATCTATCTTTAGGGCTTATGCTATTAAGGTTTTCAGTTAGCGTTTAACGGGTTTTAAACCCTAACAAAAAAATGGCATTTTTTTTCATTCTATTTTTTTGGCAAAGCCTTTTATTTTATGGTTCATTCTATTTTTCTGGATGTTATTTTTCTGGTATAGTTTGTCTGCTATTTTTTTTCCTTTTTTTTTGCTGCTGCAACCCTGTTGTTTTTGCTGCTACTTGCTGTTTTTGCTGCTGCCTACTGATTTTGCTGCTGTTTTTGCTGTTATTTTTTCCTATATGAGCTGCTGAAACTCTATTGTTTTACTTGTATGCTACTTTTTTTTTCTGTTGTCGTAATTTCTGTTTTTCTTTTTATTTTTCTGGCCTTATTTAGAATTGAAAAAAATGAGTTCTACGGCAATGCACCATCTACTGAAGAAGACATCAGTAAACCTCTTTAGAAGTACATTACAAGATTCGAGAAGTTGAGTGATGGTGGAAAAAATATTTCTTGGCAATGTAATTTTTACAATCAAACTAAGAAAAGCTCATATACAAGAGTCTAAACTCATTTATTGAAATTGCTTGGTCATTGAATTGGAGCATGTTAAAAAGTTACAAGCCAAGATATTATAGATATACAAAAATTAGAGGATGAAGCCAATGAAAGATCGAGGAAAGTTGCACCAAAAAAAGTATCATTGCCTCCTACTGTCTCATTTGGGGATCATTTGGACAACTTTGATGAAGGGTGTTATGAATCAAAGAAAAGAAAGGTGACTAGAAGTGGAAGCACTTCGGCTATTGAAAAGACATTCAACTTGAAGACGCATGATCATTTAAATGCACTTATTGCTAGAATATTCTACTCCGGAGGCTTACCCTTTCACCTTGCAAGGAATTCATATTTTGTTAGTGTTTTTTCATTTGCCGCATCTAATCCTCTTCCGGGTTATTTGTCACTGGGGTATAATTCTTTGAGGCCTACTTTACTCCAACAAGAACATGTTAATATTGAGAGATTGCTATAACCCATTAAAAGAACATGGAAAGAAAAAAGTTGAGCATTGTGAGTGATGGATGAAGTGACTCACAAAGGAGGCCCTTAATTAATTTTATGGTCGTGACGGAAGATGAGTCTATGTTCCTTAAATCCGTGGATTGTTCGGGTGAAACTAAAGATAAATTATTTATTTTCAATTTGATGAAAGAATTAATTCATGATATGGGCCCCGATAATGTGATTCGAGTGATTACCGATAATGCTAAGAATTGTTCGAGGGCGGGCCATCTCATTAAAGGAATATATCCTAATAGTTTTTGGACACCATGTGTGGTTTACACACTTAACCTTGCTTTGTAAAATATTTGTGTGGCAAAGAATGTTGAAAATAATCAAGTAACATTTGATGAGTGTTCTTGGATTATAGATATTGCGGATGATATTGTGTTTATTGAGACTTTCATCATGAATCACTCTATGAGATTGGCAATGTTCAATGAATTTGTCCCTTTGAAATTGCTTTCTATTGCAAGTACACGTTTTGGCTCGGTGCTTGTAATGCTTAAAAGATTCTCTTCAAGCCATGGTTATTAGTGAGAGGTGGAGTAACTATAGAGAAGATGATGTGGGGAAAGCTAAGTTTGTGAAAGAGAAGGTGTTCGATGACATTTGGTGGGGGACTCTATTGATTACATACTTGCATTTACAACTTCTATATAAGATATGCTTAGGGCTTGTGATATGGATAAGCGTTGTCTTCACTTGGTATATGACATGTGGGATACAATGATAGAAAAAATGAGGATTGAAATATATATGCATGAAGGAAAGTGGGTTGAGGAGTCATCCACATTTTATGATGTTGTGCACAAAATTCTTCTTGATCGTTGGAATAATAATAACACTCCACTCCATTGCCTTGCCCATTCATTGAATCCAAGGTGATTTCTAATTCTTAAAATTTCCCCCCTCTTAATCATGCACTACTTACTTATTTCTTATTCTCTTATTTAAGGTACTATAGTAATCAATGGCTTCATAAGGATCCTACTCGAGTTCCCCCCCCCCAAATAAAGATATGGAGGTTTCTCTGAAAGAGTGAAATGCATAAAAAAAAATGTTTCTAATCCGGAGGATTGTGCAAAGGTACACGAGGAATTTGGCAATTTCTGAACGAAGTCCAGAGAGTTTGGAGATATTGACGCAATCCATGATCGCTATGGAATGGACCCTAAAAATTGGTGGGTTGTCTATGGGGCAAGTGCACCTTTGCTTCAAAGTTTAGCTTTGAAGCTACTTTTGCAACCTTCTTCTTCTTCTTCTTCTTCATACTAATGCACCGGCCATGACAAAATCCAACCCAGGTTCTCATATATATATTTTGGTTCATCCCCGTGCCATGTACATTGATTGTTTCTCAGGAATCTATCCAACGATTATACCTAGTCCACCTATCACAACCAACAAATCACAATCACTTCGGGAAATGGCATCTACCATACCAATGGTAGTGAAGAGTCCCTTCCCAGGAAAAGTATACCACCCCTAGTTCGAACTCCAGTGAACGATAGTGGTTGCATTACCAAATGACAACCCACTACAAGTGTTAGGAAACCATCTCACCCCCACTAGGATAGACTAACCTCTAACACTCTACGGCATCTCTCGAAGGCAATTCAAGTCCATCACAACAACCATACAAAGTGAGAAAACCAAGATATTCTCAATTAACCAACAATTTCACATCATTACCGAAATCCCCAATTTTCACATGTGTCATACGGTAGAATAATCAAAGAAAATATACAAGAGATCATCATCAATATCATTTTATTGTACAATATTAAACACTAAAATTTTTGAAATCAAAAACAAAAAAGAAATCAAGGAAAAAACTCATCCCTTTTGAAATCTAGGTTTTTGAAGAAAGAAAAATGGGTATCCACCCTAACTTTATGGAAAACATGATAATAATTGCAAGGGAACCAAGAAACAAACAACCCATAACAAATACATACTAATAAGAGTCAAAACATATATATATTAGCCCTAGCTTCAATGAAAGAGAATAGGAAGAAATCCCCTACCTTTGCTCTTGAAAAACTAGGTTTTGATTTACTCCAAGGTGCAAATTCTCTCAAATTTAGTGTTTTTATCTTCCTTTCTTCCTCTCTAGGGTTTTTAAGGGTTAGAAGGGCGGAAATAAAGGCTAAGGATGCGTCTCTAGGTATTTATAAGGCAAAAATAGACCACAAATCGCGACATTAAACTATCAGACCTCTTTCGGCCGTACCGGTACACAGTACCGGTACGTCTAACTCTCTGAACCAAATTGTTCCAGAACACAGTACCGATATAGTTTTGCCTAGTTCCCTCATTTTTCAATTCTAATCCATTCTAAACCCTTCCAAAATCAACTCATACTTACACAACATACATTTGCACATCAAACATAGTTGATAGAAGTTCTATTACAACTATTCTATATATTCACGAGCTAAACCAGCTTTAACTATTATTTACAATATTAATATTTCCTACGTCATTACATATATTAAATTACTATACACCTTTAATATTATATTACTATAACCATGTGGGGGTTTACAGGGTGGGTGATGGCAACTGCGGTGGTGAAGCTTTTGTAGAGAAGTGATTTTAAAGGAGTAGATTTTTTTTTTTTACTTTTACTCAAGTAGTAAAACTATTTTTGACTTATTTTGAAGTAATTAAAATATTTTGTTTTAAACACTACTTTTTTTTAAAGTACTTATGAGAAGTCTTAAGTCATACAAGCACTTTTGAAAAGTCACCCCAAACACACTCTTAGGTTGCTTATTTTCTCTATGAAATTTGGGAAGTTAATATTAACTGTCGAATTAAATTTAAAGCAAAATTTAAAACAATCTCAACCGCTGAAAAGCAAGTAATTTTTTATGTCTTCAATCTTTGTACTTTATTATATGGATATATAAAATATAATTTTTGTAGTATATCCCCAACAAGTCTGTGTCCTAATTTTTTTAGAAATGTTGTATCAGGGTGTCCGTGTCGTGCCATATTTGTGTCCCCGTGTCCATGTATATGTTCGTGTTTCTTAGCTCTCAAGGTAATTTCTCCGCGTGGGACACCGACACTCTTTGAACGCATATCCAATACTCTTTTATGCATATCCAAAATTAAATAAAAAAATTTTAATTTAAAAAATGAGTTCAACACTTCTTTGGTGATATATCCGACACTTTTTTAGACCATGTCTATTATTGAACAATAAACATGTGTTGACAATGATTAAAAAAGCTTAAAATTTTGAATCTAAGTATCTTATATTATGACAGAATATATAATTACCAAGACTGAACATCTTAAAATCGTCCTCAAAATATAATAATAAAAGTAAAAAGATTCATAAAATTTAAAAAAAATTAAAAAATAAAAACAATCATTTAAATTATATTTGTTAGGTATACGTTGTCTAAAAATAATTGATGCTTATTAACTATTATGATGTTTTAATCTAAAAATTCACAATAAATGACTAGACATAACAATTAATTATTATAAAGTTCTGATTTTCTTATGAATAATATATTATTATCACTATATTTTGTGATAAATTATATAATTTTATATATAAAACACATTTATCTATTGTGTATCCCAACGTGTCCGTGTGCTATGTTCAGAGAAATGTCATGCTTACATGTCCGTGTCGTGTCGAAATTGTGTCTCGCGTCCATGTCTGTACTTCGTAACTTATACAAGAGCCTTTTTCAAATATCTCAAAATTTGGATTACTACCTACCAATGGGGCATAGTTTTTGAAATAAAAAAAATAGGGGGCTCGTTTAAGGGAAAAATAAAATTTTGATTTCAAAATAATTGTCCATACAGTATGTCATTTATTAATCTAGATCCTATTATCACAAGTTGTCACTCTCACATCTAAGATTTTACCTATATAGAAGTGAAAGGAAGACACCTATTGAATATCTTATTACCATTTATTATTTACTCAATATTTTGAATGACTTGTTCAAGGAATACATGAATAACTAAAAACTTTTCAATATTCTTTGGTTCATTTAGGTTTATGGATTTTGTTGACATCTATCTTAATAAGATAGAGTTGTTTTTGAAATCACACACTTAGGGTACCACAAGAACGGCTGAAATTAATCTAAATTGATCTAATCGATAAAAATCAGCCCCAAAATTTTACTTCCCCCTCATTAACGTCAAACATCCCACCAGTTACTCTTATCTCTCCTTACTCCAGACCTCTTTTATTTTGTGTTCTTTCTCACTCTTTTTTTAACTCCTATCATGCCTCAGCGACAACTGTAATCCCGTCCCTCTTTCTCTCTCTATCACCGCTAATTGTTTCTTCTATCACCCCTTAAGCAACTCGCACACTCGCACACTCAACATGAGAAAAACACACGCACATACTCACAAACACACATTCGCACTGTACCAGCAGCACACATATGCCAATACTCTCTCTCACACACACACCAGCAAATAGATTTCCACAGTCACACCTCAATTCACTCCGTCGCGCACAAATGTAGTTAGATATTGGGCCAACACAAAGTACTTTGTTAGACTTATTTTGATTCTATGGTTAAGACTTAAGTTGATTGGCCGGTTGAACTCAAGTGACCTAAACAATTTTATTGAATTGTTTAATGCTCTCAAAAACCTTGCAGGAACCACAGGCAAAACACAAAAAACAGAACACCTATGGCCATTGATGGTGCTATTTTGACGTGGATAGGGCAGAATATATGGATGTAAACAAGTGTGAGTCTGAGCTACGAGGCTCGTGTGTATATGATGAACAGAATTTAGGGAGTTTTTGGGGGAAGGGATTCAACACAGAGGAAATATAGTGGTTCACCGGCTTGAGAGCTCGGCTAGTCCACTCTACAATGGAGGCTCTTGCTCCATTTTCTTTATTAATTCCTTTTTTTTCGTTTTACAGGGCAATATCGAAGAGATTAAGGTTGTTCATTTCTCTGTAGCCTCTAGGGCTTGGAGTCTATTGCTAGGTTTGTGGTCATCTCCCCCCTTGGGTTGCTATATCATCCTCTTTATATAGCCTCTTGCTTACCTCTAATTCGAGTATTTCCTACATTCATGGGATCCTTCCCCCTCCCCCTCCAATGGAGGAGTTTCCACATATTTACGGGGCTAACTCCGTAGATTTTATCCCGGGATTATGGCCCCGTATTCTCGGGATCTGCCTTGATTTTAGGAGGGGATCTTAGTTAGTTGAGAGTTTGTAGTTTTGACTCAATTCTTGTGGTTATCCAGCTGTTTTCTTACCAATTTCGTTATAATTTAGCATGTGGGTGCCCTAATTCTAGTCCTCTGAGCTCCCCTTGTCTTGGCTGACCTCATTTTATTGCTAGCTATTTGTTGCTTCCGTTCAGTTCTAACCAGCTGAGTTGTTACAACTTGGTATCATTGTATGTAGGTATTTAAGTGAATGAGCATAATTCTCTGGTCCACTGCTTCAAAGCTTGCTTAGTCCTTTGAGTAATTGTGGCAATTATACTTGTTAACCTCCCAACAAAATCCCTTAACTGGTTCTTTCATCTCTCTCTCTCTCTATAGCCTCTGTTTAGTTGGTGGTAAAGTGAAAAATAATTTAGTGGATTTTTGCTGTGATGTTTGCCATGTAGTGAATATAGAAGTCAAATTTCTCCTCAGGTTCCTACAGTTGAAATATTTGTTGTTTCTCTTGCTTCACGTCGGTTTTACCATACAGTGCCTTCAAGCATTGATAATTGTTAATATCTTATAATACCGATTCTAGTTCCATACAAGATAAGTTTGACTATACTAATATCATTCATTTTCCACTATACATATATGAATCATCGGTTTTTAAACTACCACGTAGTACATTATAAAATAGAAAAAAAAAATTATAAATGTGTGTATCTTGTCATATTTGTATTCTATTTTTTCTATTTTGTCATATTACTGTGTCTGTATCGTATTATACTCATATCCCATGTATGTATCCATGTTTCCTAGGTTATCACACTTGCCAGCTCAATAGACATCAAAATATAATGAATGAAACACGCAAATATATCACCACCTTAAATTTAAAAATAATATAAACTAGCCAATTGTGCCTAATAAATTAAGAGGACCATTCACAAATTTAGAGTTCAAAAGAGCCTTGATTTAGGTATTTTTATTACTACAATTGTTGAAAGTAAATGCTGCTAGTCAACGTGATATCATTTAGGGAGTATGAAGCAGTGACTCCATAAAATAGAATTTTCATCTACAAAAAAAATAGTTACTCAGAAATTAGAGCTGAAGAGATATGGTAATAATGACATCATATACACTTATGCCAACCAAAGAAACAGAAATTTGCCCCCTCCCCCCCCCAAAAAAAACACACCAATGCTCAGAAAGAATAAAACTTCAATTCCAACTGAGAAAGATGCATCACATATGCAAATATACATAAACTATAGAATAGAATGCTAGACTATTTATGACTAAAAGTACGTGTTTAATCAGTACATATATGATCAAGAAGTCGGGACATTGCAACTACATTGACTGGACGTTCGGTTACATAGGTCTTGATAAGCATCAATGATCTTATGTCCCGAAGCTACAAAACACGAGACACACGATCCCATGAGAAAGAGGAAAGACAACAAAATTGTAATGAATAAGTGAAACTAAAGGAGACATGGTGCACAAAAAATACTTCAGTGCATATACCTTAGCAGATTTATCCAGGGTGATGGGTTAAGCCCAAATAATCCAATTTATTGTGGAAAGCAAAACCTTAATTAGAGAGCCCAGTCTTGTAAAGGCCCAAGTCCAGTTAAAGATCAAGAGGAAGCCACATCAGCTTATCAACGTCATCAAGGGAGCATTCGAGAGCCTTACCTGTACCACCAAGGAAACGGTCCACACTCACCTCATCCTTGACCGAATCTCATGGAGAGCGCTTCAACAACCTCGCACGTTGGGAAGAAATCGGGGGCTCCCCCAAAATAATTGTTTAGTTGCTGCATATTCGTCCCAACTTGTTAGAGGATCACTATAAATTGTAAGCCTCACTAGTACTTAGGTGGCATCTGATCACACTCACTTGAGCCCACGCCTCCTCTATTTCTCTAAAAAGTTTGTACTCTCTGCTCTCCCAAGACCTTTGAGTTAATAAAAGTACCCGGCAACCAAAGCCATTGAAGAGTGGACGTAGGTTACGATTGACTGAACCACTATAAATTGCTTGTGTCTTACCATCTCCCTCACTTTAAATACTGCATTTATTACTTAAACTTAACAGGTGGTGTGTAAAGTCATTTTGTGCATCATCAGTTTGGCGTCGTCTATGGGAAAGACGAAATTCTCACTTTAAATCATTCTTTCTCTTGAATCAATGACGATCACTACCAGGTCCATGAACTAACCTAAAGGCAATCCTCCACGAGAGGAGGAAATTGCTCCTCCCCCTACCAACCCTGTCCAAAATGCTCAAGCTCCAAATCCACAACAAATGTTGGAAATCATGCAGCAACTGGTGGCCTAAAACCAACAGATACTGCAACTCAGGCTTGCCGAACAAGGAAGAGCACAACTTGAAAGACCACAAGGGGCTCCACGCCCTGGACATCAAGATGCTCCACTTCCCGCTGCTCCCCATGTAGGCACCTATGCAGGTCTGGGCACCCCTTTTGGAATCCCCTAGGACGCCCCACATAGGGAAGCTCATCATGATTCACCTCTTTCCCCTCCTACTTCCTACGGTGGAGACCCTCATCTCCGGAGGATGAGGGTGAAAACCAAAGTATGGAGCATGCAAGTCATTTTCATGATCATTCCAGAGCAGTCCCCAATTATTGGGATGAAAAAATCAAGGAAGTACAAAATCAACTGTGCGATGTCTTCAACGCCATGAAGGCACAGAGACTCGAGTCAGTGGAGTACCTGGTAAGGCAGACATACACGCCTTTCAAGTCAAATGTGGCAAACTACCCCTCTCCCAGAAGTTGAAAATGCCTTATATGGAGACCTTTGACGGAACGAGAGACCCGCTAGATCACCTTGACGCCTACAAAACCCTGATGCAGTTGCACAATATCCCAGATGAAATCATGTGCAGGACATTCCCAACCACACTAAAGGGGTCAGCCTGACAATGGTTCTCTAAGCTCTTCCCAGCTTCTATTGCCTCTTTTACTGAGCTGAGTAGGTCATTTGTGTCACATTTCATTGGCGAACGCCGCAACCAGAAGCTTGTCATCCACCTACTTAGTATAAAACAGGACCGAGAGGAGAGTTTGAGGAGCTACCTTCCTTATTTTAAAGAGGAGGTACTCCGAGTTGATGAGCCCAACGACAAAGTAACTATGACCGCTTTCTTAGGAGGCCTCCACTCGTCAAGTTTTCTTTTCTCAGTGTTGAAATGCCCACCAAGAAGTATGCCAGAGTTGTTGACAAAGGCCCAGAAATACATGAATGCTGAGGACATCACAAGGGCCAGGCGAGGTGAGTCCTCCTGATCTGGAGAAAAGAGAAAGGAAAGAGAGAGGGACGACAAGAAGGAGACTAGCAACAAGCACAGCAGCAGAACAGAGAGGGTTCCCATCAAAGACTGACTAGGTCCTGTCCCTGAGAGGGACCGACAAGCCTTCATTCCCTTCAATGCCACTGTTGAGCATATCCCATGCCAGATTCAAGATGACACCGCAGTAAAATGGCCTGGTAGGATGAAGTCTTCTCCAATCCGAAAGAACCCAAATAAGTACTATTGTTTTCACCGCCACCATGGTCACGACATCGACGATTTCTACGAACTCAAAAGGCAAATTGAGGACCTCATTCAGCGTGGTCACCTTCGCCAGTATATAGCTGGCAAAGGGTAAGCGCCGCCACCACCTCACAATCACAACCAGGAAAATCCATAACCTATCAGAGAAATTCACACTATCTCCGGAGGGCTTGCACGAGGTGGAGAGTCACTTTCTACCATGAAGGCCCACGCTAGAAAAGGGAGGCACCTTGATGAGGGGCGCCCATCCAAGGTGCCCAGGCAGGGCGCCATCGAGGTCATATCCTTCTTAGATAAGGATTTGGAAGGAATTCAACACCCATATGACGACCCCCTGGTGCTCACCATGATCGTTGCCAATTTCCAAGTGCGCATGATCTTGGTAGATAGCGGTAGTTCTGCAGATATCCTATTCGTAGAAGTTTATGACTAGCTCAACCTGAGCAGGGAAAGACTGTAACCTATTAGATCACCCCTCATTAGGTTCTCTGGAGAAAAGG
This sequence comes from Ilex asprella, assembly GCA_023539305.1. Lineage (NCBI taxonomy): Eukaryota > Viridiplantae > Streptophyta > Magnoliopsida > Aquifoliales > Aquifoliaceae > Ilex > Ilex asprella. Next base: position 14,218,708 of record CM042194.1, on the reverse strand, counting down.
TGTATCCCCTAGGGTCCATCACCCAACCAGTCACAGTAAGAGCAACACCCCGAAGCTCCACGGTCATGATCAACTTCTTGGTAATAGATTACCCATTAGCCTACAGCGTCATCATGGTGCGACCTGCTCTTAACACTCTGAGATCAGTGCCCTCCACCCATCATCTCATCCTCTGCTTTCCAACCCAAAATGGAGTCCGAGAAGTCAGAGGAGACCAAGTAGTAGCAAGGGAGTGCTACGTCTCCTCTATGAAGACCAGGAGACTAGAGGAGGCATTGCAAGTCGAGGTCCTTGATCCAAGGCATGACTCCACCATAGAAAGAGGAGAACCCATCGAGGAGCTCACCCCTGTAGTCCTAGACAAAGAGTACCCAGACAGAAGAGTGTGTATTGACTCTTTCCTTACTAAAGATCTGACTCGCCAGCTAATAGACTTCCTAAGATGCAACATGGACATCTTTGCATGGTCGCATGTAGACCTTGAGGGCATCGACCCAAAAGTGGTCACGCACCATCTCAATGTTGACCTACATCACAAGCCTGTCTGCCAAAAGCTAAGGGGCGCATCCACAAAAAGGGCCCAAGCAATGGACAAGGAAGTGAAAAAGCTAATAGATAACGGGGCCGTCAGAGACGTAGCATAACTTGAGTGGCTCTCCAACGTGGTGATGGTCACTAAGGCTAAAGGAAAGTGGCGCCTCTGCGTCTATTTCACAGAACTTAACAAGGCGTGCCCGAAAGACAGCTACCCGCTACCACGGATTGACCTTCTCATCGACGCCGCTACAGGGCATGAGTTACTCACTTTTTTGGATGCATACTTCGGGTATAACCAGATTAGCATGCACCCACCGGATCAGGAGAAGACGTCATTCATTACTCCAAATGGAACCTACTGCTACAGAGTCATGCCCTTCTGGTTAAAAAATGCGGGAGCAACCTACCAACGCTTGGTGAAAAAAATGACGTGGATGACATGATGATGAACAGTCTCACAGCAGAAGACCACAATTATCACCTCAGGGGAACCTTCAATATCCTAAGATCCTATCACATGAAGCTCAATCCTGAGAAGTGCGCCTATGGCTTGGGGTCAAGAAAATTCTTGGGTTTTATGGTCAATCGAAGGGGTATTAAGGCAAACCCAAAAAAGATCAAGGCCATCCTCGACATGAAGTCACCTTCCACAATGAAGGAGCTCCAGCGCCTCAATGGGAGGATCATAGCACTTAATAGGTTCGTCTTCAAGTCTGCAGATAAATATCTCCCTTTTTTCAGAATTCTCCGAAAGGATTTTGAATGGAAACATGAGGCAGAGGAGACTTTTCAAAAGCTCAAAGCCTACCTGGCTACACCTACCCTCTAGTCACATGCCACTCTAGGAGAAGCTCTCCATCTATACCTTTCTGTTTCCTCATCAGCTTTAAGCTCCGTGCTAGTCAGAAACGATAATGGAGTGCAGAAGCCTATCTATTACGTGAGTAGGGCTTACCAGAGGGCAGAGGTGAGATATCCGGGGCTAGAAAGGCTATCACTCGTCCTAGTCACAACGACAAGACAACTACTTCATTACTTTTAGAGTCACATCATAGTAGTCATTACAGACCAATCTCAAAAAAGAGTCCCGGGAAAGCTTGACGTATTTGGTTGACTTCTTAAGTGGTCAGTGGAACTCAATGAGTTCGATATTCAGTACCAACCAAGAACAGCCATCAAAGTACATGCTCTAGCAAATTTTATCGTCGAGCTTACACCAGCAGAGGAAGGCAGCTACGAGGATACCGAGATGACCAATGGGAACACCCAAAAGCCTTGTAGGGACTCCCAAAAGCCTAGGCCAGTTCCGGCGCCCAGGTCTTGACTTGATCCAAAATGTGTACACCTAAGTGCAGACGGTCAAGTTGTAGTAATAATCCGGTTTGAGTCCGGAGTCGAATCCATAGGGAATTTTGTTGCCTAGTGTTTCAAAGTGGGCAGTGATGAAGACCAATTGATTGTCACCTTTTTGAGATTTTGTGAGATGTGAGAGTTTTCTTGAATAGAATACGGAATTCTCTTCAAGAGAGTTTTTCTAGACAAAATATAAGATTCAAATGAAATCAAAGTCACTCTTTAGTTCAAAGTTCAGAATATGTAATGAATTATCCGGTGTATTACACTTGTGCTTTATAACTCAATTAACTCCCGTGTCAACAGTAAGTTAATCGGAAGGTAAGGATGGACTGGGTTAAAGCTCCATCCTTTTCATAAAGTGCAATGGTGGTGGAGATTGGAAGAGTAGTCATGAAGTTTTACCCGGAGTATTTGTCTCACACTAAGGATCTTTCTATGTAGGAGTCATCCGGACCATAGAATTATCTTTTGGTTATGCAAAGTACCCTAGTTTTGCTTTACGCATCCAATTTTCCAATAATCAAGTAAATAAAGCATTGAAGTATGAAAAAAAAATGCACAAGTATAACATCCGGATGTTCATTACGTATTCATCAGCTCTCCCTAAAGAGTGAATGAGGACTACTCACTCTTCATGGCTTGGGTAAAGCTAGAAAAGTGAATGGTACTCATCCCTCCAAGTAGAGGAACTCTGAGGTTGATCTTCGACGAAGAATGAGTGAATCATGTTCCACTCTTCTTAGCTTTGGTAAAGCTCTAGAAAAGTGGAAGAGTTTCATTCCTCTAAGATGAAGATACTCAAGCAATGGAAGTGAAAGAAAGTAAACTAAAGCTAGAAAGTAAAAACATTAATGTAAAGACAAGAACATAAAGTGCATGAATTTAACAATACAAGTAGGGAATTAAACTTCCCAACTATAATAAAGATGAAGACAAGTAGGGAATTGAACTTCCCAACTATAATAAAGATGAAGACAAGTAGGGAATTGAACTTCCCAACTATAATAAAGACTTGAATTAAAAGAGCTAAAATGTAAAGACTTGAATTAAAAGAACTAGAATGTAGAATACTTGAATTAAAATGAAACACTACATATAGAGACTATCTATTCTTCAAGAGAAGAGATCTTAATGTCTCCTCCCCAAAAGTCTCCCTCAAAGCTCCCAAAAAGGGAGTATTTATAGGCAGGGAAGAGCAAGGGAGGGGTGAAAGAATAGTGCTAGACGAATCAAGGTAAAGGATCTGGAGTGCAGTCAAAGAATCAAGCAATTTGCAGTCTGTCAGTGGGAACGTTCGAACGGTCCCTTCCGTTCGAACGTGAAGGTCTTTTTTGCCCTATAATCTCTTCTGGCTTTCACATGGGTTGCAGCCTTTTGCCAGGGTCATTCACCAACTCCCTGCAGCAGTCAGGGTCCTCAAATAATTCAGAAATTGTGTTTGATCATGGCGTTCATGTGCCTGAGGATCTTTCTTCTGGCTTGGAAGTCAACACACGCTATGTATTTCTGTCGATCTGATCATGTCAGTGCTTCCAATGTCATTCGAACGTGGGATGGTGTTCGAACATGATGATGCGTTCGAACGTGGCTTTAATCTCCAGGGTCTGTCTGCAACACGCCTTTGTCTCATCTGCCTGGTTCATAGGGGCGTTCGAACGTTAACCACCGTTCGGACGGTGATGCTATCCTCAAGCTTATCCACCTTTTTTCCTTAAAGTGCTGCAGTTACACTTAAATGTTGTATTTGAAATCCTTAATCCTTTTTCTCATTTTAGCACCTGAAACATCACCATTTAAACTCCATCAAAGTATAATTAGTCCAAAAGAAGCACAATAAAATGTTATAATTGAGTACCAATCAGGTCTCCTCCCCAAGCGCCCAGCCTCCGTCTACAGGCGCACAGGCCAGTTTAGGCGCCCATGTCTCCTCCCAAAGTGCCCATCCTTCCCCCCTCAGGCGGCCCAGCCAATCCCTGCAGGTGCCCAGACCAGTTTAGGGGCCCAGGTCTCCTCCCTAGGCCCCCATCCTTCTTTCTTGGGCGCCCAGGCAGTCCCTGCAGGTGCCCAGCCTCCCTCCTTAGGTGCCCAAGTAGCTCCTCCAGGCATCCAACTTCCTACTTTGATTTCCAAGCCCTCCTCCCTTTTACTTTGAAAACTCTATATAGATGGCTCCTCGACTAGTGAAGGATGAGGAGTGAGCCTAATCTTAATCAGCCCAGATGGCACCACTCTCAGGCACGCAGTGAAGCTCCACTTTATTGCTTCAAATAATGAAGCAGAATACGAATTCCTCCTCTCTGGATTAAGATTGACCATTGAGATGGAAGCCCGACACCTTGCCACCTACAGCGACTCTCAACTAATAGTTAATTAGGTGAAAGGAGAGTTTGAAGCCAAAGGTGATCTGAACCTCAATCGACTTGTTTTGAGACCCAACAACAATATTGGAGAAACAACCCAAGAAAGTCAAACTCAGGTCTATGGATGGAGCATCTAAAACCATTGAGAACTCGTTTCAAGAACTTAGATTATATTAAAATCTAGATCCGTTGAAGAACCCATCTCAAGAACCCAGATTACAAGGATGAATGCCACAAAAGTTGTGATCTACCTTTGATAAGTTCTAAAGTTCAATCAAGAACAAGAGAAGTAAACTCAACTCAACTCACAATCAAAATTCTTTATGTATTGTCTCCCATATTATCTCCCCTTTTTCATTGATTAAAAACATATTTATAAGGCTGGTCATTACAAGGAAACAAATCCTAATCTAATAAAGAAACAAATCCTAATCTAATAAGGAAACAAATCCTAATCTAATAAGGAAACAAGTCCTAATCTAAATAGGAATAACTAAAAACTAAAATTTGTGACCCTTTCTCTCAAAAATGCCCTTGAGTGAATAGTGTCGTAGGTACTGTAGCATGAACAGTACGTGATACAGTACTTATTGTAAACCCTAGTTCAAATAAAATAATAAGACATATGTGGGTCAAGTATCCTCAAACCCACTTATTCTAAAATAATAATAAAAATTCTTCAAACAAATTGAAAGCCTTAACAACAAAAGGCCCTATCTTTAAGTCATGTCTTCAATAGTTTGGATCAAGTGGATAAAAATTAGTTCTTCTTCTTTCAAGCCCATCTTGAGTGTTGGGCTCTTGCTAGCTTCATCTCAAGTGCATTTCACCAATCCTTGCATTGTTTTCTTGATCTTCTTGTCTCTTGATCTTGTAATTGGCCCATTTGGACATGCAAAGGATCTTTAAGAGTAGGCCCACCTTAGTTCTCATCAAAAGGAGCCAAGATGCAAGAATACCTTGGCATGGCAAGAAGCATGGTCAAAAAGTTCCACTACTACCAGATAAGCCACATCCTCAGAGAAGACAACATGGCCGTTGATGCACTTGTAAAGCTTGCCTCATCCGTGGAAGCCCCACTAGGAGAACCAGCATACATCGGTCACCAGTTCGAGCCGAGTAAGTTGGACATGGAAGTCACAAATGTCAACTGTGCATCAGCTGAGTCAAATTGGATGACGCCAATAAGGGCATACCTCCAAGAGAATGTGCTACCAGATGATCGTCTAGAGGCGAGGAAGCTGAGAATGAGAGCCTCCAAGTTCATCATCCTACAAGACACTTTGTACAAAAAAGGCTATTCCTTGTCAATACTGAGGTGCCTTTCACCAGAAAAAGCTCACTATGCCATACGAGAAATCTACGAGGGGATATGTGGGAACCATTCTAGAGGGCGCTCCCTAGCCCACAAGGCCCTTAGACAAGGCTGCTTCTGGTCTACCATGGTAGGGGACGCCCAGGAGTTCTCCATGAAGTGTGACAAGTGTCAATTGTGCCCAGACAACCACCAGAGCAGCTAACAATCATATCAAGTCCTTGGCCTTTCTCCAAGTGGGGCATCGACATCCTAGGCCCCTTGCCTCTCAGCAAAGGACAATGCAAGTTCGTGGTGGTGGCAGTTGACTACTTCACCAAGTGGGTAGAAGTAGAACCTTTGGCAAAAATTACAGACTCAAAGGCTAAAGACTTTATTTGAAAAAATCTGGTTTACCGCTTTGGGATACCCCACACCATTGTTAGTGATAATGCGAATCAATTCGACAATAAGCTCTTCAACACATTGTGCTCCGATCTTCAGATAAAACAGCCTTATTCTAGTCCAGTACACCCACAGACAAATGGGAAGACAAAAGTCATGCTGAAAACAGTGCTACACAACCTAAAGACAAGGCTTAAGAGAGCGAATGGTCTTTGGGTGGATGAGCTCCCAAGTGTATTATGGGCCTATTGAACCACGCCAAGAACTCCTACTGGGGAGACCCCTTTCTTTCTCGCATTTGGAACTGAGGCGGTTATCCCTGTGGAGATAGGAGTGCACTCTCTAAGGGTCTAGCACCACGACCCCATCATCAAAGATAAATGACTCCACATCAACCTCGACTTAGTGGAGCAAGCAAGGGAGATGGCAATGGTCTGCAATGTGGAGTACAAATGACGCATGGCCAGGTACTATAATTCGAGGGTGAAGCCTCTTTCCTTTCAACCAGGGGACTTGGGACTCAAGAAAGTGATCCTCGCCACAAAGGATGCACGCGAAGGGAAGATGGAACCAAATTGGGAAGAATCTTACCTCGTAACAGAAGTGGTGAGGTCTGGCACCTATAGGATCCAGAATTCAGAGGGGAAGGTCTTGCTCCATCCATGGAACGCAGAACACTCGAAGAGGTATTACCAATGACACCTTGAGAGCGTCAAATAGTAGAAGTTGGGGACTTTGTTTTACTTGTTGGTTTTACTTCCCGCCTTTTCTAAGGTTATTACCCAATAGTGAATGTACTTTTTGGGGATTAGTACCCAAAATTTCTTTATACAAGCAGTATATCAATAATAAAACTTTATACGTTGTACTCCAAAAAATGATCTTTGCATTCCATTTCGAAGGAGTACCAATACAAAAATAAGGCTACAAATTGTATTTTCTAAAAAAAAAACAACAAAATAAAGGTCCCTATGATGCGAACCCTTAAACGACCTCCCTTTATGCTCAACGAATCAAATTGTATTGCATCACCCTAACACTCTAACTGCTCTCATGGTTGTCCTCCACCTCCTCCTCATCATCCTCAGCATCATCAGAGCTCCCATCACTATCGTCAAGCGCCTCAGTAGGCATGAAGCCAGAAATGTCAATATGAGAGAAAGCAGCTAAAATCTTTCCTCGGAACTCCTTATAGCCATCAATGAAGGCATCTACAAGGCCATTCACTAGGTCCCTTCCAGCTACTCCTCAGCCTGTGAAACTCTCTCATAAGCCGCCTTCAACTCTACCTCCATAGCGGCCTGTCTGAGTATGGACCTCTCACAGATCATTTGAAGCTCAACATACTTGAGCGCGGCCTCTAGACAGGTCGTTAAAAGCTCAATCTCAAGCTTAGTTTCCCTCTCGCGGGCCACAACTAGCTCATCTTATCTGAGCGCATCCCTCTCATGGGACGCCAAAAGCTCAGACTCAACTTTGGACGCCTTCTCGTGGGCCGCCATTAGATCATCCTCTCTGAGCGCATCCCTCTCACGGGACGCCGAAAGCTCAGGCTCAAGTCTGGACACTTTCTCATGGACCAACACTAGCTCATCCCTAGAAGCCTTGCCAGCAACTTCGAGCTTAGAAATCTTCCCCTGAGCAACAAGAAGTTCCTCTTGGACGGCGACATGATCCTACCTCAGCGTGCCATGGGCGTAGGCTCTTGAAAACAAGCAGACAGACATTGTCCAAACCTGAAAGAAATAAAAGGACAAAGGAATGATAAAAGATATGAGAAAGGACTGGAGAAAAGAGAATAGAAAGCCCTTACCTGAGCCAGACCTTCCAAGTACATGTTGACAATCCTCTCGGTGCTCAGAGTATTAATCTGATTAACTTCGAGGAGAAACACAAACTTCCCAAATCTTTCTCTGATGACTGCCGAGTTGCCTAGCATGGGACGAGACCAAAATTGTACCTCTGTAGAAGTTCCCATGCGAGGAGGAGACGGGGGAGCAAAGGTTGTGCCAGACAAGAAAGTCTCTGGAATAGCAACTGGGGGAGTCACTTGACGAGAACGCATCTGAGAATCTATTGAAGGGGGCACATGAGAAGAACCCGCCTCGAGCACCGCCATGCTAGAGATCGCTTGGGGGACATTGCTTGTCTTGGCCACCTTGGAGGGAGGAAGACTCCTATTAGAGAGGCAAGATCCAATCACTCCCCTATATATAGCTGCAAAGAAGATAAAATGTCAAAAAAAGATGAAAAAGGGTAAGAGGAATCAACTCACCTTTCCTCTTCGAAAATGAGCCACCAGACTTAGTGGAGGGAGCAGCGGCCTTAGCACGAGACGAAGGGGAGCCTTTGACCCCACCATCCTTGGGCAAAAGAGCCGTCAAGTCTTTATCAGGACAGACCCTTACGACCTCCAGTTTCAACTTTTGACCTGTGGAGAGCACAAGCATATCTACAAAGGAATGATGAGCAGACTTACATGGAAAAAAAAGGGAATGGGCAAATGCAGGACGTACTGGGTTTCCTAGCAGCACCCCATCGGGATAGAATCAAAATCCTATCGGTTTCAGCAGCTCACTCTCCGCCGACAAAGAAGAAGCGGGATTTCTAGCTGTGGCAATTGGAGCGTAGCCCCGTGAGCACCGTACCACTTCTAGTGGTAAAATAGTACCACCCACTATTTGGTGCAGGAGTCTCGCTTAAATTATATGTTGTATGGAACTCCGCAAGAGAAGCATCGTCATGATACACTTTCCTCCACAATACAAGACAGCCCAGCAAGACTCTCCAACTGTTAGGCGCTAACCGCCTCGAAGTTAAGGAAAAATAATACAAAATTTCACAAATATTAAAGGACATGGAGAACCTAAGCCCAGCCTCGAGCATCTCCTCGTAGATGACAATGTCGCTAGGGGAGTCATCGCAAACAGGTTTGTCTTTTTCGGCCCGGCGGCATAAAACGCTCGGAGGAATATAATAAGCCATAATAAGCCTAGAAATATCATCATCAGAATTGAGCGAACTGAAAAAGGTACTCACTTTAGATCCATCATCATCTAGGGCCAATTTGCCTTTGCACTTCTTCTTTCGAGGCCTTGAGGAGTGGTTTGAACCACCATCTGTGAGGTCTTGAGGGATTTGGACTTGACAAGGTACACTAGGAGGAGTTGGATGTCCATCACCACATGTGGCACCTAAAGCTTCCTAATTGCCTGCAGTGATCAGCCAAGCGCTTGGAGAAGTGCTTGACTCTCCATGCTCCCCTAAATGAGGCAGCCTAGCCCCTAGAAAGGTGTCTGATGTCCTATGCTCGCCCAAACGGGCCAGTCCAACACTGTCTGGCCCTCCAAGGTTGCGCAAAATCAGTGCCTATGGCTCCCAAAATAGTGCTTAGAGCGGCGCCCAGACTTGCCTACACACCGCCTCTGGTGCCCCAGCACCCCCGGGTGGGCGCCCAAGCCGCTGCACAACTCTCCACGCTGATCCTTGGCCTGATTTCCTGCATCTCCAATCAAAGAAGGGCTACTGTCTAGCACGCCTAGGCTGTCCAGGACAGCATTATCAGCGCCCAGGCAGCTACCCAACTCGCCTACGTTGTCCCCCTCCCCCCTGCACGCCCTCTTGTGAAAAACTCCTTTTCAAAGTCGCCCAGACCAGCACCTAGGACGGCGCCCACAGCCTCCTGGCGCGCACCCATCAGCTCCCCTTCTCCTCCTTCAATCCTTGATGCTCCAAGAATCCCATGGCCACTTGTTCTAACTCCAATGTCGTCTCGTTCCCCATAGAGCCAACAGAGCTTTATGCTTCGTCTCCCTTAACCAACATTGCCCACTAAAATACTCCACCCAAGAATCCCACCAAAGCACTCTTGAAAGACTTCAAACTTAGACTCCCTCCTCTCAAGCCTTGAATGAAAAGAACTTGAGCTCTTAATATCTTCAAGAATGAATGTTCAAAACTCAAGAGGAATGAGATAGGTAGAAGAAAGAGTTTAAATCTATAGCCTAAGGTTTTAAAGAGGGAAAAGCCCAAATTACAAGTTATGGGCCCTCTTACAAATCCTAATGGGTGTCTAAAATCAAAGAAGGTAAACCTTGAACCTAGGGTCTCCAAAAAGGAAAAAAGCCAAATTAAAAATTATGGGCCTTCTTGAAAATCCTAGTAAGAATGGGAAAGAACTTGAAGTATGCACCAAAGCAAAAATGCATTATACAAGGGAAGAGTCATCTAGCCGAGAAGTCTCCATCACTTGAAACCCAAGGTGTAAATTAATGTACCCTTCTCCAAGTTTCCTTGGACACTGGGCATTGGGGGCAAATGATGGGTCAAGCCCAAATAACCCAATTTATTGTGGAAAACAAAACCTCAATTGAAGAGCCCAGTCTTGTACAGGCCCAAGTGCAGTTAAAGATCAAGAGAAAGCCACGTCAGCTTATCTACGTCATCAAGGGAGCATCCAAGAGCCTTACCTGCACCACTAAGCAAACGGTCCACACTCACCTCATCCTTGACCGAATCTCATGGAGAGCGCGTCAAAAACCTCTCACGTTGGGAAGAAATCGGGGGCTCCCCCAAAATAATTGTTTAGTTTCAGCATATTCGCCCCAACCTGTTAGAGGGCAACTATAAATTGTAAGCCCCACCAGTACTTGGGTGGCATCTGATCACACTCACTTGAGCCCACACCTCATCTCTTTCTCTAAAAAGTTTGTACTATTTGCTCTCCCAAGACCCTTGTGTTAATAAAAGTACCCGACAACCAAAGCCATTGAAGGTGGACGTAGGTCACGATTGACTGAACCACTATAAATTGCTTGTGTCTTACCATCTCCCTCACTTTAAATACTGCATTTATTACTTAAACTTGACAGGTGGTGTACAAAGTTATTTTGTGCATTATCACAGGAAACCAGTGATAAAATGTGAACTGTCGGGGAATTTTAAAAGTGATGTGATAGTCTATTTATGACCTGTTTTCTTGTAAGAATCTTTGAGTAATTTACCTGTCTGAATGTTTGAAGAGCAAAAACCAAAATTTGTGAATTCAAACCAAATAAACAGACAAATTTTCAACCTAAAAAGAAAAGGCAAGTTAAAAAATAAAGCCAAAAAGTAAATTAAATTTGAACCTACTCTAATAACTGTGAACTAATCCAGAACCACACAACCACAAGTTCCAAAATATGTAGATCTGACCGTTTTACAAAACTTTACACCACAAAGACAAACTTAGATGACTCAACATCTTAGAAAGTGTATACTTACTTCAGAGTCCCAAATGCGAATTACTGCATCCTCTCCAACACTAATGATTGTGTTGTTCAAAGGTCTCCAAACAACTCTATTGATTCTTCCATAGGGACCTTTAATTACAAGCACAGATTCAATAGTCTCTGCAAAAAGACAGCATGGTCAATTAAGAAGGTTGTCACAAAACCAACTTGTTGAGTGAACAGGCTTCAGACCACAGGAAACAAGATGTGAAGAAATTCAGGCACCTCCATGATGTATGATTCTTGCAAATTTATAAATCCGTGATCATGCAAAATCAATAAAAAACAGCAATCAGATGACAAGTAGCAGTGGCTCAATTGGCCCAACACATATGAAAATCCATGGAAATAGAATGACGTGTTAGTGTGTTACTCTATCATTTGAAACTAAAAATTCAAAATTACCACCCTTTGTGTGCGTGGAAAGTACTACATCATATAAAGCCATAGCTACAAATTTTCCTTCTACTTCTCTAGATTCAAAAATCTGCTAAAACCAACTCCACAAGACCTTTTCTAGGTTTTCCATTCTTTCTGATAGTTAAAAGACAACATTCTTATGTAGTTAATGGAAGACCTTAGATGTTGCAGCTTTGAACACAAAATTAAAGTTAGATTCATTATTTTACTAAATATACTTGCTTACTGAAAGAAGAGTGATATGAGGAGACCAGGATCTTTCGGTTTGGGTTTAGTTTCAACAACCTGAAGTGCAATTTGAATGACAATAGAGTAGGCATGTTATTGATGTCTACCAATGCTATCAGAACTAAACCGGAACGGCCCGACCCTAAGTCGGTCTTGATGATGCACAAAATCGTCTTCGTCCAAGATCAACAGTCAAGAGAATGATAATGTATAATTAAAGAGCAGTAAATAGACAATCAATGGTAAAACGATAAATATAGAGTCAATACCAAGATTTATAGTGGTTCAGTCCGGGTGACCTACGTCCACTTTCTTGAATGGCAGCGGTGGCCGACGATCTTTATTAACGTATCAAGGTACTCTGGAGAGTTTGTAATGCTTAGAGAGAGAGCATTGAGTGTATGAGATTCGGAGGCGTGTAGGTCTCAAGGAGGTGATCAACATCATGCCCTTCCATGTGGAGAGGGGCTTACATTATATAGGCTCACCAAGGCGGTGAGGCGGTGACGTGAAGAAGGGGTTTTTTACTATTTTGGTAAGCACACTTTTGGTAGGAGTAGACCTCTTTGGTAAGCCCACTTTTGGTATGATTAGATCTCTATCCCGTTATTCTCTCCCTCGTGCTCCTATTCAGTCGGAGGAGGACTCTCAGCTGGATTGGGCTTGATCTTCATCTTGAGCTGGTGTGACTTGGACTTGGATTGGAGTATGAAGGAGTGAGGAGGAGAGGACCAACGGGCAAACCAACAGCCACATGGAGCCATATGGGCGGCGCCCACTTGGCTTGGAGGAGGCATGGGAGAAGCCCCACTTGGAGGCTTGGGCAGCGCCCTCTTGGAGGAGCTTGTACGTTGGCCACTTGATCTCCTTGGACTCCCTTCACTATTCAACTCCGATTTCACTATTCAACTCCCTTTGACGGGTGGACCCAACTCCATGGGTCCTGGCGACTTGGGCTCTGTCGTGGTTCTTGGATATTTGGGCCTTTTCTAGGTTCATTGGGCCTAGCCCAGTTAAATTTGGATTCGTCATTTACCCTCATGCTCCAAGCCTCTGTCTTTTACTGAAAGGAAGGGGTTGTGGGTATGTATTTCATCTTCATCGGAAGTGGGTCAAATTTTTCTTGTATTTCCTTCGGTACCACAACAAGTTATTAGAAACTAGGAGTTCAAACAGTTGTAGAGGAGAGGGGTGAGGAGGAGTCCATGCCCTTGATATCATAGGAGATGCCCATAGAGGTGTGGAGGGTGGCGCCCATGAGAGGCATGAGGGCGGTGCCCATTAAGGGAGAGACTGCTGGGCGTGGGCACAGGCGCAAGTTGGCATGGGCACTGGCCGCTTGGGCGAGGCTAGTATTGGCGAGGCAGCCTGGGCAAGACTACCTGTGTGCTGGAGTGGGCGGCGCCCGCGTGGTTGAGGTGGGCGATGCCCATGTGGCTGAGATGGGCGGCGCCCTTAAGGCACTTGGAGTTGCTGGAGTATCAAAAAATCTTCGAACAACCGGTAAATCTTCGAACAACCATAACTTTGCGCACCAGAGTTCGTTTGAGGCGAATTTTATTTTTTGAATTTTGGTAATTTTTTCGAGATCTACGACATACAAACCGCATAGGCGGTTTGGTCGATTTTTTTTTCTAAAAAATACTTTTATCTCTCTCAATTTGAGTTTTAAGCTCAAATTTGTGAAAACAACGTTGGTGGTGAGCTGTGTTCTTGCAGGTAGCTGCCAGGCATTCATGAGAAACGAATTGGTATTCTAGGTTTTTGCCAGAGAGAGAGACTGTGATACCCTTCGACTGTGCTGGTTCTTGTCATTGTCTCTGATTTCAGGAGCTCTTGTTGATAGGGAGATAATGGAGACTCTTTTTGCTTTTTAGAGTGGTGTCTTCCCTCTTCTCAAGAGGATGATGCCCCCAGTGCTTTTGGTCAAGGTCTGGTTGTCAGGTTACTTCTTGGGAGATGGGTCTTGGTGGTGCCCCCACTCAGACTGGGACTTCTGTGCTAGCCTTTGTATGCTATAAGAGTTGAGACTCCTGTGCAGTCTTTTATGGGGACCATAGCTCCATATGGCTCGGTGGGCAAGTTTTGACTTGGCTTCGATCAAGGCATTTCAAGAGCCTACCTAGAGATAGCAAAGACAATGTTATTCAAAATATTAAATTATTTAACATGATTACCTGGATTCAGAGGTAAGCTTTTTGCGCGAGAGCAAAGACAGAGTCTGAGGATTGCTCGTGAAAGAGTGATCCCTCTTGAGGCCGGGCTTTTGGTGACTCGTGAGGGAGGCACTAAGCTAGAGATTGATGCTGCTTGAGGGCAGGGCCGAGCTTCTTGGCGACTCACAAGAGAGTGCGAAGTTGGAGATAAAGGCTGCTTAGGAGTAGGTAAGGCTGAGCTTCTCGATGACCTATGAGAGAGTGCGAAGCTGGAGACAAGGCTGCTTAGGGGCAGGTAAGGTCGAGCTTCTCGGCGACTCATGAGAGAGTGCGAAGCTGGAGATAAGGCTACTTCGGAGCAGGTAAGGTCGAGCTTCTCGGCGACTTATGAGAGAGTGCGAAGCTGGATATAATAACTGTCTTGGCGAGAACAGAGTCATAGATTGAGCTACGTATAGTCTCGGGAGATGACTGTCGTAACAGAGGCTTACAAGGTATGTCCCACACTCCTCTTTGGCTTTGTAGTTGGCTTTCTTTCTTTACATTTTTTGAATTTGAATGTCTGTTGGTGATTGCTGCTTTGCCATGCTTGTTTACAAATAGGCTGAAGATCAAGGAGGCAGTCGATGGTCAGGCAGTAGAAAGGCGGGCACACAAGTCTGCTGAAAAGTAGATAGGGCTCGGGCGACATGCATGAGAGAATGCCGCGGTGCAAGTAGGGCTCGGGTGGCAGGCACGAGAGGATTCCACGGAACAGTAGGGCTTGGGCGACAGGTACGAGAGGGTGCCACGGAGCAGTAGGGCTCGGGTGGCAGGCACGAGAGGATGCCACGAGTAGTTGATAGAGCTACGTATCGCTCAGAAGTAGGCTATCATGGCAGAGACTCATTCCATTGAGAGGGAGATGAGGAGGGCTCTCACATTCCATTGAGATGGAAATGAGAAGGGCTTTGAGGAGCTGGGCACCTGAGGCTCATTCCATAGAGATGGAGATAAGGAGGGCTCTGGGGAGCTGGACACCTGAGGCTCATTTCATAGAGATGGAGATGAGGAGGGTGCTGACGAGCTGGATGCTTGAGACTCCTTCTATTGACTCATTCCAGTGAGATGGAAAAGAAGAGAGCTCTCTCATTCCATTAAGATGGAGACGAGGAGGGCTCTGAGGAGGAGCTGGATGTCTGGTGTTGAGCTCAATCGTCTAGGGCGCCTGGTCAGAGGGGGTGAGACCCATCGTTTGGGCATCATGGAGAGCGCTGAAGGTAGAGAGGGCGAGACCAACATCAAGTGACATCAAAGGAGTGCCCAAAGTGGAGAGGGCGAGACTGTTATAGAGGCGCCTAAGGTGGAGAGGGCGAGACCGTCATAGAGGCGCCTAAGGTGGAGAGGGTGAGACCTCTCGTCTATGCGACATCATGGGGGCGCCGAAGGTGGAGAGGGCGAGAGCCCTCATCTAGGCGACATCATGAGAGATGCCCAAGGTGGAGAGGACGAGACCCCTCGTCTAGGCCACATCATGGGAGGCGTCTAGGGTGGAGAGGGCGACACCGACACTCAAGGTAGAGAGGGCGAGGCTGGCGCCCAAGATAGAGAGGACGAGGTCATTATGGGGACGCCGAAGGTGGAGAGGGCGAGGCCTTTATGGAGGCGCCGAAGGTGGAGAGGGCGATCCCCTCGTCTAGGCGACATCATAGGAGACGCCCAAGGTAAAGAAGGCGAGACCCCTTGTCTAGGCCATATCATAGGAGGCGTCCGAGGTGGAGAGGGCGAGACCAGCGCCCAAGATAGAGAGGGTGAGGCTGGTGCCCAAGATAGAGAAGGCGAGGTCATCATGGGGACGCCGAAGGTGGAGAGGGCGAGGCCATCATGGAGGCGCCGAAGGTGGAGAGGGCGAGACCCCTCGTCTAGGCGATATCATGGGAGACGCCAAAGGTAGAGAGCGCGAGTCGCCTCGTCTAGGCTACATCATGGGAGGCTTCCAAGGTGGAAAGGGCGAGACCCACACCCAAGGCAGAGAAGGCGAGGCCATCATGAGGACGCCGAAGGTGGAGAGGGCGAGGCCGTCATGGAGGCGCCAAAGGTGGAGAGGGCGAGACCCCTTGTCTAGGCAACATCATAGGAGACGCCCAAGGTGGAGATGGCGAGACCATCATAGAGGCGCCGAAGGTAGAGAGGTCGAGACTTCTTGTCTAGGCAACCTCATGGGAGGCGCCGAAGGTGGAGAGGGTGAGACCCCTTGTATGGGTACCTTTGTCTACCTTGTTGTTGTTAGGTCGTAAGAAGGTAGTCCACGGTCGTTGGCGCCTGTACCTTGATGGCGTTGAGGGCATCACCGAGTTGGTTTTGTACCTTTATGATTTCTCATCCCATTGGTTGGGGACATCCTGAGTTGGGCGATGGTTCTGGTTTTCATAGTCACCATATGGACTATCTCCATTGTCCTCCTACGCAGGCACATGCGAAGGGTGAGCATGTGAGCTTCCTGGGCATTAAGGAGGGACTGCTGGACGAGGTGCTCCCTGGTGTTGTCTTGGGGCATTTTGGCAAGGACCGCCATGGTGAGGGGCTGTCTAATGCCCAGAAAGGATAGGTTGTGGCTCCTCTCCTGTTGGAGGGAGTGGGGCTCCTCCTGTAGGGGCGACAAGTTAAGGGGTGACCCCTCCTTGGGTGAACATCAGTTGAATAAGTTGCTGGTTTTTCTTTACTAGCGACTGCATGATCTGTAAGAGCTGTTGTCCAACGACGGGGGTCGCCGTAGCAGACGGGTCCGACGGTGCAAGGGGAGGTGGAGCCTCTTCCATTTGGGTCAGGTTGTTGTTTCCCGGCTGATGAGACATTGATCTGGTAATGATTGTTATAGATTGAAAGAGTAGGAAACTAGTCGTTCCCACAGACGGCGCCAAACTGATGATGCACAAAATCGTCTTCGTACAAGATCAACAGTCAAGAGAATGATAATGTATAATTAAGGAGCAGTAAATAGACAATTAATGACAACCAATGATAAAACGGTAAATATAGAGTCAACACCAAGATTTATAGTGGTTCGGTCCGGGTGACCTACGTCCACTTTCTTGAATGGCAGCAGTGGTCGGCGATCTTTATTAATGTATCAAGGTACTCCGGAGAGTTTACAATGCTTAGAGAGATAGAGAGAATAGTGAGTGTATGAGATTCAGAGGCGTGTAGGTCTCAAGGAGGTGATTAACATCATGCCTTCCATGGAGAGGGGCTTACATTATATAGGCTCACCAAGGCGATGAGGCAGTGACGTGAGAAAGGGGTCTTCCACTATTTTGGTAAGCACACTTTTTGTAGGAGTAGACCTCTTTGGTAAGCACACTTTTGGTATGATTAGATCACTATCCCGTTATTCTCTCCCTCGTGCTCCTATTCAGTCGGAGGAGGACTCTCAGCTGGATTTGGCTTGATCCTCATCTTGAGCTGGTGTGACTTGGACTTGGATTGGAGTATGAAGGAGCAAGGAGGAGAGGACCAAGGGGCAAACCAACGGCCACATGGAGCTATATGGGCGGTGCCTACTTGGCTTGGAGGAGGCATGGGAGACGCCCCACTTGGAGGCTTGGGCGGCGCCCTCTTGGAGGAGCTTGTGCATTGGCCACTTGATCTCCTTAGACTCCCTTCACAATTCAACTCTGATTTCACTGTTCAACTCCGATTTCACTATTTAACTCCTTTTGACGGGTGGACCCAACTCTATGGGTCCTGGCGACTTAGGCTCTTTCATGGTTCCTGGATGTTTGGGCCTTTTCTTTGTTCATTGGGCCTAGCCCAGTTAAATTCGGGCTCATCAAGTCTGGTTCTTGAGTTAGCCGTATGAGGAATCAAACAAATTTTGAACCGTTAAACCGGACGATTTTATAAAAAAAAACCAAAGAACCAGATGGGTTGTTTGAACCGGGTGGTTCGAATTTTTAGGTATTAAAAAAATTTAAAATCAATTTTTTCTGGCAATTTTGCCCTAAATAAAGTCCCCTTTTTTTTTTGCCCTTCTGCAAATGCACAACAACATCAGACTCAACTCAAGCACTCGATCTCCTAAGCCAGACTGTCAATCTCTCTCCCTTCTCCCTCCTACAACTTTTTTTCTCTTTTTTCTCTCTGCAACAGACTCAACCTGGTCTTCTCTTCTTGTTTCAAACAAACTCAGGGCCTGTTTATTTACTGTTTTTGTCCTGTGTTTTGTGTTTTTCTTTTGAATTTTTGTCTAAAATGAAAACAAAAATATGTTTGTTAACTGTTTTGGCTTTGTTTTGTTTTCGTTGTATTGGAGACAAAGACAAAAAATGGGAACAAAAAAAAGATGTTTCAAGAAACACAAAAAAAGAAGACAACACGCGCAAAAAAGGGTGAGAATTAATGAGATCCGGACTTTGACTCCTCTTAACAGCAAAACAAGATTTTTTTTGTTGAAGTATAAAAACCCATTTTGATCTCTCTCTCCTCCCGCAGCTTCTCTTTCTCTGTTTCTCTCCTCTCTCCCTCATCTCTTCTTCCTCTGCCTCTTCTCTCCGCAACCGCTAGACGAATCGCCACCACCATCGCTGTCTCCTCTGTTGCCTCCTCCACTGCCGCTAGACGAATCGTCACCAACATTGCTGCCTCTTCTCTCCATGCTCCCTCCTTTCTCTATGTGAAACCCACCTCCATCACTACCTCTCTCTCTCCTCTCTCCCTCTTCTGTGTGAAATGCACAAAGCTGTGCATATATGCACATATTTGTGCGTGTGTGTATTATTATTTGGATATTTGGGTTTGATTAAATTTATTTAGGATTGTTGATTCCAAAAATTATTCTAAATATAAGCTCAGACCTCTAAATCAGGTCAGGAGGTCAGCTAAGACAAAAGAGCTCAGAGAACCAGAGCTCAGCTATATTCAGACGGAATAATAACAGGAAAGGCGTGGGGACAGCTGGATAGACAACAAGCATCCCCAAAATAAATGGAATGAGAACGGAAAGCTAGAGTCAATGCATAAAACTTTCAACCAACTAAGATCTTCTCTCGAAAATCATGGGAAATTCCATGAATGCAAGGCAAGGATCTCGGTGTAGATCCCTTAGAATTAGGAATCAACCTATATATGCTAAACGGTACCTCCATCAAAGGGGGTACCGGAGAGGCAAAAACACTATTTTGTAATTCAATTCAAGTGATCAATAAAGAAAAAGGAGCAAGAGCCTCCATTAAAGAGTGGACTAGCCATGCTTGTAGTTGGTGAACCACTATATTTCCACTCTGTTGATTCTTGATTCCATCTCTTCCTTAAACCACAATTCAAATGAGTCTAGTAGCTCAGTTCTATGTAGGGTCACACCATTCCCGTCTTCAGCTCATCCACGTGGTTTTACACTATTAGTTTGGCGCTGTCTGTGGGAATCGACTGTTTTTATTTTACAAATACGCTGAACTTTCAGTGACTGATGGTCTCAACATGAGCCGAGGTCAAACCAAT
>CM042194.1:14168813-14179204 GCA_023539305.1 Ilex asprella | reverse complement strand
TTTTACCCCTTGAGTTTTCTAAATTACAGTTTAAACCACAAGAGTTTCTAAAATTACAATTTGGCCCTGAAAGTTTTTGAAATTACAGTTTGTCCCCTAAATTTGTTGAAAATTTTCCGATCACTACTTCCATCAAGATGGTTAATGTCGAATTAATTGTCAAACTAGAAGCACATGATGCTAACCTCAATTCACTCCAAACGATTTTAATTCATCTTCTTCATCCATTAGTCATCAACAAGTGATTGATCAAACTCTATCATCATCGTAAGTTCAGATCCAATTAGATGAAAAATCCAAATTCGTTGATGTTGATGAGTTAAAAAATTCTGCACCTCATCATATATCAATTGATTTTGATGTCCATTTCAAAGGATATTCTTACAGATGGAGTTGCTACTTTGTCTCCACTAGTTTATATACTTCCTTCACCTAAATTAGTGTATGTGGATATGATTGTGAAGGATGTAACACATCAAGGGATTGTTTTCTACTCTAGGGATCTACAATGTTTTTTTCTTAAAACAACAATTTCTTCAAATCCCTTAAAGTCTGTCTACCTTTACAACTCTTCGGATAAGAGTTTTTTCACAGTTGGAGAAAATTGATAGAGATAAAAAAGGGACTGGATAAGCCCCCAAAGAATTTGAATTTATTATTTATTTAGTATTATTATTTTAATTAGCGAATATTTGTTTAAGTAGAATTGTTTTAGTAATTTAAATGTGAGTTTCATTAGAAAACTACTTTACAATTTAATTAGGAAATTATTATAATTTTTAATAGGATGGTAATCTGGTTTAGAATTTTAGTAGGAGAGTAGTTTTTGGTTCAATAGAGGACTTAGCTTATAAATATTGATGTAATCCTTACTATTCTCTTATTTCTTACTCTTCCATCCTCCATCCTAAATCAAGATTATTTTGGCTAATGAAGTCTATAGGGTGTACATTGTATGCAAATAATGTTTGTTGCACGTCATTACCACCACCCACCAGCAGTATGCAGAAAAACCTAAAAAATAGGTCTTCACACGTGCACTATAAATACCTAAAAAAGACCTTAATCTAAGATGCACTGCTCCTATAATCCTCAAATGCTCCTTTGTGAGAGCAACCACAAAGAAAACTTATTGCCTTATCAACAAAGGCATCAAAAGCTGAGAATTTAGGCCTATCCAATCTCATTACTATACAAGTCATAACGTTGAATAATAACTTTCCATGCTTCCACCACGACCTCATACCAGTTGAAAGATATCTACGCCAAAGATCTTATGATAAGCATGTCCCAATCTCATCAGATAATTAGCATCATCATATCCACTCAGATGACACTTGGCATAAGACTTATGCCTAGTGTTTACTCATGTAAGGTACATGCAAATGAATCATATGGGTTACAAACCTTTGTTTATGGTGTTTTAGTCACCTTTAAATGGCTCCCTTATTTATGTGCAAGGAATTTCCCTAGTGAGCAATGGGAAACGACCTCATCACCGAACTGTAAAATAATGGAAGAAGAACTGGTCTGATTGTTCCTAAAGGATTGGAAGGAAAAGGATGGATAGAAATTTGTTGAGTAAATAAGTAAGGTTGTTCGTGTAGGAAAAAATAAGGGATTGAAGAAAGGCTACTTTTCTAATGTTGGGTCTGATTTTGGAAGGCAAAAGGAGAATAGATGGGGTCCCCTAGATGTTAAGTTGAACTGAATTGATGATGAGAATTTAGGAGGCAAAAAATAAAGTTCCAAGCGGTAAGCAAGTGTTATAATTATTTGTCTTACGTATTTAGATTGATCTTCGATATGACTCAGAATTGTCATTTGGAATTTAGGACCATTATGATCTGTAGGGCCTAACTATATGGGGATGCAATATGAATCCTCCCACTTTACACCAAAACCATGAGGAAAGTCCAAAAGGGAGAATTGAAACGTGAACAAACACAATTCGATTTAATAGTAGCCATGTGAAAGATCACTAAGTAAATGGTACAAGTTGAAGCAGGTTATAAATGAATGGTCACAATTAAGTAGATGCCAAAACGAGTGATACCAGAAAAAAACATTTGAGCCTTCTACCTTTATTCTTTTCGTTTCTAAATGTAAATAATATGCAGTTTCATTTGTAGTCATGATTTTGCCCAAAAATATTGTAGCGAGTGTGCATTTTGCATATGTGGGAAAAGCTTCATCAACTATGTCATGGAGGTTAAAATCAAGAAGAAACAATTTCATGTGAAGACTGAAGGATTGACAGGAGGTTGTTTTTGCATTACAAAATGGAATCATTATGGTTCCTTTACTTGCAAGTTCAATAAAGATGGAATGATGGAATTGAAGGAGTCTTTTGGGTATGTTCTTTGGTAGAATAGGAAGGAAGTTTTCCGGAAGAAGTATAGAGGCAATGATTTTTATCTATGGATGGAAGTGGACTCTAGTAGATTTGGAGGATTTTCTAGAGTTTCCAAGTTGATGGGTAGTGGAAGAAGAGTTGGATTGATAATTCCAAAAGAAATTGTTGGAAGGGGTTGGGAGGTATTTGAAAGGATGTTCGAGGAAGTTCTACATGGTTATAAAAAGTTCCTGTTCAAAAAGAGAGAAACAAAGGCATTTTTGAGGATGGGATGATGTATAAGTCATGTAACAAAATAAGGAAATTTCCAGAAGTCACCATTCTTAAAGGTGATGAAAGGATTAATAAGGATTTTCAGAAGTGGAGGAGCGATGTGGTTTGTATCAAGGAAAGATTATTTCACCCTTGTGGATTGATTCAAAGTGAACTTTCGCATGTTTTGAAGTTTAAGGGTCATGTATGGATCAAGTATTATATGTGCAATATATGATGTACAAGTTTGGGTTGAAGTTGGAAAGGTTTGAAATGGGTTTGAAATAAAAAATAGTTCAAATAGGCAAAAATAAGCAGAGTGTACTGGTACGCTATTGTCTAGAGAGTTTGTCGTACCGGTACGCCCAACTCTAGTAGGATCACCGTACCGGTACGTTTTCCAAAATTCTAAAATTTTAAATTTCTTTTGTTATGCTTTGGGACTTTGATTTCTTTAGTTCCAATGATACAAATGGGCCTTAATAAGGTATATTGAGGTACATTAGACCTTGATTGAATTAAATGATTAATGAAATACGGATCACATTTGTGGACAAACTTCCAGTTATGAGAATGTTATCGACGTGACGTTGGGTTAAGCAACGTCCACGACTACTTCCCTGGGTTGACGGATTGTCAACGGTTAAATAATGACCCCCGTATTTTGGGGCGTCACAGCTTGGTATCAGAGCTGTGGTATACGGATTACCTAGGGCTTGATGGGCATTGGGTCTAGACCATTGCATTCATGTGCATTTCATGTTATGTACTTTAATTGTCACATGTTATGTGCTATGTGTTATGTGATTTATATGCATGGAAGAATGTATATGAAAAGAGGAACACTAGGTTTAGAAAACATAACATTGTGTTCAGAATGAGAGGAACGAGATAGTTCATGGTCTGAATGTCTACTAGTGGGTGACATATGCTCTGCTAGTGAGACAATGAGCAAGTTGTCAAAGTTTACAATGTTGATCCCCATCTTTGGATACTATGTGAGGCTCTATTGTTATCCTACTTATATGTAGATGGCAATTAAAGGAAGGGGACGTCGGGGTGAACGGAACAACAACCAACCACCACCGGCCTTTGATCACCAAGCCTTTGTAGAGGCTATTGGTAAGGCGGAGGCTGCTATAGCATAGACTAGTGTTACCGCCACTACTATTGCACAAACGAGTACAAACATGGGACAAGGAGGCTTGAGCAACCTCCAGAAGTTCAAGGCACAACATCCTCCAACCTTCATGTGAGGGGCAGACCCGATGATAGCTGACCATTGGTTCCAACAAGTGGACATGGTCTTAGGGGCTATGGAGATACCCTCAGATGCCACTAAGATAAATCTAGCTACTTTTCAGCTAGAGGGAGAATTTCAGCTATGGTGGAATTGGATGAAAGCCTCAAGGAACTTGGAGGCTCTGAGTTGGGGAGAATTCTAAGAGCTCTTTATGGGCAAGTATTTTTCGGCGCCTGTTCGGCAAGCTAAGGCTCAGGAATTCCTAGACTTAAAGCAAGGAACCATGACTATGCTAGAATATGTGGCTAAGTTTATAGAATTAGCCCGCTTCGTTGACGATTATGTGGCCACCGATATGGCCAAAGTGAGGAAGTTTGAGGATGGGCTGAAATTATCCATTCGAGGTAAAATTGTAGGTCTTCTTCTGCAAGACTTAGACTTGATGATAGAGACTGCTATGGCCATTGAGAGAGAAGTGGATGACGCACGAAACATCCAAAAAATGGGTGTTAAGGACCAGAAGAAGGAGGGTCAATCCTCTTCTTCTAGTTCAGGGAAAAAAGCAACGGACTTCTGCTCTGCAAGGACAACAAGGGCAGGGCCGTGGCTGTCAAGGTCAAGGCCAGGGTTGATTCTCCCAAGGCGGGGGAAACTTCAGGACCACCTTTTAGGCATGGCAGAAGACTTGCTATTTCTGTTCCGATCCTAGAGTTATGGGACATCCCAGTCCTAGTCTTCAGTTGGGCAGCCATAAACACAGTTTGTTACTCCCTACCCCACTATAGGTCAAGGAGGCCAGTACCAATACCAAGGCACTACTCAGGCTCCTACCACTTCATGAGTGGGAACTCCGCAAGCAGGCCAGATGGGCCAAGGTATGGATCAGGGCTGAGGGCAGGGCTCACAAGCCGGAACTTCGAGGACCTAGGGGCGTGTCTACGCCATGATGCCACAGACTGAGCTAACAGACCAGTCAGTTATACGGGGTACATTTTTACTCCTTCGCTTATGGGCAAGGGTATTATTTGACTTTGGTGCATCACATTAATTTATTGTTGCATTGTGTGTGAAAGACTTGGGCTTAGAGGTTGAAACCTTGGAAGAGCCATTGCATGTGAATTCTCCCCTAGGTGCTAGGGTGAAGGTTGACCAGATATGTCAGGATTATGAGCTAGAGATCTCAGAAATTCTACTTACCGTGGACCTTAGGGTGATGGACATGTCAGAATTCGATGTCATCCTTGGGATGGACTAGTTGACGACACAACGAGTGGTCATCGATTGTGATTGTAAGAAGGTCATTGTCTACACACCAGACGGTATTAGTTTCGTGTTTCAGGGGGATAAACAAGATGCTTTATCCCAAGCTGTGTACGACACTAGATGGCAGGGGCAGTTGATGGGTTGGCTAGCAAGCCTTGCCCTGGTGAACGAGGCGAGACAGGAGTTTGGTCTACCTCGGGTGGTGTGTGATTACAAGGATATTTTTTCAAATGAACTACCGAGATTACCTCTACATACGGATGTAGACTTCACCATTAAGTTGCATCCCAGTACATCACCTATTTCTATGACTCTATATAGTATGACGCCTGCTGAGTTACAAGAACTCAAGGTCCAATTGTAGGAACTATTGGATAGGGGATTCATTAGACCAAGTACCTCACCTTAGGGTGCTCCGGTGTTATTTGCAAAGAAGAAGGACAAAACTCTTTGACTATGCATAGATTACCAACAGTTGAATATGGTTACTATCAAGAATAGGTACCCTTTGCCAAAGATTGATGACTTGTTTGATCAGCTGAGAGGGGCGCAGGTATACTCCTAGATAGATCTCCGCACTGGTTACCATCAGTTGAGATTTAGGGAGGAGGATATCCCTAAGACATCGTTTAGGATGCGGTATGGGCATTTCGAGTTCACAGTCTTGCCTTTTGGATTGACGAACGCTCCAGCAGCATTCATGGATCTCATGCATAGGGTATTCCAACCCTACCTTGAACAGTTTGTTGTAGTCATTGTTGATGACATCTTGATCTACTCTAATTCTGAGGAGGAGCATAAGGGTCACTTAAGGGTTGTTCTCTAGACCCTGAGAGACTATCAATTGTACGTCAAGTTCAACAAGTATGAATTTTGGCTGACTGAGGTGAAATTCTTGAGACATGTGGTGTCGGCTTCAGGTGTATCCGTGGACCCGGAGAAGGTTGGGGCAGTTGTAAATTGGGAGAGCCCGAAGTTAGTCTTCGAGATACGCAGTTTCTTGGGATTGGCAGGCTATTATTGGAGGTTCATTGAGGACTTCTCCCAACTAGCTGCACCTATGAAAAAGTTGACCCGGAAGGAGGTCAAGTTTGAGGGGAATAATTCTTGTAAGAAGGAATTTCAAGAGTTAAAGAGGAGGCTTACTTCAGCTTCTATTTTGATAGTTCCGGAGAGGGGACAGAGGTACACAGTGTATTGTGGTGCCTCTAAGGACGGACTTAGATGCGTGTTGATGCAGTCTGGGAGGGTCGTGGCATATGGTTCTCAGTAGTTAAAGAACCACAAGCAGAACTACCCTACGCACGACATGGAGTTGGCACCCATTGTCTTTGCCTTGAAGGCTTGGCACCACTACCTATATGGTGAACAGTTTGAGGTGTTTTTAGACCACAAAAGTCTGAAGTTCATCTTTACACAACGGGACCTCAATATAAGGTAACGCAGGTGGATGAAGTTTCTAGAGGACTATGACTTAACTTTGCATTACCATCCAGGTAAGGCAAATGTGGTGGCTAACGCACTCAATCGAAAGTCATGGGGAGTCTTGGCTAGTGTGGCTTCTCGGGAGTGGCGGATGCTCAAGATTGTGGGACAGTTCGGGTTATATTACATGGGGCAAGCTTAGGGTACTTTGTGGAGTTTGGTGGCTACGTTTTCCCTACTGAGCAGAGTGATTGAGTCCCAGAGGTAGGACTCGGAGATGTTGTCCATCAAGGACCGAGTATGGTCGGAGACAGGTGATGATGGCTGGACCATTTACTCAGATGGTAGTCTTCGGTATAAGGGAAGGATTATGGTTCCCCAGTTAACGGAGCTAAGAGAGGATCCTTAGGGAATTCTATTGCTCTCATTTTGCTGTACACCTCGGCGACACGAAGATGTATCAAGATTTTCGTTGCCAGTACTACTGGAGTGGGGTGAAGAAACACGTTGGTAATTTTGTTAGTAGATGTCTCACGTGTCAGCAAGTAAAGGCTGAGCACCAAAGACTAGCGGGATTACTCCAACCTTTTGGAGGTAGCTGAGTGGAAATGGGAGCATATCACGATGGTTTTGGTGACTCACTTGCCACGGACACCGCGGGGTCATGATGCGGTGTGGGGGACAGTGGACCGGCTTACTAATTCGACATACTTTTTGGCAGTGTGAATGACCTTCACACTGGAGGAATTCTGCAGGTTATATATACTGGTGATTGTTTTGTTGCATTGGGTACCCGTATCTATAGTATCGAAACGGGATCCTAGATTTACGGCTCATTTTTGGGAGGGTTTTTAACAAGCCATGGGGACGCAGCAAATAATGAGCACTGTTTTTCATCCCCAGGCGGACGGTCAGTCTGAGAGGATGATTAGCACAAAATATTGCATATTTATATGTGCTAACCATCCATGAATTAACAGTTTTTATGATGCTAATGAGGGAAGTTATATTTATCAAGCTTTTATTAATGATGACATTTTGTATTTGCAGTAAAAGGGTGCTAAACAAGACTCTCTTTAGCATTTCAACAAGGATGGAGACAAAAAGGGATGAAAGAATGAGAATTGGAAAGCTTAACGGTGGCAGATGCAGCAGAAACAAGAAAAACAGCATATACCGTATCGATACGCAGTACCGGTACGCAAAGGCTACTGGAGTTCGAGGTACCGGTACGGTCTATCAATTTCTTCCCCAAAATCTCTACAGCAGGAGCTCTGTCACTTTGAGGACCCCACCATCAGCTCTCCCCTACTCCCCTGATACGCCCACAATACTATTCACCTTGTTCACACCATGGATTGGATGTTTGGAGCTTGGATCATCAATAAAGAGAGAGTGAGGAAGGAGCTGGGTGTGCAAACAAGCTCTGCACATCCCTGTTCAGCCCATGCTCTCTGCAACCTATGGAGGGTATGGATAACCCAGGCTACTCCAGACTTGTGAGGCACGTTTTTGAGCCAAGAGAACCAAGGAGTTCAGGATATTATTGTGTGGCAGAAGAATATAGAAAACAACTCCTGGGTAGAAGACAATGAACAGCGTTTTTAGAGAGATAAATTGATTTTTCTGCATTTCTTCATTACATTTTCGTGTAATCTATTGTAAGGATCTTTAGAACTTCATTTAATGTCATTAATGTTGATTTCCTTCATGTTTCTTGTTGGTTTAATGTGCATTTAAAGACTTACCATTAATGCTCCTAGGATTTCATTTTCTTTACAATAAAATGGGTTTAAAATACTTTCACTCTTAGCCTTTAATTCCTTGCACTTAGTTACTCTAAATCTTCATAGTTTTTCATGCACTCTCATTACATTGTTTATTTCATTTCAAGCATGAGTAGCTAAATCATTAAGTTGACAAATCTAAGGGAAACCTCCACTTGGGTATACCACTCCAACTCATTCTCCTCCCTCTCTTATGAGTTCTATGGTTCGGTTTGACCGGGTTGAGAGTGGATGAGTTGGTGAGTCTTTGATATTCCGTAGACATAGTCACGGATTATGCTTAGATCCTCACCAATCTTATGCCTATCTTCCCGCTAATCAATCGTTCATTCATGCTCTATTGGATGAGGGATTTGAGTTGTGATGGTATCCCCATTGGAGTAACCTCTTGGGTTTGTCAACATTTGTTTTTCTATTACATTCTCATTGATACACACTCCACCAAACCACTTTCAACCACAAAGATTTTTTGCACTTTCATTTTCATCAAATCACCTGCCCATTGGTTTACTTCCTTCCCCGTGGAATAGACCTTGGAATACCTCCAAGTAAATCACAACCCACGAAAGTCTCATTGCAATTGGGATTTTTGTGCATTTACATCTCATATTTACATCATCCTATTTCCCTTCCTCCTTGCCATTTCTTTTGACACTATCCCAAGGGAGAGAAATACTTCCCTTTGTTCGTACATTGCCTAGTCTAAAGGATAGTATTTAGGGGTTAACGGAGGTGAGGTTTTACAAACAATCATTTTTGGGGCAGTTACCGGGGAAGGCAAGTGTCAAATCAAGAAGGCGATTTCTGAACTACGGAGGTAAGTCCCATGATTTTCATCACGGGCGGAGGTACGTGGTTCATGTACATATCTTTGTTTGTGTATAAATTCAAATTTTTTTTGTTTATAGACTCTTTGTTGTATGTGGGGACGGGACAAACAATACTGATTGGTTAGGCAATTCATGGGCCCCAATATGAACATTAACCAAGACCCACCCGAGGATGCGGGTGAAAATTTTGATGATGTAGGTGCCAATCCTAATGTCCAAGAGGATAGGGGATTGCAAAAACCTAGAAGGCATAACCCTCGAGTGTATTTTCCCCCACCAAGGAATGAGGAAAACAACATCCCACTTGACCCTCCGACTAGGTCAATGAGACACTTCCTCCAACCAACCCGATGCATCACACCCTCATACATTGTTCTCCCAGTCCAAGCTCATCTCTTCATAGTCAAACCAGAGATGTTAAACTTGCTTCCCAAATTCCATGAAATTGAGGGCGAGAACCCTTATTCATATATAAGGGATTTCAAGGAAATAGTTGTAACATTCACCCCTAATCATAACATGGAAGAAATAGCTAGGATGAAATTGTTCCCATTCTCTTTGAGTGATAAAGCAAAGACTTGGCTTCAGTCCTTAAGATCTCGGTGTGTGACATCGTGGGAAGAAACAATCTCCGTGTTTTTAAAGAAATTTTTTCCGGTGCACAAGACCACCACCCTTAAGAAGAAAATTCAATTTTTTTTGGAAAATTTCAACGAAAAATTTTATCAATGCTGGGAAAGATACAAAGAGTTGCTATAGTCCATTCCATATCATGGTTTTAAACCATGGCAACTGGTTAGTTTATTCTATGATTACATCGAACCATCGACAGTTTATTGACATGATGTGCGATGGGAAATTCTTGAAGAAAGAACCCGAGGAGGCATTAGACTACTTTGATACCTTGTCCAAAAATTCACAGTCATGTCACATCATTGATCCTACCGATGTGCCGAGATATTTGCCTCAGGGGAGTGGCCAACAAAAAGGGGGAGGGATTTATGAGCTACAAGACGGGGAAGACCTACTTTCACAATTTTCCAAGTTGTCTAGGAAAGTAGAGAACCTTGAGATGACTAGAAGAAGGGAGGTGTCCCAAGTGTCAAGAACCGAGGAGGGTTATTCTATTTGTGAGAATGTTGAGCACTCTACATCGGAGTGTCCAAGTATTCCAACACTGAGGGAAGCATATTAGGATCAAGTCCATGCCTTAAACCAACCAAGACAATCATTCT
>CM042194.1:14148075-14168413 GCA_023539305.1 Ilex asprella | reverse complement strand
GGTGGTGATTAGTTCAACGTTGGATGCAAGGCAAGAAGAAAAGCTTTTGGAGGAGTTAAGGAGACATAAAGGGGCAATTGGGTGGACAATTGCAGACATTAAAGGGATAAATCCCACCATTTGCACACACCAGATCTATCTAGAGGAAGATGCAAAACTGTCCCGCCAGCCATAAAGGAGGTTGAATCTGATCATGAAAGACGTGGTGAGGGATGAGGTGTTGAAACTACTTGACATGGACATCATTTTTTCAATTGCCGATAGTAAGTGGGTTAGTCCCACGCAAGTAGTACCCAAGAAGTCGAGTGTCACTGTTGTGGAGAATGAGAAGAACGAGCTTATCCCAACAAGGGTGATCACAGGGTGGAGAGTTTGTATTGATTACCGGAAGCTGAACTTGTGTACAAGAAAAGACCACTTTCCAATCCCATTCCTTGATCAAATGTTAGAACGAGTAGCGGAGCATCTTTTCTATTTCTTTTTGGATGGATACTCCGGCTACAATCAGATAGAGATTGCCCTGGAAGACCAGGAGAAAACCACCTTCACTTGTCCCTACGGTACCTTTGTGTATCGTCGCATGCCTTTTGGGTGGAACTTTTCAACGTTGCATGATGGGGATCTTTAGTGACATGCTGTAGAAGATTGTTGAGGTATTCATGGATGACTTCTCAGTCTTTGGGGATTCTTTCAACGGGTGCTTGGAGAATTTAGAGAAAGTTTTGGAGAGATGTGAAAGAAGAGTCTGGTTTTGAATTGGGAGAAATGTCACTTCATGGTGACACAAGAAATTGTTCTCGGGCACATCATTTCGGCGAAAGGAATAGAAGTTTACAAATCAAAGGTGGAGGCTATCTCCAACCTTCCTACGTCGAAAGTCGTCAAGGATATCAGATCGTTTCTGGACCATGCGGATTTTTACCGTCGATTCATTAAAAATTTTAGTGCATTGGCCCGATCTTTGACAAATTTGTTGTCTAAAGATGTCCCATTTGAATGGTCGGATAGTTGCGAGGCATCTTTTTTAAAACTCAAAAGTATGCTTGTTACACCTCCAATTATGCGACCACCCAAGTGGGATTTAGCTTTCGAGCTTATGTGCGACGCGATTGATTACGTGGTCATCGGAGTGTTGGGTCAAAGGGAGGAGAATAGACCATATGTAATTTACTATGCTAGCAAAACTCTTAATGAAGCTCAAATGAATTATACCACCACTGAAAAAGAGCTGCTAGCTTTAGTATTTGCATTAGATAAATCCTGGTCTTACATCATTGGTTCACCAATAGTTGTTTATACTGATCATTCTACTTTGAAGTATCTATTGTCTAAGCAGGATGCCAAACCCAGACTTATCCGGTAGATCCTCCTACTTCAAGAATTTAATCTGATAATCAAGGACAGAAAAGGAGTGGAGAACGTGGTGGCGGACCATTTATCTCGACTGGTGGTGCAAGAGGCCGATGAACACATTTCCATCCCTGATTCTTTTCCTGATGAGCATTTACTGTCAATTCATTCTATTTGTCCTTGGTATGCTGACATTTGTAATTATCTTGCAATAGGACAAATACTGCCACAGTGGAGCCTTGAAGATAAAAGGAGATTTATGGCAAACGTGAAGTACTTTTACTTCGATAATCCGTACCTGTTCAAGTATTACCCAGACCAAAACTTGAGGAAATGCGTGCCTAAAAATGAACAGCAGAACGTCCTTGCATTCTGTCATTCCCAAGCCTGTGGTGGACATTTCTCCGCAAAGAAAACCTCAACAAAAATTCTTCAGTCAGGTTTCTACTAGCCCTCTCTTATTAAGGAATGTATTTCATATTGCCAGGCATGCGACAAATGCCAATGATTGGGTAGTGTGACCCGTCGAAATATGATGCCCCTATCTCCCGTGTTTGTCATTGAAATATTTGACTATTGGGGCATCGATTTCATGAGTCCATTCCCTATGTCGTTTGACTACATGTATATTCTTCTGGCAGTGGACTACGTGTCCAAATGGGTAAAGGCTATCCCAACCAAGACAAATGACCACCGGGTCGTAGTCAAGTTCCTAAAAGAAAACATTTTTTCGAGGTTTGGGATGCCTCGTGTAATGATTAGTGATGGTGGATCCCACTTTTGTAACAGGCCATTTGCATCATTAATGTTTAAATATGGTGTTACACACAAAGTGTCCACTGCTTACTACCCAAAAACCAATGGCCAAGCTGAATTAGCCAACAAGAAGATTAAAAATATTTTGGAAAAAACGGTTAACCCAAGCAGGAAGGATTGGTCAAAAAGGTTGACCGATGCCTTATGGGCATACCGTACTACCAATAAGACTGTTTTAGGCATGTCTCCCTATCGGCTAGTTTATGGAAAAGCTTGCCATCCGCCAGTTGAAATGGAGCATAAGGCGTACTGGGCCTTAAAGACCTTGAATTTTAACATGAGAATGGTTGGGGAACAGAGAAAATTGAAAATAAATGAATTGGATGAGATCCGAAGAGATGCATATCAGAGCTCTAAAATTTCCACGGAACAGGCTAAATTTTTTCATGACAATTTCATCATGAGGAAGTCGTTTGAGCCTAGGCAAAAAGTGCTCTTGTATAATTCTCGGCTTTCCATTTCCAAGGAAAGTTAAGATCTCGGTGGGATGGCCCCTATCTTCTCAAGGTGGCCTACCCCAACGGAGCGGTAGAAATCAAAAACCCCAAAGATGGCCCAATATTCAAGGTCAATGGCCAAAGATTCAAGCCATTCTTTGAGGATTTTGAAGAACAAATGGTGGAGGAAGATTTAAATGATCCAGTGTATCCAGTGGAGGATTAGCTAAGTTTTTATCTTTCTAGTGTACAATTCCTTTTATTTACTTATGACAATTTTATTTTTATGTCACTCACTTTATTTGATTTTATAGAGTTGTCTCGCTTAGATCCAGATCTTGATGTTTTTTTCAGAGGATGACCAATCGAAAAATCACATGCACAATTAGTATAAGAGTGAAATTATTAGAAAGAACACTAATCATGTTCTTGACATAATCTCATGGAAGAATATTGATGCAATTAAAGAAACATGTTTTAACATACCCCAACTTTTGTTTGGCAACACACACATGCATCAGACTTGAGATCAATTAGGGCTTTGTATAGGTTGTAATGTGGCCAAAGGTTAGTGGTTAACGAAATGACGTCAATTCTATTTAAAAAGCTATCCTCTTTTTGTGTAGTGTAGCACACCTCTTCCTTGCTTTCCGATCTTTTGCTTAGAAATGGTATTTCTTTCTTTCATTTTCCTCATTTTTTACTTGGCAATTTCCTTTCTTTTTGTCTCTTTTCTTTTTCGGTTGTTTCCACTGATCTTTTCATTTATTGAATAGTAGCCACTATTTTCTATTTTTCTTGCCTTTCTGTGTCATATTGTTTTATAATAGGGTGCAAGAAAATTAGATAGCAAGGTATGTCAAGTATATACTCTTATGGCTCAGTTGTCATATGGGTTTTTCGAAAAAGAAATCATTCATTGAAGGCTCAAGCATGGTTAACTAGGGATATAATTTTGTAAAAGAAATGGCTAAGACTCAAAGTTAAATCAAAAGATGGCCTAAAATCCTTTCTCAAGTATGTGCATATGTATGTGTCCTATGAGCAGATATGCCAATAGATTGCTTTAGTTGCATCAATCAAAGCAAATTTAATGAGACTATTCAAAGATAGATAGCAAAAAACATTTCTTGAGTAAATGTTGATCT
Source organism: Ilex asprella (assembly GCA_023539305.1). Taxonomy (NCBI): domain Eukaryota; kingdom Viridiplantae; phylum Streptophyta; class Magnoliopsida; order Aquifoliales; family Aquifoliaceae; genus Ilex; species Ilex asprella. The sequence continues at coordinate 14,164,662 of CM042194.1, read as the reverse complement.
CCTCTCAAAAGCATCGTAAGACTTGAAACTTACCATGGTATCCTTTGTTATCTCCACTGGTTATGTCGGGTTTTCTAGGGAATGTCGGTCATATACCGATTCCATTTTTGAGTCCGATCATAACCAGTGGAGATAACAAATACCGATGCACATTTGATAATTTAAGCATAGAGAAAATACCATTGTTTAAAGAGCTATAGTTTTAAGTCTAAATTGCTAAGTTGTGTGTCAGACCAATCATATGCTTAGTCATTTTATCAAGCAACCTTAGAATCCACATCTGTTTCCTTATTCATTAACAAGAATTACTAAAGTTCTTATTCTATAAATGCATTTTAGACCAATAAAAGTGATAAATTGAACCATTCATTTCACAAAATATGATCGTTTAACATCAACATCAACGATCCAATTAATCCACAAAAAGGTAACCAATCATACACGAACTTACAATATCCTTAACAACTACCAAAGAAGAAACTCATAAAAAGAAGCAATAAACACACAAAATCCGTAATCAAGAATAGGAATCTCTCTCGCAATCTCCTCCATCTCCACCAAGTGCATTATCTCCACTAGCTCCACCAGGTACACCATGTCCACCCCTCAGAAGGTGAAGGATCTCATCCTGCTTAGCTTCAATACTAAGCATAATGTCTCGTAAAGAATGTCGGGTGCTAGTGCTAGGGCTTGCCTCTTAAGTCTGTGTCTGCTTTCTCTCTCTTCATCCATCTCTCTCTACTCCTCTCGGTCGAGCGCCTCCTGCACCTCATCCACTCCTTGGGTAGGAGGCACCTCAGGTCTTGCCGCTGGGGTGTCACTATGACATTGGCTCCTTCGGAAGAATGCCTTGTTCAGTAGCCCCATTGGCTTTTGGATCTCCACTTCTGGCCTTACCCTAACTCTGTGATCGTTGCAGATTTCAGTTACTAGGGTGCCAAATGGGAGTGAGCTTCACTTCACATTGCAACCTTTCTTCATCTCTCTCAGAATGAGGGAAGGGAGGTCTACACTATGGCCCTTCCCAAGTGCATAAAGAAACCTGACCATGTCAGGTAGAATTTCATTTTTTCCTTCCTATTGGAGCAAAGTTCGACACTGCAATCAAATTTAACATTTTGTATTTATCAGTGAGCTCCCCTTGTCAGAGAAATCTCTGTCCAGTCCAAGAAAAACCAGTCATCCCCATCAACTCAGTTCCAACCATAATCATAGGCACGTTCTTTCTCGAGGGATAGGTTGGCTTCAGTACCCGAGGCACTTCTTGCCTTATTTCCTGAATATAGTCCTCATTGACATTTATATGGACCCCCCTCACATAGCTCTTCAGAGCTCCATTGACTATTTTGGTGTTGGAGTAAAACTCCCACACCAAGTCAATCACGACCTCCCCACCATTTTGCAAAAACAAGACCCAAGCTCTCCTTTCCATCTCTGCCATTATACCCAACTCAAAAAAATCACTCAAGACAACATCCCTCTCACAAACAAAAGCTTGCTTTTGGTAAAAATTATCATACCTGTCAGCTTTCACAGTTGTGGGGAATTTGGTCTTGTTGTATCTTAGTGTAATGGGAGGCCTCCCTTCTCTTTCTTCCACCACTTCTTTTGCGAAATTTGGCTCTTGGTTTGGTGGAGTGCGTCTTGCAGGTAGCTTAACCCTTGGCATGGTGTTTTCGATTTTGAGTTTTTTTTGGGTTTATAACTCTTCAGTTTCTTGGTAAAAAGAGGAGTTTTGATATAGGGACGGCTTTGGGAAGGTCAATTTTTGGTAGAAATGGGGAATGAGGATGTTTTGAGGTCTGGGTAGTGAAAGGGATTTCTAGGGTTTGGGAGTTTTTGAGAGGTTTTGGGGATTTTCGAATGGGGAAGATGATCCAAGTATTTATAGCCTGAGTCGCATCATTCAAACGTCTACATCGTGCGAATGTGGATAGAAGAATTTTTAAAAGATCGTTCGAATGTGGTTGTTGTTCGAACGACGTGAACTCCCAAAACTTTTGAGTTCTGTCAGAGACCAAAGTACTATGAGCTCTTCTTGTTCGAACGATCTATTGGCGTTCGAACGTCAAGTTCTTTTTCGAATGGTCTATTAGCGTTCGAAAGTTCTGAGCTCCCAGTACTTTTTGGTTCCATTAGGGACTTTATCAGAGGTCTAGTACTACAAACAGCTAACATTCGAACGTCACTTGGAGTTTGAACGTTGAATCAAAATTAAAAATTCTTACACTACACTATACACAATTAGAGAAAGCTAAACACACAAGTTTTAAACCAAAAAACTTATAGCATCTCAGGACAAGTCTCTCTCCACAGTTTAGGTTGTTATTTTGGAATGTTCCTTACACGACCCATATTTTTATTTTAGTCAAAAGAGTTTGTACAAAACAACAAGGATTTTTACAGTTTTTACAAAAATTCGGACCCTTGGCTTTCATCCCAAAAGTACAATTTTTTACAGAAAACAATATAATCCAAGTCTCCCTCCATATCTGTGTAGTTCGAATAACCAGTGACTCTCTCAATTTTCTCTCTCACAAACTGGTTAAGCATAGTACCAGAATAGCATGGCGTCTCAGGGTAATCCTTACTCAGCCCATTCACTATCTAGTCTAATCGATCGAGTGCACGACCGAAAATTGGTTAAGAACCCTCTCACTGTTTATAGACACCAAGTCTTTTAGCACAATGACATTTAGCAAAAGTGCTTCTGCCACAGAGGAGTTTTGCTTGTTCTTGTCGGATCTCATTTTTTCTTACCACTCTTGCTTTTCTCATGATCACAACATGCACATCAGATGGAAAATTGCGTAGAACTCCCAAACTAAACCAAAAAAGTTTAAAATCCGTATTTTCTACGCTTTAAGACTCACTATTTGGTTCTTTAACATCTGCTAGACGCAAAGACAATTTGAACTGACTCACAGACATAATCTTCAATTAATACAAAATACGAGGCAAACTACACAATATGATCAGGATAACAACAACAGCAGCAGAAACAACAACACAAATTTTTAAAAATTCACAGGCACATGGTCACAAAATATGAACTAGTTCTCACTCCCCAACCTGAACATTGTTCCCAATATTTTGAATTTATCAGTGTTGAGATCTTTGGAGATGAGGTTAAAAAGTAGAGATCTGTTCATTTGCCGAAATCCACTAGCAAAATACATAGATTAATCATCTTTACACAGATCTAGGTTTCAGGTAGGACCTGAGATTATGAGTGCATAAAGAAGAAGAACAATCATGCACAAATAGAGTAAGCAAATGTAGAGCATGAGACAAAGGAAGAAAGAGAAGGGGAAAGACAGTGTTGCAAAAAATATTAAATAGCAAAAGAAAGAGAAGAAGAAAGAAAAAGGGGAAATATGGTGGGGAAAAAGGGGAAATACAATGGGGAAAAGGAGGAAGGGGGCTTTATAAAGGTGTTTCCGTGGGTTGGGTTTCTGACTGACCTGGCCCCATTTTACATCGGTAGATGTGAATCTCAGAGGAATATTTTGAATCTGTTAAGAGAAAGGTCTTCACATTTTTAGCAAAGTCCTCCAAAAATGGTTTCAACAGCTGACCATTAACAATAAAGATATTACCATTCAATGGGTTTTCCACTTCTACTGCTCCATGTCCAAACGCCTTTTTGACAACGTAAGGCTCCGTCCATCTTGACTTCAGCTTACTAGGGAAAAGGCAAAGTCTTGAATTAAACAACAAGACTTTTTGGAAAGGTTCAAAAGACTTCCGCACAATGTTCTTGTCATGAAAAATTTTCATCCTGATTTTAGCAATCTTAGCATTTTCATATGCTTCATTTCTCAATTCCTCCAATTCGTTACTCTGAAGTTTCTTTGCTAGTCCGACCTTGTCTAGGTAAAAGTTCATTGCTTTAATGGCCCAACAATTCCACAAGTAGGTGACATGACTTTTCGTAGACCAATTGATAAGGAGACATGCCCAAAATTGTTTTAAAAGCAGTGCGAAATGCCCAAAGTGCATCAGTTAGTCTTAACAATCAATTTTTGCGGTTTGGGTTTACAGTTTTCTCTAAAATTAGTTTGATCTCTCGATTTGCCAATTATGCCTGTCCACTAGTCTGTGCGTGATAAGGGATTACAATTTTATGAAATATCAGGTACTTTTTCATCAAATTCTAAAAAGGATGATTGCAAAAATTAACACCTCTTTCACTTATGATTGATTTAGGAATTCCAAACCGGCACAAAATATTTTCTTGTAAAAATTTGATCACTGTACGGTGATTACTATTTCAGCATGGAATTGCCTCAACCAATTTGGATACATAGTCTACAGCCACTTAAATGTACATATAGCCAAAGGAAGGGGAAAATTGTCCCATAAAATCGATGCCCCAATAGTCAAAATTTTCAATCACCAAAGTATAGTTTAAGGGAATCATGTTTCTTTTAGAAATATTTCTCAACCTTTGGCATCTATCACATGTTAAACAAAAGGCATGAACATCATTGAAAAGTGTGGGCTAGTAAAATTCACACTCCAAGTTTTTTGCAGTAGTTTTTCTTGATGAAAAATGGCCACCAGATGCTTAAAAATGACAAAATGATATTACTTGTTTGCTTTAATGATCAGGGATGCAACGCCTAATGATTTGATCCTTACAATATTTAAATACGTAGGGATCTTCCCAAAATAAGTTACGAACCTCCCTCAAATTTTTTTTTTGTCCATCATGGTAAAGGACAGAGGGAGTGTACTAGTAGCAAGGAAATTACCAATATCAACGTACCATGGGGTCTCTTCCGTCATGAACAGTTGTTCATCGGGAAATTTCTCATTGATTGGTAGTCCATCCTCGTGAAATTCATAAGTTAATCTGGACAAATGATCTGTCACTACATTCTCAACATCCTTTTTATCTTTAATGATCAAATCAAACTCTTGGAGTAAGAGTATCCATCTTAGTAGCCTTGGCTTGGCATCCTTCATTGTGAGCAAAAATTTTAGGGCTGCATGGTCAGTGAATACAGTAATAGAAGAAGCATCAAGATAGGAAAGAAATTTTTCCAAAGCAAAGTCTACATCAAACAATTCTTTTTCAGTCGTTGAATAATTCATTTGAGCATTATTCAAAGTTTTACTTGCATTGGAAATTACATGTGGCTTTACATGAACTAATTCAGTGTGTCCTCAAGGCTCCTCTTTTGTGGTGGTTGGTATGGTTGATATGCGGGAGGTCCTTGAGGTGGTGGGTGTGAACTTTGTGGTTGGTTCATGAGAGTTGGTTGCGTGTTCCTCCAACTGAAGTTCGAGTGGTTTTGCAACCCTAGATTATATGTTTTAGAGTATGGGTTGGTGTAAGGCTTGTTGAAGTTGGAGATTGCATTTGCTTATTCTAACAAGACTTCTTTGAATGCTGGGATGGTAGGATATTCCCAGGTAGGATGTCTTGTCAGTGCACAAATCCCACACACTCGTACTGTGGAAGGGCCAAAATCAACTTGATGGACCTTTTCATCTCTAAAGTTTTAAGCTTTTGAGACAAAGTAGACTTTTTGGCTCCCAGGTCATCATCATCTCTCAAGACATACTTACCCCCTTGGGAAGTAGATGGTCTAGCTTCAACAGTAGTAGGAGAGGCTGAGTCCCACATTTCAAAACTATCAGAGATGGTGTCAAAAAAATTGAATGCCTCATTCGGACTTTTACCAATAAACTCTCTTTGTGCCATCATTTCGACAAACTGACGCAGTCTAGTGGGCAAGGAGTCATAGAAAAATTCTACCAAAGTCTAATTCTCAAAATCATGGCGTGGGTAGGATTGGAGAAGCTCTTTGAATCTCTCTCAACTTTGGTAAAATGGTTCCCCTTCTTTGACCAAAAAATTCATGATTTACCTTTTGAGTGTCTTGGTACGATGTAAGGGAAAAAAATTTCTAAAAAATTCATTCTGGAAGGAAAAAGTTTGGCCATCATGAGTTTAGGCATGGAAAGAGCTTTTAAAGAATTTAGCTATTGTTTAGCTTTATCTCTTAGAGAGAAAGGAAAAGTTTCATCTTGGCTAGTTCAGAATTGTCTTGAAATGTTCCACACACTTCCTCAAAATCTTTTATATGCAGGTATGAATTTTTTGTATCCAATCCAAGAAAAACAAGTAACAACTACACAGTCCCTGATTTTACAGTAAAGAGGGGAGCATTTTCGAGGAATACAAAACAAGAGGTGACACTATTTCTTGTGGGAATTAAGTAATTCCTCAAAGTTCAAATGTTAGGCACTTCCCCCTCCTCTGTAGGGACTTCTCCGTTTCTGTCATTATTTGACATAATACTCTCACATGAGTCAGCTACTGATCTAGGTAAATTTAGTTCAGGCTGATTCACAGACCTAGGGGATTCTGCCAGTAAATTTTTATAGTGAGGAGCGTCTTTAGACATAAAATAAAAAAAATAAGACAAAACAAAATTATTCATAGTAAACCAAAGAGTATATAAAAAAAAAAGTTCTTTTTACCTTTTACCTTAAAACATCTGTTATAAGTTCTTTGGCAACGGTGCCAAAAACTTGACTTGATCTGGAATGTGTACACCCAAGTGCAGGCGGTTAAGCTATAGTAATAATCCGATTTGAGTCCGAAGTCGAATCCATAAGAAACTCTTGTTGGTGTTTCAATGTAAGCAGTAGTGGAGACCAAATGATTGTACCCTTTGACTTTAAAATTGTGAGTTTTAGGGATTTTTGCTGGATAGAATATAAGATTTTTCCAAGATAGTTTTTTAGACAAAATATAATATACGGTCAAATATAAAAAGATCACTCTTTAGTTCAAGGATATAGACACGTAGTTAATCATCTGGTTTATTATATTTATGTTTGATAACTCAATTAACTCTCGTGTCAACAACAAGTTAATCAGAAGATAAAGATGGACTGTGAGAATTAAGAACATGGTTCCGACGTCTTTCAAAAAGTTTACAAGAATTGTCTGTGCCGAGACTTAACTCATTTACAAACAAGCAAGTGTTTCTACAAGACATCCAACCATGACATTAATATTACATTCTTTAAGTGAAGCACAATAATGGGGAGGATTGAAGGGTAGTAATGAAGATCTAGCCGGGGTACTTGCCTTGAACCGTTGAGTCTTTTTATGCAAGAGTCATCCGTGTCATAGAAAGGACCCACAGTTGTACAAAGTACCTTAGCTTTGCTAGATGAAATCAATCATCAAATAAGCAAGGGAAATATAAAACATTAAGCATAAAAATAATGCACAAATATAATTTATGGATAATTTATACATGTCCTTCACCTCTTACTAAGGAGTGAATAAGAAACTACTCACTGTTCAAGGCTTTGTCAAAGCTAGAAAAGTGAGGTCAAAGGTCGGTGTGCCTTAAACTTTAGGAGATTGCTTAAGCCTCTGTGACCCACATTTGCACTAGTATGTGCAATGTTAGCGGCTGTAGCACTAGCTTGTGCAATAGTCGCAGCCGCCTCACCAATAGCCTCCACAAAGGCTTGGTGATCAAAGGCCGGTGGTGGTTGGTTGTTCCATCCACCGCCTCGACGTTCTCTCCCTCTATTTGCCTTCTATACACAAGTAAGATAACAATAGAGCCTCACATTGTATCCCAAATAGGGATCAAGTTTAAAATTTGAGAATTTCCTCATTGTCTCACTAATAGTGCGTATGTCACCCACTAGTAAACATTTACACTGTGAACTATCCCATTCATCCCTTTTTTCGAATATAAGGTTATGTTTTCTAAACCTAGTGTTCCTCTTTTCATATACATAGCACCATGCTTACAATTAACCATGCATATAATTCACATAACATGTAGCAAGTAAATCATATAATATGAAATGTACAATGACTGCAATGGTCTAGACCCAATGCCCATCAAGCCCTAGGTAATTCGTTTACCTATGCTTTGATACCAAGCTATGATGCCCCTAAAACCTGGGGGTCATTTATAAGTCCGTTGGCCACCTGTCAACCTGCAGAAATACCCGTGAGTACCGCATGACCTAACATTACGTCAATATCATCCCTTAAGTCGGGATTATAACCCACACGTGCAACCTGTGTATGTGTTACCATTTAAATCAACTAAGGTCCCATATATCCCAATATATATCATTTTAGGTCCTTAAGTTTCCTTTGAACCAAAGAGACCCAAGCCCAAAACCATAACACAAGAATCTTAAAATTTTAGTTTCAGATTTACGTTCGAACGTCATTTGGTGTTCGAATGTCTGCTTTACGTTCGAACATCACTTGCTCCCAGTGCTTTTGCATTTCCATCAGAGCTCTACAGAAACCAAAGTACTGTAAGCTCCCAACGTTCGAAGTGGCATGATGTTCGAACGTGGATTGCATTTAAATGAAGGTTGCATTCGAACGTGGACTGGCGTTCAAACACAAATAAATTCCAGAATGTTGGTATTTCTATTTTCTGATTTCCAATCCATTTCAAACCTTCCCAAAATCATCCCAAAATCATCCAAAGCTTATACAACATATATTTTGATCTCAAATGTAGTTAATATAAGTTCTATTACAATCATTTGCATAATTTTACTTGCCAAAACGTTACTTTCATAAATATTTTTACAAAAACTCCAAGTAAAGCCACAATCCGAATTTCTTCACCTTTGATGGCCCGAATGAGATCCGTCCACCGGCGTGTAACCCGCACCTGAAATGTGTTCCCGTATAAGGTGAGCCACGTTCAATAGAATATTTTCTACATAGGCTACTCCCCACCTAGATGCACATGAAATGCTCACATGCAACATTCAATTATCCACAACAATTTCAATCAAGTATATGCAACTCAATGATGGAATCTTTTATAACATGCCATTCAATGAGGTGTGACTCATTCATGCACTTAATCTGAGCCCTTCCTGACTCCTGAACACATGTAAGTGCCAATGTGTATGAACTCGTCATCCATGTCACATAACAAATGACGTTTACAAATCTAGGGTCTTTCTTGGGGTGAATATTTATGGACTTACACCAACCACACCCAACCGACACGGAATTCATGGACTTCTACCAACGGTTCCGCGTACACCGACATACTTTATGGGCTCTTATACCAACGGAGTGGATATCCAATCACCGAGTCTCTCACCTGAGGGATCTTCTAGCCGTTCTTGCTAACCCCAACCTAATTTATCATGCTTCCATGCGGCTTAGCTAGGCCTTCAACCCAAATTTTTCAAGCCTTCCATCAATCACCAAGTGTGGTATTGATGACAACCATGAACACACCCATGTAATGAGATGTTTCATGAAAATACAATGTAATGAACCATTGCTTATCCATGTCACGTCCCATGTAATGAATGCCACATGAGCAACACTTATCACTTATCATCTTATTTTATGAAAATGTATATTATGTGCATATAACTTCCATAAATCATCATTATGCTCAATATATCAATAAGCATCTAATTTTCACAAGTTATCACATAACTTAAGTCAAGCATGTTATTTCAATTTAATCAAAATAACAACATGTCCTTATCCAAGGCATTTAATCAAACACCTTCAAGACACAATTTATGAAACACATAGCATGCCTCAAATTTCATTAAGTTACAAGAAATTACACATGTAACTATCATGCATCAAACTCAAGCTAGAAGTTTGCCTAAGCCATTTCTATGCTCACTTTCTCATTTCCATAACTATATATAAGTCATAAGTCATATATACATCTAACCCTTTTCCTATGGACATCAAATGTTAGGAATAAACCAAGCGTAAACTAAAATGTAGAGCTTTCAAGAACACCAAAACCAACACCAAAGCCTTGATTCCCCAAATCTCCTCTTTTGGATCTTCGGTGAAATCAACTCTTTTTGGTGTAGTTGTGTAGCCCTCGTCACATAGATGAACTTTAACTCTTGGTTCAAGTGATTCCGATCGACGGAACTTGGTAAAACGGAGGTTCATGTGCACATGCAACTATCAACAAGCATCATCCATTCCAATTAAGAATATACAATCAATGTTGAAATTCTACCATGCCAAGCCATGAAATGAGATGAGACTCATTCATGCACCTTTAACCCGAGCCCACTCTGCCTCACACAACACAAAGCAATGACAACGTGTAATAAATCCGTCATTAATGAAATACATCCAATGATCATTTTAAAATAAAATTCACGTGTCTATAAAACCAAATCATTTTTGAATGTTACACATCGAATGACTATTTTACAAAATCATGTGCCTTTGCTGGGTAGCGGAGTTTTGGTCTTGCACCGCCGATTCTGCACACCGATACACTTTTTTGGACTTGCACCGTTGAAAGCGTAAACCAATAGTCGGGTCTTGCACCCGAGGAAGAGTCTAGCCCTACTTGCTGTACTTGTCACAAGTTTTTCATCCAACCATGCAACTTAGTAGGATCTTCGATCCATTGTTCCCTAGTCCATTTGCCAACCCCCAAGAATGGTGTTTGATCAACCATGCACACACCCACACCCATGCCTCACGACTATGAATGCGATGTCCCCGTGCAAATGCAATATAATTAACCATTGCAACATCTATATCATGTTTCATATGTAATGAATGTCATATGGACTAATTTAACACATATCAACTCAATTCCATGAAAAATTATATCATAAGCATATAACTTTCACAATTTATCACAATGTCAACATATCAACAACATATATATTAACATTTACATTTCCAATTGCAAGTCACATCATAAGCATATGATTTCAATTTACCACATAATTCAAGCATGTTATTTTAATTTAATCAAAACAACAAACGTCAACCATTCAAGGCATTTTATCAAACAACAATATAAGACATAACTCATGTAAACACATAGCATGCCCAAAATTCCACATTCCACAAGAAATTTCATCAAGCATTCTCTACATACCAATTTAAGATAGAATTTATTCTACCCATTTTCAATATCCATTTCATCAAATCAACATCAATAGGCAAGTGTTAAAGTCTCTAACAACCTTTCCATTCTATATAACAATCCTAGGTTGACAATAAACCTAAGTAGGAAGAAAACCCTATCTGTTGAAGCGTAAAACGACGTTGAGAAACTTCCAGACCCCAAAACGAGCTAGAATCTCTACTTTCCCCAAATCTCGTTTCTTGAAATTCGGTGAAAACCCTTATTTTTGGTATGGTTGCATAGCCCTCGTTGAGAAGATCGACTCTAATTCTTGGCTCGAGTTGCTTCGAGCGACAGAGAGGCGTAGATCGTTGAGATAAGTTAGATTTTCTCTCTTTTCCCTCTCTTTCTCTCCAATGTGAAGACCGATTGATGAATAGGGGAGAAATCTGATTTTCTCCCCTATTTATACCCTTTAATTACTTGGCCCACAACGCACCACACTTCTCCCTTTTGTTTCGGTCCGTTTTTGCTCCAAAACGATTAAATTTTGCCCCGGTTCAAGTTCAAAATATTTTTATTTTAACTTGTTTTAAATTATTTTCTGAATTTTGAATTTTTATTAAAATATTTGTTTTTGAGTCACCCGAGACCCGACCGTCTTGTAAAACACGAAAAATTCGACAATTTCATAATTCATTAAAATTTAACTGGGTAACTAGATTTTGCGAGACGAATCCTACGGTGAGGTCCATTTTGTCATCCGTGTTCTAAAAAAATTCAGGTTTTCAACCCTTATGGAAGTGGCAAATATACCATTTTGCCCTTTTCATAAAAGTTCAAATTTACGTAGGTTTTACACTCTTTCTTTTCTTCATCTTGTCTTCGGGAAAATCAGTCGTACCTCTCTCTCTATTTTTCCCTTCATATTTCATTCCCTTTCTTTTTCAAATCACAATTCTTTGGCTAGATTGACTTCTTTTTTATTTTCTTTCTTTCTTGGCTCATCTCATTCTACCCTTTTGTTTGCCCTTTTTACCCCTTGCTTCTATTTTTTATATTCAGAAAGTCTAATTTTAAGAAAATGTGCGGGGAAATTAGATAATGCAGGTAGGGATTTGGAATTCTTTTGGGTTGGTCAAAGACATGGTTTTACTGAAAAGAATTATCATTTTGAGGCTCAATCATGGCTGATAAAGGATTATGTATCAAAAGAAAATGAATAAAGCTAAAAAAAGAAATATGACTTAAAATCCTTTCCCAGACATGTAAACAATTTTTTTTTTGTGGGATACAGGAATAGACTGCTCTATTTGCATCAATCAAAACAATCTTAATGAGATAATTCAAGGATAGAAAGTCAAAATCCTTACTTGAGTAAGTGTTGATTTTCTCTCAAAAGTATCGCAAGGCTCAAAAGCTCACCATGGGATTCTTCGTTACCTCCACTGATTATGTCACGTTTTTAAAGAATTTCGGTTATATCCCAATTCCATTTTCATGCTTGAGTATTCTATATTTTAAGAATGACAAATACCAATGTACATTTGATATTTAAGCATAGAAAAAACACTATTTTTCAAGGAAATGAGTGATTAGCACAAAACATTGCATATTTCAGGTGCCAATACATTCCTTTTTCGCTTGCTTTTGGGGATTAAAAGAGTATAATTGTGCTGCTTGAGCTATTAACAAAGATTTGTGGTGTTTGCAGGTAAAAGGTGATAAATGGTGCTTCTTAAAGCCTTCTCATATGGTTTAAGATGAATGATAATGAAAGGATGGCTAGAAGATAGCTTTTGAGGTAAGGAAACTAAAGAATCAGTAAGAACAAGGGAAAACCTACCGGTAGGCTATACCGGTAGGTTTTAGCAACTAGACCTCAACCTACCTCCCGACCTACTGGTATTTTAAGCCTATTGTAGTTTGACCTACCGGTAGGCTATACCTATAGGTTGTACTGATACAACACAGATTCTGCATGTCATGCTCTGTTGCCTTGAGGGTCCCACCAAATATTCTCCTAGATGCCTCTGACACTTCCAACACCATGTACATCGCTTTCACACCTCTCATTTGAATTTTTTAGCCTTGGTGATCAATGAAGAATGAGAAGAGGAGAGATACTAGTGTGCATACAAGGTCTGCACCTTCCCTATCTAGCCTACTTTTTTGTAGCCTTATGGATGGGGATCAAATCACCTAGCTAGGGCATCACACCATGGACGTTTTTGGCAAGGGAGATACACCATTAGGGGAGATACTTTGTGATATAGAGAGAAAGAGTTTAGAAAGAAGATGAATACTATTAAAGAGAGAAGTTGAGATGTTTACATTTTCTTCCATGCGTTGTCTTCAAAATTCTTGTAAGAATATTCTAAGCTTTTTTTAAAGTCTTCAATGCCATTTATTTCAAGTTGCTTTTAAGTTTAATCTCTCATAAAAGCTTTCACCATTAATGCTTCTATGTTCTTCAATTTATTAGTTAGAAATGGATACTAAATGCACTTATTTTAGTTTATATTTTCTCGTATTAGTTTAGCTACAATCTTCATTTCTATATAATGTCTTCTTATTACATTATTGTTTTTAACTTAAGCATGAGTAGCTAAGCTTTTTAGTTAGCTAATCCAAAGGAGACCTCCTATTGGGTATGTCATTGCAACTCTTCTTTCCTCCTCTAAGAGTATGATGGCTTGGTTTGACTAGGTTGAAGGTGGACGAGATCGTGAGTCTTTGATATCCTATAGACTTGTCATGGGTTATACTTAGTTCCTCACTTCAATGTCATCCCTAGCTTCCCACGAATCAATCGTGCATCTATGCTCTACTGGAGGAAGTTTTCGAGTTGTTTTGTCATTCCCATAGGAGTAACACCTTGGACTAGCCAACACTTATTTCCCATTTAAATTTCATCACAATACAAACCACAAACCAATTCGAAACAACAAATGATTTTACACTTTTCTTTCACCAAAATCACCTGCATGATGATACACCTCCTTCCCTGAGGAGACGACCTTGGAGTACTCTCCAAGTAAAAATCGATATACAAAAGTCTTCTGGCGCTTGGGAAGCACTTTTGTTCATTCACATCTCATATTTCCATCATTCCATTCCATCTTCTCCCTGCCCTTTTTTTTGACATTGTCCCAAGGAAGAGTGACACTCTCCTTTACACATACATCATATATACATTGAGGGAGATGTTAAGAGATTAGGAATAACAAGGAAATAACTCAAGCAAGGAGGTTTTAAATCTGGATTATTAGATTAGGTGTCAAAACAATCCTGTGCTTAGTCACTTTAGCAAGAAATCTCAATATTTACATCAATTCCATCAATAAATAATAACTAATCATGTAATGCTAAAATCTAACCCCATGCATTAAAAATATTAATGTAACAAAGCTAACATTATTCATTTCAAAATATATCACAGTCCAAAACAAAATGACTTAAATCATCCAAAAAAAAATAAACACCCTTCAGCCCAAAGAACAGAAATCTACTCTCAATCTCTCATCACTTAGGTGCGTGAAGGTCCGCCGTCTCCACCTTCCAGATAACGTAGAATCTCATCTTGCTTAGCCTCAATGCTTTGCATGATCTCGCATAACGTCCGTCAGTCGCTTGTCACCACATGGGCTTGCTTTGCCTCTCTCCTCCTCAGCATCTAAGGCATCTTAGACCTCATCGGTGCCCTCTCTAGGTGGCACGTCTTGCCCCGCTGCTCATGCCTGGTTATGACCTTGACTCCTTTTGAATGACACTTTATTCAGAAATCCCATAGGCTTGAGCACTTCCATCTCTAATCTGACCTTCACTCCCTAATCTATGCATATCTTTGTCACTAGTGTTCAGAAGGGGATTGAGTTCCTCTTAGCATCACATCCCTTATCTTCTTAGTCAATATCAAAGATGGTAGGTCTATGCTATTATTTTTCCCTATTACGTATAACAATCGAGCCATGTCGGGAAGGATCTCATTCTTTCTTCCAATGGGGGAAAATTTTGAGACAACAATCAAGTTGAGCATCTTATACTTGTCTGTCAGCTCTCCTTACTTAAGGAATTGAGACAGAGGTCAATAAACCCATCAACTCAATACTTACCACATCCAAATTCACATTCTTCCTTGGAGGGTAGTTTGGCCTCGGTACCCGTGGTACTAGCCTCAACTCCATAATCGCATCCGCATCTACATTAATGTGAGTGCCCCTCACATATGTTTTTATAGCCCCGTTCACAACCTTGGCGTTGGAATAGAATTCCCTCACAATATCTTTAACAGCCTCACTTCCATTTCTCAAATAACCATCCCAACCTCTCTCATTAATATTAGCCAAAATCTCCAATTTCCAAATATCCAACTGTTCTACAGTTCTCTCACAAACAATAGCTTGGTTTTGGAATTTTTTTTTCGTACCTATCAACCTTCAGAGCATTTGGGAAGTGTGTGCGATTATATCTTTGAACCAAGGGTGGCCTTTGATCTCTCTCCTCGATCACCTCCTACAAGAAGTTTGGCTCTTAGGGTATCTTCGAACCAAGGGTGGCCTACACATAGCGGGCATTTTCATCTTAGGAGGCATTTTTGGATTTTGGGGTTTTAGAGGACGAACAACTTGAGATTTCTTGGTTAAATTTGAGAAATAAGATAGAAAAATGGTTAGGGTGGTTGATTTTTGGTAAACAAATGAGAGTGAAGGAGGTTTAGGGGCTTGGGTAGTGGAAGGAGCAAGCTAGGGTTTGGGGTTTTGAAGGGGCTTGGGTATTTTTGAAGTGTGGAAGACAAACCAGGTATTTATACCTAGACAACCATTATTTGACCGCAATTGGTGTTCGAACGGTGATAGAAAAGATAGTTCGAATGTGAAACAGTCGTTCGAACTAAGGTTGCTCCTAGTACTTTTGGTGTTCTGTAGAGATTACAAAATACTATAAGCTGCTCTAGTTCAAACACGATTTAGCGTTCAAACATGGGATTTAATTTCAAACATCCATTTGGCGTTTGAACTAAGGCTGCTTCAAGTACTTTTGAGGTTCTACAGAGATCAAGTACTGTGAGTAACTACCGTTCGAACATGAACTGGCATTCGAATGCCAAATAAAAAATCCAAAAAGTCTATATATATTGACATACATATTTATTACACAAAATTAGAAAAAAAATACTAAATGCATAATTTGATCTAGGAAAACTATGACATCTCAGGAAAAGTCCATACCCACGCTACAATTGGCATTTTAGGACATTCCTTACTCGGCTCACATTTTATTTCAACAAAAAACACTTTGTACATCTAACAAAAAGAATATTTATATTTTTACTAAAGGAGTTCATACCATTTGACCTTCTGATTGTTGTTAAAACCTCACCTTCGTTAACCCCTAAATATTATCCCTCAAACTATGCAATGTATGTGCGAAGGGAAGGATTTCTTCCCCTTGGGATAGTGTCAAAAGAAAGGGCAAGGAGGAAAGAAAATAGGATGATGTAAATGTGGAGTGTATATGCACAAAAATGCTCCCCAATCGCAAGTAGACTTTTGCGGGTCGTGTTTTACTTGGAAGAGTATTCCAAGGTCGTATCCAAGAGGAAGGAAGTAAATCAAGATGGAAGTGATTTGGTGGAAATGAAAGTGAAAAATCTTTGTTCTTTTGAGAGTTGTTTGGTGAAGTGTGTGCTAATGAAAAT
>CM042194.1:14108332-14123075 GCA_023539305.1 Ilex asprella | reverse complement strand
TAGTTAGCTATGACCACCGTTGGTCATTTGCAATAATAGCCTAGCTATCTTTTGCTCAAATGAACTTAATCCTGCCTTTGGTCCAATGATACTCATTACCTTATGAAAACTTTGACTTCTTGAGTTTAAGGGTTCAAGTCCCCCCCTAAAAAAAAAATAAAAATCCATTCAATTGACAGGTGGTACCTAATTTGAAGTTCATTTGATTACATCTCGCATACCTTTGCTTGGTGTACACATATTGCTCGCGAGTTCCACTAATCAAAATGATTGTTGGGAGTCTCCAATTTAGGCCAATTGATACTAATATCCACTCGGTCGAACACTCTTTGGCTCAACCAGAGGCACTCTGTTTCACAAAATATTGACTTCCTTGCTTTTGACATATGTCTCTATTAGATGATCTAATCATTCTAAACCCCTTCATCTACCATAGGGCATGTCTGCCACATGGCAATCATTAACAAACATTCTTTACTATAATGATTTTTCTCATTAAATGCTATGGATCAATTACTGTGACACGGTGTTTCAAACCGTCTCCTCATCGTGATAAGGGTCATATTTTTTAAAACAATTGTGGCGTTTTCGCTTGTGGCATTGTTTTGATCACCTTATTCTTTTATTTAAAGGTACTTCCACCCTCTTTTTTCCTCCATTGCTCCCATTCTCAAGTTCTCTGCTATGCTTCAGGCAAGTGTAAGTTCCTTGTTCACTGTTTGTTTTGAATTTTATCTTCTTGTTTTTTTCCATCATTGCCCTTTTGAAGGATAAATCCCATAATTTAGGGTTAAGTACAATACCTCTGATGACGTGGTCATTATGGTTTCCAGGAAAGATAAACCTCTTATAGGTTCTTGAGAGTCCATCCCTATCCTTATAAGAGCCATAATTGTCCTAACTTCTTTAGGATAGTTATAGGTGTGGTGGCCCTTAACAATCTTCTTGATATAGACCATGGTCTCTGAGAAATTCTCTACTACTACATCCTAAAGTCCACAGTTGAAAAGAACATTTACTTCCAAGTTAGGAAAAAGGATCTTTCTTTATTATTTAGTTCATTCTTGACTTTGTTTCCTCAAATCTCCTCTATTTTGTGTAGAAATCTGCCTTTACCTACTGGTAGTAACTCCTTATACAAAACGACCTACCAATAGAACAGTGAAACCTACCTATAGAACTTGTCTGAAAAAATTTCTGAAACTTCTGTAAAGAGAATTGCGCCTATGAGCTGTGAGATTTTGTTGCTCATCTATACTATGAATAATCCTAATGAGTCCATGACAACCATCCACTGAGGAAATGGAGATGTAAGAGGAACCTAACATGGTGATGCATGGGAAGTGTTAGCTTGTGTATGTATCGATGATGGTACACTCCTTGATGGTCCTGACTCAAAGGCAAGAGTAGGTTTCCTAGGCTCCATTTCTTTTTCCTTAGTCTCTACCTATATGGGCTTAAACATGTAACTCGCGTGAGTCTCATTTTGCCTCATAGACTCTTTCCTAGAAGGTTTTTGAGGTGCCCTTCTTTGATCAGTATCCAATTTAATCACACGCTTAGCCATACAAATCTGGGTGATCAAGGAATCAAATGGAAAACCATCGGTGATCCTACCCTCATCAAATGACCTCCAAATAACCCAACAAATCAGTGATGCTAAGTCAATTTCTACACCCATTCCCATAGCATGGAAAATATAAGATCTAGGGGGAGGTAAAGTAGAGACATGGGTCTTCTGGTTGATTTTGTAATTGATAATCAAATTCATCATACAATACTCCTTTGTCAAGTCCTTTTCAAACCATTAGTGTGAAGCCGCAAAATTCGAGGGTCATTTCTCAACCTGTTGATAACCTATCAACCCGCAGAAGTGTGCATGTGAGTATTGCATAACTCGATGCTACGTCGTCACACCCCATTCACCGGGATCATAACCAAAAAAATTTTGGGCGTAGTCTTCCTTGTATAGGAACCCTACCCTACCTAAACCACAAACTGTGCATACATTAACCACAAGAACATTCCAAGGTCCAAACCCCAACCATGAGGTCTTATTATTCTTTATTTACATCATCCAAACATAGATGCTCAAGAAGTGAAGGCCCTTCAGTGTTTCATTCTAAAATTTTAAATTTTGGGAAGAGGTACCAATACCTTGGGTACGTGGTACCAGTACCTGGGCTTTTTGTTTACAAGGTCCAAGTACCTATATGCCTTGGTACCAATACCTGAGCCCACTGTTTGTCAGGTACTGGAACCTATGTGTCTTGGTACTAGTACCTGAGCCATCTGGGTACCACTACTTGAGCCCATTGGAATCTAGGTATTGGTGCATGTGAGTCTAGGTACGGTACTTGGGTAATTTTACATCGTGGTATCAGTACTTAATCACTTAGATACCGACACTTGAGCCCAAATCTTTTCAATTCTCAACTCATCTCATCCAAGCTTATAGCATATTCTTCCATTCATTCATTTACATCAAAATAGTGTCTAAAAAAGTCCATTTCATATCCTTTTATACAATTTAAAACATCGAAACAAAATACATAATCAATTGTAGGATATAATTTGAGAGCCACAGTCTCGCTTTGTTTTCAACCCGAACCCAAGTGAGGGACATCCACCGTGGTTGTCCAACACCTAAAATATGTCTGCATAAGGGGGTGAGCCATGCTCAATAAGGTATGTCCTAAGGATACTACTCCCCAACCCAAATGCATATTAAATGTTCACATGCAATTTATCCATCAATCATCCATTCAAGAATGTACAGTTCATAAATGAATACCACAATGTCATGCCATGTCTTGAGATGAAACTCACACAAGCAATGCAACTCGAGCCCTCCACCAGCTCTCATAACATGTCATGTCATGTCATGGGTATGCCTCAGGGCATTCCAAGCCCCTCCCATTAATGTTACTCATCCAATAACCATTTTATAAAATCCTTGTGTCTTTTTGGGTGGGTAATTTATGGACATCTCATCAAGGGCTTACCAATCCCACACGGCATTTGAGGACATTTCATCCCAAGGTCCAAGCTCGCCTGCACAATTTTTTGGAATTTTCCCGTAGGGCAAATGAGTGAATCAAGTAACTAGACTTTACACCAGAGGAAGGATCTACCTTTTTTTGCTGCACTCGACACACATTTTCTATGCTACCTATGCGACTCAGTTGAACTTAGGTCCAACCTTTTCGAGCCTACGTATTAGCCCACCAAGAATGGTGTTTGATCAAAACCATGCACACACACCCACACTCATGTCGAATGCCCATGAATGCGATGTTACCTGTGCTTATGCAAATGTAACATACAATATCTTGTTCCTCATATCAAAAACATATAATGAAGAAATCTCATTTCCTCACATGTCAATTTTATCTTAAGCATAAAATTACATTCTACAATCTCTGCTAAGCATGTTATATAAATTTCATTTCAAATAACACACTTAATCATTTATAGGCATTTTATCAAACAACTATAAGACACAAAGAGTATGTAAACACATAGCATGCTCAATATATCAAATTATTCATAAAATTAAAAGCCATGCAATTTCACTGTACCAAATCATACTAGAATTGATTATAGCATTTTCCTATAGTCATTTTCCATGTTCCAACTATATTAGGTATGTGTTATACATCAGAATACATCTCTAACACCCTACCCATTTAATATTTTAAGCTTAGGTTGGAAATAAACTTAGTTAGGAAAGGAACCCTACCTCTTGTAGCATAATATTGCATAGAAAAATCTCCAAAGACCCCCAATCAAGCTTCAAAGCTTTGATCCCAAGAATACTGTCTTCGAGATCGTGGTGAAACTCTCGATCTATGGTATGTATGTGTAGCTCTTGTCGTGTACAACAATCTTTGTTCTTGGCCCGAAGAAATCCAATAGTTGGATCGCAGTAGATCGGAGAACAAAGGTGAAAGATATTTGGTGTTTTCTCTTTTCACTCCCTCTCACTCTTTTTTGGTTGTGTTTGGCTAAAGAATAGGGAGGCAAATCTGATCAGGAAGGGATAGGTATGGTGCATTGGCTTGGTTGGTAGCTGGAAAGCTTAGCTCTCATCATGTAGCTGCTAGTAGCCAGTTTGTTGGTCGAGAAGCAGCAATCATGAAATCTTTTTATCTTTCAGTTCTTCTTGACCCAATTTCACTATCTCTTTTTGTGCCTTCTTCAAGTTTCCTTGAAGTAGAGGGAGCCTTCTCTTTCTCTTTTAGTTCTTCTAGTGGGAATGAAATTAATCAATGAAGAAAGAGAACTTTCAAAAGGAAGAAGAAGTAGAGCGATGGGAGTTATGTTGGAATAAAAACCTCTTGATCTGATCTTGAAAGAAGGGATAATTCGGGAGGGGGGATTGATCTCAATCTGACGGATGGAGTGCGCTGAACATGATCCCTATCCTTTTTCTCAATCCTGAAATATATGATTTGAGAAATCTATTTCTTTTGTGCCACCCTGAGACTTGAAAATGGGTGCCCAAAAGAGAAAGAATAAGCAAAAATGTACTACTATCAATCAGCCCCACATATAATATTTGATCAAAAATGCTCCAGACTCTAGATATTGAGCTTCGCATACACAATTGAAAAGGAGCTCTCCTTGAAAGAAGAGCAAGACCTCGTGCGTACCACTCTCCCATGCAGTTCCCATTAAACAATGGAAAATCTCTCTAATCTCGAGCAATTGGACCTTAGGCCGAGTTAACAGAATAAGATGATTCATCTTTTATAGGAACTGTCGATATGAAATTACAAGTTTCACCCTTCACACTAAACACAACTCTACAACGTCTAAGAAAATCTTCTTGTCCACCAGATTAGAGTAAAGAACTTTAATTTATAGCTTAGAGCCTGCCTAACTCATTCTATTCTATTGCTTCCTCTCTCGGTGCCTACGCGTGCCAATACACCCTTCCTTTTTTCAGCTGGTAGAGTTATCACTGACCTTACTTCTTCTACTCTTAAGCGATTTCACCTATCGTTTGCTATCTTTAAAGCATGCAGGTCTACCTAGATTTGCTTGCTTGGTTGGGGCTCTCTTTCTCTCCCCTTTTATACCCCTTAAGTGCTTGGCCTACATCGTGCCACACGTCCTATTTGTTCTGATCTGATTTCATCTTGTTTTAAGTTTAGCATACTTTTATTGAGCTGAATTTAAATTATTTACTAGGTTTCATGAATAGAATCTAATCGCGTTTAATTTAGTCACATGACTCCGGATTGCATCGTGAAATGCAAAACATTCGACTGTCTTGGAATTCGACAAAAATTCACTGGGTAGCTAGATTTCATGCGACGAATTCCAACGATGAGGTCCGTTTTATCATCCGACTTCTAGACAAATTTAGGTTTTCAACCTACATCGTAGCAACTAATTATCGTTTTCCCATTTCTAATACACTTTTAAATTTTCCTGAGTTTTATAATTAGTACAGATCCAACCATCAGGGTATAGAGCTACATATAACTCAGATACAACATCACAGAAAGTATGTACTCCCTCAGCAAGTCTACTATCTCTGTATGCATCATGAGGTACTCGAGGGTAGGTGTAGAGTGCTGGAAATCAAGTCACTAAAGAACTCAAACAACCCACCTCGAATATATGTGGTAAGATGCTCATTATCAACTGCAATATTCCTAATTTGTGCATAAAATTCTTTAACAATGGTTTCATTTGCTAGCTCGGGGTACAGGAATAGCTGACTCCACCCTCTAGACTCAAAATTCACACAGATAGAAGTATTACATATCCTAGTGAAATTTATTCTGTGTTCCACCATTACCAGCCTTGAAGCAAATTGTCGTCTATACATATCACGGTAATGAGGATATTGGAATCTACTTGTCTCATAAATAACTCTAACTCAGGCTCGTTTGTCAGCTCTTGGCACCATTTTCCCAAAAATAATCGGTGAATGGGTGCTATATCAAGTGAATACCAAAGATCTAAAGTTGGAATACACCTAAAATCACTTTAAATCAACTTTACAAGAGTGGGTTAGCAAGGGTATGAGAGAAATAAAGTTTTCTCATGAGTGGAGTGAGGTAGTATGTGTTAGAAGAAGAAGAAATCTGATTTTTAAACCTGTCTGGCTGAGAATCTCATACTTGTATAGGTTGCTCGACCGATCTCTAATGCTTTCCTGCAAAGTCTCTTATTTCAACTTCTCAAACCACTACTCCTCCTCCAATCAAATATCTTGAGCCTAAAAAATCAGGCATAGATGTGTATACAACCTAAATGTAATGCATGGATGAAATACAGATAAAATTTGCAATGCAATTTTTAAATTTATCAATAAATGCATAAAGTCATCAATAATGAAAATTTCATAGTTTTCATCATCACAAATCTATCCTTATTTCATCATATCATACACTATCCTAAGGGATATAATATAAAACTTAATTTTCCTGCATCCTAGAGTAATATCCTCTCACTTAGTTTAGTTTCACTTACATGTATTAAAATTTTGCATCTTTGATCAATTCAATGAAACGTGTGTGAAATCTAACTCCAACTTAAATAGGAACTCATTTAGATTAAGTGATTAATAAAGCTCTACATAAATTGCTAATGCATCATTTAAGTGAAAACATTACCGGTTAGTGAGTGTCCTATATGTATTTTTCTTTTCTCTTCTTTCAAAACACTTCCCCCTATTTTTTTGTATCCTCTTACTCATAATGACTTCAATTACTATGATTGTGAATTATGTACTTTACAAATTATGATGCTAGATGTGTGTTGCTTTAGCTCTTTGAGCTTTACATGTGAGCATATAAAATTCTAAACAATTTAAGTGCCATTGTTACTAGGCATTCATTTTTTTTTGCCAAACTTTTGTATTTGGTCACATTGAAATCTTTCCTTAGAGTTGGCTCTTTGATATAATTTTAAGGGATTTGGAGCTTTACTAACCTTTTAGATATGTGTTCACCTATCATCAGCACTTAAGAGTCATGTAATTTCATTAATCATTCAAGGTAGAAAGACTCCTAAGTATGAAGGTGAATGGTTGGCGTGCACTCGGTCTTATGAATTTTCACAAAGAATACACTATCCAACCACGCTATGATGAAAGAGAATTGGTTGAAGGACCTAGCACTAAATTTTAAAACCACTAAGTTCTCTATCCCCTAATATGACTCATATCAATGCACTTTGATTTAAAGATGAACACACTACAAATCAAACCAAAGTAAGATTGTCGTGATCAACAACGAAAAACAAACAAAAGAAAATCTTTTTGGTTTTTCTTTTTCCAATATTTTTTGTTTTTCTCAAATACCATAAAATAAAACAAAAAATATGCATAAATATGCAAATAACATTGCAAAAAAAAAAAAAATAGCAATTATCATAAATTTTAGTCTAGGGTAAGCTCGGGGCATGGGTAATGGACTCGTTCTCTTCTCTCTTGATGTCTTTGAATCAATCTTAATCTTAGGAGTAGAATAAAATTTGTTTATCCTAGCTTGTGAGCTTTTTACATTATCTATTCCATCAAGAAAGTATAACCCTCAAGTCATCTACAATGTCCATTCCATAAAGAACCTTCTTGGCCTGTCTCAACCATTCTTGACATCCAATGGATCAGGACCCCAATGGAAAATAGGTGGGCTGTACTTGGTAAATTCCCAAATGAACATTATCGTATTACTCTCGATCCATTGTTGGGCCCCAACGCCTCTAGCTATGTCACCATGGTGTGATTTTTATTCTCCATCTAATGATGAACCATGGGAGTCAACTTTTGTAAGCATTAATTGACATCACTTTTGGTATCTTGGGTTGGTTGGGGGGAGGGGAGGACTGTTGTGAAGATTATGATTGTTGATTCCTAGATCTTATGTCATCTATCCTACAATCATACTCATGTTTAGTACTTAATTACTACAAAAAACATTGGTATCACATTATAACATCTATATGGTTACCGTCAATGCTATGGTCCGTTAACCTTCCCGATTCAATCCTATTACTCTTTCCCCTGGTTGATCCACATCATATAACTCCCATATAAGACCTAATTTCTATGCTCTAATACCACTATGTAATACCCTTTTTTGTTTTAAAATAAGTGATATGGTCATAAATCAATTGAGTTATTCCATAAAAATGAAGTCGAGTTAAAATTATGAGAAAACCCTTTAGAAATTGTTCAATTTAGGTTTACATCATGCATGACTCTCCAAAAAGCATAGGTAGTAAACAAAAAGGCAAGAGCATGACCTATGGGAGCATAAATCTAATGACCCATCACTAATTGTAATTCAAATTGTAACATTTAAAAATTAATAAAGATCTCCAAAAACATACGTCAAACCTAATTTAAGTTTACAATCCAAAAATATCTAATGAAAGTACATGGGATGGAGCAAAATTACATATTGACAAATCCCTAAATTTATGTCTTCTTTAAATAGATTTGATTATGAAATGAAAGATCGCGAGGTATGTATGTAGGGAATAGTCGCCTGAAAGTGAATTGCCCGTAGATACATCAATCCAATTAAATTATGGATCTATTATGAATATGTGATATGAATTATGCTAAAGATTCAAAACCTTTTTGAAGTTAAACACTACCTAAGATTCCTCTCATAATTCTGTACAAGTAAAATAAATAATTTTATAAGATGCTCAAGTCTCCTAAAGCTAATCCTCAACTACCTTCTCCATCTCCTGGCGATCTCTGAAAATTGTTGAAAAAGAATGAGCTAAAAATCCCAATAGGATAAAGTTTGTCAAACCTTGCCAAGGTTTTGGAAATTAATGAGTACATAAGTAATAGGCAATGAACTTAATAATTTTTGAAGATCTTCCAACAGTAAAATCTTTTGACGTATATAAAGGTCAAGTAAGGCATCATCTAGGTTAGTAATCCATTCCTAGCTATATACAACATCTTTCCATCATTCTGGCCTGACTTTAGCATTGGAGGGTCGACCATTAGAGTCCCTCTGGCCTACGACGTCTTTTGTAGGAAAACTAACTCCGGTTGCTAGGTCACAAATCTGACCATCCATCGCGGTGAACAGATTATGGGATCAGCAGGTAGTGTCATATGTGGAAATGACAATTACGTTTCCAATATCACAAACCATGAGGTCTCATGGCTATCACTTGAACGATGAAAGAACTAGTGGTGGATTAGACTCACCCTCATGAGCATACAAGTTTCCATCCGGTCGGACAAATGACGAAAGCACCATGGAAAAAAGAATCAGTGATAGTTGAAAGTTAGAACAAGTGGTGGAGGAGCTAAAACGTCAAAACTAGCAAATCCTTCAACTCTTGGAATGGGATCAGTCGTAGACTAAGGAGCATGACAGAGACAATCAAAATGAAGAGTGAATCCAGAATGAGGTCGTTCCCTTAGAATTTAATGACCAGTGAGATTGAGAGTTCCCGGAGGTCAACGAGAAGGTCGAAAACATGATAAATACTGTGCAGACCTGGGTTCCTGAGGCTATGGAGGCTCTAATACATTATATGGAGTCTTCTTTCACTTGGGAATATGTCTAATTATCCACTCCTAAAAGGTTTAAGATATTGATGATCAAAAGTTTCGATAAAACAAAGGATCCACTTAACCATTTGGAGACCAATAGGTACCTAATGATGCTTCACCATGTCCCAGACTAGATAATATGTAGGTCTTTCACAACGACTTAATGGGATTTAAAGTTATTGGTTTAACAAGCTAACACCCAACTCCATCTATACATTCAGGGAGCTTACCACCTCATTTGTTTCACATTTTACTTGAGGTCGAGCTCACCAGAGACATCCTACCTACCTCCTAAAGGTCAAACAAACTAAAAAGCACTCGCTTAGAGTTTTTGTTAATCGCTTTAGCATAGAATTGCTTTAGATCAACAATGTCAATGACAACGTAGCCCTTACAGACTTTATGGGAGGTCTTCAATCGTCCTAGTTCCTTTTCTCTCTTTCCAAAGACCTAACTCAATCCACGAGAGAGCTTCTATTAAAAGCACAAAGTTAAATGAATGTTGAGGATACCTTCTCACTCGAAGGGGCCAGAAGGAAAAGCAAGAGAAATGGAAAAATGAGACCAAACAGGCCAAGGAGAACGAGGGAGCAGTACACGGAAGAATTGTTATGGGTGGGTGAGTGCAAGGGACCACTTGGGTCCCTACTCCACAAATGAACCAACGTAGGGGTATACACCATTAAATACCTTAGTAGAGTATATCCCCTTTTCGATCCAAAACGAGAGAGTCCTCAAGTGGCCTGGCAAGATGAGGACCCATCCCTACTAAAGGTCAAGGGAAAACCAAGATGATGGAAGTGCTCAAGGACCAAATTGAAGACCTTATGTAGAAGGGACACCTCATAAGTTACATCAAGCGCATGTGACAAGAAAGGGTGCAAGTACCACCTAACCGAGATGAAGCTCCATACCAGTGGCCTATTTGAGAGGTCACAATTATCTCTGACAGGTTTGCTGGGGGAGTTTAGCTTGGTAAACCAAGGGAAGAAACCTCGGATAGACCCCCCAATTACCTTTTTAGATAAAGACCTCCAAAGAGTTTACCACCCCCACAATGACCCCCTAGTAATTATGCTTTCTATAGCCAACTACTCGATTAGAAGGGTCCTAATGGACAACGGGAGTTCAACAGGTTGATAAGTTAAACATCGGGAGGGAAAAATTGATACCTTTCATTGCTCCACTAATTGGATTTTCTAGCGAGAAGGCTTATCCTTTGGAGACATAGTCATATGGGTTACTACTGGACGACCCCATACTAAACCACCATAATCACTAACTTATTTGTGCTAGATTGCCCCTAGGCATAAAAATATCATTTTAGCCCCCCTAACCTCAATTCTATGAGGGCAGTGTCATCAATGTGTTATCTCATCTTGTGCTTCCCTACTAAAATAGAGATTGGAGAAGTACGGGCAAACCAAGTTGTAGCTCGTGAATGTCACGTCCATGCAAGGCAAGCAATAACAAGAGACTCTATAGATAAAGTCCCTAGACTACAAGGTGGAGGAAGAAAGCCCAAGACCAGTAGAGGACCTTGAACCTATTAAGATTGGGGAGCACCCCAAGCAAGTGTCATTCGTCGTGAAAATGCTCAAGGAATATCTTAAATTACTACTCGTGGAGTTCATACACTCCAACAAAGAAGTTTTCACCTAGAAGCAATCGAACTTGGGGCGTATAGACCGTACAACAGGTGTGCACAATCTAAATGTCAACCCGGGCTACAAACTAATATGGCAAAAATGAAGAAGCTTTGCCCTCGAGCAAAATAGAGCAATGAAAAAGGATGTAATGAAGCTTCCTAACCCAAGATCTATAAGAGAATTCTAGTAACCATTATGGATGGCAAATGTTGTATTAGTAAATAAGACAAGTGGCAAGGGGAAACTATATGTTGACTTCACTGATTTGAATAAAGCATGCCCAAATGATAAATTTCCACTGCCTAGAATTGATATCCTAGTTGATACTACAACAGGATATGAGTTGCTCAACTACTTGGACGTGTTTTCTAGCTATAACCAGATAATGATGGATGAGCCATACTAGGAAATAACCTCCATAACTTAAGAATGGATGTACGGTTACAAGGTCATACCCTTTAGTTTAAAGAATGCAGGGGCAACTTATCAAAGGATGATCAACTATATGTTCAAGAATGATTCCATGGAAGTCTAAGTAGACTACATGCTCTTCAAGAGCCTTTAAGCCATGGAGCACATCGAACACTGGAAGGGATCATTTGAGATACTTAGGAGATACAACTTGAATCATAACTCAATTAAATCTGCCTTCAGGGTTTCTTCATGGAATTTTTTAGGCTTCGTGTTCACCGAGAGGGGCATAGAGACCAATCTAGAGAAAATCAAGGTGCTCCTTGATATGGCATCCCCTCGGTGCACAAACGATGTACAAGTACTCACAAGAAGAGTGGAGACCTTGAACAAATCAGAACCAATGGCAAATGTCTCCTCTTCTTTAAAATTATGAGGAAAGTATTCGAATGGAACCTAGAATGTGAAATTGCCTTCCAAGCTTTGAAGGAGTATATCATCAAGCCCTCACTCCTAGTGAGGCCAAAAGCAGGGGAATGTTTGTATCTATACCTTGCAGTATCCTCAGATGCAACAAGTGTGGTACTCGTTTGTCTGCGAGATAAAGTCCAACATCCGATTTACTATGTAAGCCAAACACTAAGGGGGTAGAGAGTTGATGGAAAAAGCAACCCTGGCATTGGTCACTGCATCCAGGAAGTTAAGGCCTCATTTCCATGCATATTCGATAGTGTTGCTAATAGTCGTTCCTCTATGAAAAACTAGTCCATCAAGCTAAAACAATTTGAAATTCAATATGTACCACAAATCTCTATGAAGGGGCAAGTGCTAGCCTACCTAGCAGCAGAATTGGTTGATGGTATGATAGAGTTGATACGGTAGAGCCATCGACATCACCGCGTAGCCAAAAGAATGGCAAATGTACCTTGATGGATCCTCCAACTCTACTAGAGGAAAAGTTCGTTTGATCCTCATCTCCTCCGCCGAAGAAAAGATTGAGTATGCCATTCGATTTAGATTCAAGGCCTCAAATCAATGAGGTAGAATACGAGGTCCTTATTGTGGGGTTGCAATTGGCTAGAATTCTTAGGGTAAGAAGCCCTGAGGCCATATAATAAGTCAGAGTTGGTAGTAAAATAGTTGCACAGAAATTACGAGGCCAGAGAACTGCAAATGACCTCTTACTTGGCTATGGCAGCAAAAAATGGTAGCTAACTTAGGCCACTTTGAGATCATGGAAATTCAATTGTTGTAGAATTCTCATGAAAACTCACTAGCACAGCTAGCCTTAGCACTTTTGGAAAGCCTGACCAGGATAATATCAATAGAATTTCTTCCAAAACCTATCACTCAGTATTGATGTCCAACAAGTCGTGTTAGGCGTACACCCGTAGAAGTAGCCATGGACGTTGCTTAACCCAACGCCGTGTCGATAACATTCCCATAGCCAGAATTTTGTCCACAAATGTGATCTGTGTTTCTCTAATCATTTAATTTATCATTGGGACTAAAGAAATCAAAGTCCCAAAGCATAACAAAAAAAATTTAAAATTTCAAAATTTTTGAAAAGCGTACTGGTACGCGTACTGGCAAGGTGAATCTACTGGAGTTAGGCGTACCAGTACGACAAACTCTCTGGACAGCAGCGTACCGGTACACATACCGGTACACTCTGCTTGTTTTTGCCTGTTTGAACCATTTTTGATTTCAAACCCATTTCAAACATTTCCAACTTCAACCCAAACTTGTACTTCAAGTATTACACACATAATATTTGATCCATACAAGTGCTATTATAGTTATTTACATCAATTTACATGTTAAGACTAAGTTTCCGTAAATATTTTACAAAAACTCAATAAGGCCACAAGTCGGCCCCCTTTCACCCCTGATGCTCTACATGGGAGCCATCCACCAGAGCAAGTCCTGCACTTGAAATGTGTTCTTGTATAGGGTGAGCCACGCTTAGTAGAATAATTCCTACAGAGACTACTCCCCACCTAGATGTACATGAAATGCACACATGCAACATTCAACAATTCTCAACAATTCCAATCAAGTATATGCAATCAGATGATAGAATTTATTATGATATGCAATGCAATGAGGTGAGACTCATTCATGCACTCAATCCAAGCCTTTTTCGGCTCCTCAACACATGCAAGTGCTAATGTGTGTGAATCCATCATTCATGTTGCACATCGAATGACATTTATAATTCTAGGGTCTTTCTTTGGGGTGGATGCTCATGGACTTACACCAATGGTCACCCAACCTACACGGAATTCATGGACGTTCACCAAGGGTTCCGTATACACCGACACACTTTATGGGCTCTTATACCAAGGGAGTGCGTCTCCAATCACCAGGTCTCTCACCTGAGGGATCTTCTAGTCCTTTCTTACAACCCCAACCTAATTTATCATGCAACCATGCAGCTCAGCTAGGCCCTCGGCCCAACTTTTCTAAGCCTTTTGTCAATCACCAAATATGGTGTTGTTGGCCACCATGCACACACACCCATGTGATGCGATGTCTTGTGCATATGCAACGAAATGAACCATTTCTTGTCAATGTCAAGTCTTATGTGTAATGAATGTCATAGAGACAAATTAACCCACATATCATCATATTCCATGGAACTTGATATCATGTGCATATAAGTCCCTTAAGTCATCACTATGCTTAATATATCAATAAGCATATATTTTTTACAAGTTATCACATAACTCACTCAAGCATGTTATTTCAATTACATCAAAATAACAACAACAACTTCAATCCATGCAAGACATTTTATCAAACACATTCTTTGCACCAATCATGTTATCACATAATGTTTTCCACACACATCAAGTATCATTTTTGAAGGTATTTAATCAAACACCTTAAGGGCACGCAAGTCATGAAATCACACAACATAACCCACATAACATCAAACCTCAAGAAAGTACCCAAGGACTTTCATTCATCAACATCAAGCTAGAAATTCATTTGTGCCATTTCTAGGCACTTTTTCTTATTTCTATAACTATAAACAAGTTATATATATATACACATACCCTAAACATCCCTTATAGGCATTCTAGGGTAGAAGTGAATCCAAGTAGGAGAAACCCTACCTCACTTGAAGTGT
>CM042194.1:14096550-14108232 GCA_023539305.1 Ilex asprella | reverse complement strand
TATATATATATACACATACCCTAAACATCCCTTATAGGCATTCTAGGGTAGAAGTGAATCCAAGTAGGAGAAACCCTACCTCACTTGAAGTGTGGAGAACTTCAAGAACACCTCCCTAGCCCAAAACCTTGAATTTCACAAAACCACCTCTTTGGGTCTTTGGTGAAATTCCTTGTTTTTGGTGTGCTTGTGTAGCCCTCGTCGAAGAGAAGCACTTTGAGGCTTGGCCCGAGTCAATCCGAGCAATTGAGCTTCAAGAATCGGAGGAGGAAACTTGATTTTCTCTCTTTTCTCTCCCTCTTTCTCTCACACATTGGAGACCAGGTTTTCAGCAGATATTTCTGCTAAAAATCAGATATTTTTCACTATTTATAATTTTTAAAATTCGTTTCTAATGATGCAAAATGTCATTCGCTCTTTCGGGTCCATTTTTGTCCCAAAATGATTTATTTGATCCCAATTTAAGTTCAAATTAATTTTATTGGAACTTTTATTCAATTATAAATAAATTTTAAAATTTTTATTTTTGGGGACCTTTGTGAGGTCATCCGCCACTCAGTCACCTCGAACTACGTGTAAAATTCAACTATCTCAAAATTCGACGAAATTCGGCAAAATAACTAGAATTTGTGATACGAATCCAACGGCGAAGTCCGTTGTGTCATTTGAGCTCTAGAACATAAGTATTTTAAATACGCATTTTGTGGCAAATTACCAGTTTTCCTTTTTCATAAAAATTTTAAATTTACCCGGATTTTACAGTCGTGCAAGAATTGATCTAGATGTATGAAACATCAGCATATTGGCAACACTGGACTGTCCTACAGGAAACCCAGGAAGCTTGAAAGCATCATAAAAGGGCATCAAGGTATGGGGTCCTAGACCAGGTGCTCCATAACAAAGGCTTCTTGTTCCCATAGCCAATATACATGAATCTTGATGAAACAACTTATGTGCTTGAGGAAATACATATAGGGGTATGTGGAAACCACTCGGAAGATGTTCTTTAGCACAAAAAAGTACTTAGGCAGGGCTACTTCTGGCTTACTATGAAGAAGGATACACTATGTTATGTACAAAAGTATGAAAAATGCCAAAAGTTTGCTACAATGCCGAAGCTTCCCCTAGTGGAGCTCATCACTATAGAAAGCCCGTGGCCATTTGCCTAGTGGGAATAGAAATTGTGAGCATTTTCCAATGGGAAAGGGAGAGAATAAGTTTGTAGTTGTTGCCATTGATTATTTCACTGAGTGGGTAGAGCTAGACCCACTGGCAATAATTACCAAACAAAAGATACAATGTTTTGTGTGGAAGTCTATTATTTGCAGCTTTGGCATCCTAATAGTTATCATATGAAAATTTTAGAGGATTTTGCTATGAGCTCAGAATCTACAATCATTGTTCCTCACTAGGTCATTCATAGGAAAACAAGCAAGCAGAGATGGCCATCTAAACCCTGCTCAAAAGTATAGAGACTAGATTAAAACGACCCAAAGGACTATAGGTAGAGCAGCTTCCAATTATCTTCTAAGCTTATTGAACTAATTTTAGGACACCCACCGAGGAGACCCAATTCTCCATAGCCTTTGGCACTAATGTAGTGATCACAGTTCAGATTGGCATGGCCACCTATTGAACTAAGGAGGTTGGCCCTACGTCAAATGACTTGTATCTAGCCAATAACTTGGACCAGCTGAAAGAAAAGAATGGCTAAATCCCAGATAAGAGTGGTAGTATACCAATGCAAAGTGTCAAAGTATTACAACACACCGGTTAAGCCTAGGGAATTCTTGATAAATGACCTCATCTTGAAGAATGTGACCTAGGCCACCAAGGATTCCAAAGAAAGAAAGCTAGGAGCAGCATGGGAAGGTCCTTACCAAGTTGTAATTGAGGCTAGGAATGTATCACTTAGATCTTGAGGCTAGGAATGTAGAGCATCTGAAGAAGTTCTACTAGTAACTAGTTGGTGGTGCCCTAGTCAGAATGGATTTCAATTTCTATGTAACTAGCTTCAAATAAAATTGTGTATTTTACTATTTTATTAATAAAGAATTTTATTCCTAACCACCTATGTTGTTAGAAGCATTCTTAGAATCCAACTATTGGCTTAGATGGGATTGAGTCTAAATGACCTAATAGAATCAAAGTAGAGCTCTATAGCTCTTATCTTAGCTCGATTGAGTCTAAATAACTTTAAAAATGAAAATTAGAGCTCTCTAGCTAGGATTGAGTCTAAATGACTCAACAGAAGCAAAGGAGAGGCCTCCAACTTGGATTGAGTCTAAATGACTCAACAAAAGTGAAGTAGAGCTCTCTAGCTGTAACATCCCAACTCGAGGTTCCATAACCTATCACAAAAGAATAAAAAAAGCCCAAACATCTAAAATATCTCCCAAACTTCTAAAAAATAATAAAAATTTATAGTAAGTGCATGAACATAGTAAATAAAAATACACATGCAAGACCCAAAGAAATATTAAAGGGAGAATTCCTTAATTAAGTCTTAACAATTTTTCCTTATATAATTAAAATATCCCACAGTAGTAGTATCACATAAAATTCACTACGCCGCACTGACACTACTCATGTCTGTCACACATGCCAGTTCCCCCCACATAGGCCAAATACGCCACACATGCTAAAATATAATTTATGCCACATAGGAAGATATGCCACATAAGCAACTTATGCCAAACAGAAAAATATGCACATAGGCAAATATGCCACACATGCAATTTATGCCAAATAGGCAAATACGCCACACAAGAAAATATGCCACATAGTATAAACCAATTTCCCAACCGTTAATTAAGCAATAATCAATCAGTAAGATATCGAAGTTTTAGGTTAAACGTTTACCTCGACTGCTGAAATCTACCTTGGAGTCGATACCTCTGTCGGTCCTTTCAACGTGACGTTCTTGGACAGACATTTCCAATCTTGCCACACATATAGTTATAATCGCATTCAAACATTTTATATGTAACCATTAAATTGATGTTCTCAATACTTTATTCATATATGTGTATTTGCACTCATTCCAACATAATTTGTATGCTATTTGACCCGATCTAATTCACTCCCTAAACTTTTAAGTTTCTCTTTTTATACCCTTAGTATTTAAGTCATTTTTACCTTGATTATATAAAGAGGCTAAATTCACTATTACAAAGTAATTTGCCGATCAGAAACAAATAACAATATGCTCTACAGATCCTTGATAACTACTTTGAAATCTCAATTAATATAATCTACTAGAACCAATAAATAATTAACTCGAACTGATTAAAATAATATATTGAACTTATTAAAATAATCTACTCGATTCGAGTATAATAACCTATTCTAACCAAGTAAATTAATCCATTTGATTGGTTTAAATTTGTCTACTCACATCGAAAAAAATAATCTACACGACCCAAATCTTCCTACGACATAAAATTCATTAATTTAAACATTACCCACTAACATTTCTTTTTACTGGAATTTTATTGAAAATCTTTGAGTACATAACTAACATTTCAACACTTCATTAAATTAAAGTCATTCATACAATATTCTAGTTTAATCTTATAGGATTCATGGAAACCAAAGCATTCTTGCACTTAATTTATTCCCATAGAACTATGAAAATGTAACAAAAGACATGCTATTTCTTACCTTAAATGGGGATGAGCATCAAAACCCCCAATTTTCCCAACTAGAATTTCCTTGTAAACTTTTCTTTTTCTTTTTCTTTTTCTTTTTTTTTCCCTTGCTTCCAAGCTGACAACTTGTGTTTCTCTTCCAAAATTATTTAACTGTTGTTTTTATATATCTAGCCTACCAAACTAACTAGCGGAGAGCCCACTAAATCCCATTGCCGAGAATCCTAGCCGAAACCCCCCTTCCCCATCTAGATCTCCACCTTTCATCTAAGTTAGTAGAGAGCCCACTAACTTACATGCAACCACACATGCTTGGTTTTTCCACAAAACCTTTACTAAAAGAATAACTTTTGATACCTGGTCTATATTATCTAGAATTGCCACTGGTTCCTCAACTTAAGTTTAATCCTCTTCAAGTTCAACCGGTACTGATAGCAATATGTGAGATGAATTAGCTATTTATTTGTTAAGCATTGACACATGAAAAACATCATGTAGTGGAGCCAGGTTTGTTGGTAACGCCAATTGATATGCCACAACCCCAATACGCTCAAGTATCCCAATGTACCTTGGACTTAGTTTTCCCTTCTTACCAAGTCTCATTACCCCTTTCCATAGAAAAACCCAATCACTAAAGAAAACTCTATATCCAGTTGTCAATTATCTGCATAACTTTTCTGATGACTCTAAGTAGTCTTTAATCATTCCTGAATTACCTTCACCATATCCACTGTTATTTGTATTAACTCAGGACCCAATATTTTTCTCTCCCCTACATCGGTCCAACACACTGATATTATACAATGCCTATAATATAAACCTTCGTATGGTGCCATACCAATACTTGATTGGTAGCTATTATTATATGCAAACTCTATCAATGGCAAGTGTTCATCCCTATGACCTTTAAAATCCATTACACTAGCCCTTAGCATATCTTCCATAATTTAAATGACCCACTCTGACTGTCCATTTGTTTGGGGATGAAAAATTGAACTAAATTTTAGTGTAGTACCCACAACTTATTGTAAACTTGACTAGACTCGGGAGGTAAATCTTGGATCTCTATATGCGACAATGGATACTGGCGTTCCATGCAAACAAAATTTGTTGTCTACATATGACTTGGGAAATTGGTCCAATGAGAAACTTATTTTCACTGAAAGGAAATGGGCAGATTTTGCCCAGCAATCCACTATTACCCAATTGGAGTCATGTCCCTTCGGGTTTCGGAGTAAACGTACTTCAAAGTGCATTGTAATATGTTCCCATTTCCATTCTGGAATGAGAAATGGTTGAAGTAACCTTACAAGTCGTTGATGTTCTGCCTTGACTTGTTGACACACTGCTAGCTTCATAACTAGGTATCTCTCGCTTCATGCCTACTACTAGTAATATTCCCATAGGTCACGGTACATTTTAACACTGCCTAGATGCATAATATAAATGGAGACGTGCACGTCCTCTAAAATCTCACGCTTAAGCTCTAGGTCATTAGGTACACAAAGGCGAGCTGTCAACATTAATAACCACCTTTTTGCACCATTAAATCATTCTAACTCCCACTTGCAACTTCTTCCTTAATCATTGTTGAACATGAATCCCGCGTCTATGCATCTCAAACATGATATATTAGCACTGACCTCACCTTTATTTCTTCTAATATTGTGTCATTCTCCTTCAAATCCAATTTTACACCCAAAGTTCTCATCTCAGTAAAAGCATCTACATGTGCACATTGCACACATGTCAGCAATCTTGAAGCCTTATGACTTCAAGCATCTGCCACCACATTTGCCATTCCTGAGTGATAATATGGTACAATTGTAATCTTTAAGCAATTCCATCCATCTCTATAGGAATAGTTAACACCATTGTAGAAATTGACCTGGTTTTCAACTCTTGAAAACTTCTTTCACATTTATTATCTCATTCGAACTTTACATCTTTTCTTGTAAGTCGAGTCAATGGCATCACAATTTAGAAAAACCCATGGATAAACCTATGATAGTACCCGGTTAGCCTCAAGAAACTTCTAATCTTGGTCACATTACTTGGTCGCCCCCACTTTACAACGACTTCGACCTTTTTTAAGTTCACTATAATACCAGCTCTTGAGACGGCATGTCCCAGAAAAACCACGTTGTCTATCTAAAACTCACATTTACTAAATTTAGCGTATAACTACTTTTCACATAAAGTTTGTAAGACAATCCACAAATTTTGTTTGTGGTTTTCTTCAACATGGAAGTACACCAAAATGTCATTTATAAACACAATCCCAAAAGAATCTAAATATGGTTGAAACTCCCTTTGCATTAAATCCATAAAAGCTGCTGGAGCATTTGTTAACCCAAAATGGCATAACCAAAAATTCCTAATGCCCATACTTTTTAGGGAAATATGTCTTTCGTACATCACTGATTCTTACCCTCAACTGGTGATACCTAGACCTTAGGTCAATTTTAGAATAAACTCTTACCCCTTGTAGTTGATAAAGCAAATCATCTATTCACGGAAAAGGGTATTTATTTCGAACAGTTATCTGATTAAGTTGCATGTAATCAACGCATAGCCTCATCATGCCATCTTTCTTTTTCACAAACAATACTAGTGCTCTCCATGGTAAGACACTAGGTTGAATAAAACCCTGATTCAACAAGTCTTGCAATTTCTTTTTTAATTCCTTCAGCTCAACCGGTGCCATTTGGTATAGAGCGATGGAAATAGGTTTAGCTCTAAGTACTAACTCAGTCATAAACTCAACCTGCTTGTCATGTGCTAGACCTGGTAAGACATCTTGAAACACATGCAGAAAATTGTTAACCATTGGTATGCAAGCTGGTTTTACATTGTTTTTACTAGTATCCCTTACGTACAATATATACCCTTGACACCCTTTTCAAAATAATCTTCGAGCCTTAATTGCTGATATACGATAGGTGAGGGTTACCTTTTGATCACCCTGAAATTTAATTTTAGTTTCCCCCAGCATCTAAAAAAAAACTTATTTTTTAAAAAAATCTATCGAAGCATGGTAAGAAGATAACCAGTCCATCCCCAAAATCAGATCAAAATCGCAAATGTTAAGAGGAATCAAGTTCACCAATAATTTTTTATCACCAATATCTATTATAGAATTTTTGTACACAATTTAAACCATCACTACCTCACCCACTAGTGTAGAAATAGACAACTAATAATCCAAGGATGTAGTGGATTGTGTCCAAGGCATGCAAAATGTAGATGTCACAAAAGAATGGGTAGAACCAGGATAAATAATATTGTGTGCATTCCTACCAAAAATAGAAAATGTATCTATCACCACATTAGGAGAGGAATGTGCGTCTTATTATGTCATACCACATAACTGCCCTTAGGTTCTTGAGGTACTAGCCGACCATTTTTCTTCCTTTTGCGTGCCCTTTGGTGCATTCTCCCCCCTTCGATAATTCACATTGCCCATTGATGATGTAACGAATCAGCTTAGGCACTCACGCACCAAATGTCTTGTTTGACCACACTCATAACACCGTTGAACATCACCTGCTGACACTACTTCACAATTCCTGGAGATATGCCCTTCTTTTTCATATTTGAAATAGGTGACATTGGCCACACAACCACTCGACATCCCTTACCTTGTTGTCCTAAGGGACATCTAGATAAGTTTTGACCCAGTGAACCACTAGTCGCTTTAGTATTCCGAACACCTCGAACCTGAGAAAATGGAGATCCCTGCTTCCTTTGTCTCGAGGATTGTCCTTCTGCTTGATAACCCATACAATGCGAGCCATCAAATCTCCTCTTTTGGAATTGTTCACACTGACCCATCAATTCTGATACATCCTTCTCAACCACTAAAGTAGCATAGCTTGTCTACTCAAAACCTAAAAATCGATTCTGAATAGAATAGTCCAGCCCTCACTAAAATTTCTTACAATGAGCTACATCAGTTTGAACAAAGGCGATGGCAAAACGAGATAGGTGGTGAATTGTTTTTCATACTCCACTGTTGACATTCGGCCTTGAGTTAAGGACATAAAGGTTAGTTCTTGCTTATACCGGTAGGACTCGGGGAAATATTTATCGTTAAACTCACAATTAAACTGGTCCCAAGTAACACATCTAGGTGCTGGAGCAGCATTTCCAACTACCTGACCTCTTATTTAAACCACCGGTGTAGTTAGTAATCATCTAGCAGCTTCCCACCGAAACTGCACCTCCTCTTTTAGCATAAAAGTTGCTAGTACCACCCATTAATCATCAAAGAGATTTAGCACCCCAAAGATTGCTTCTGGGGGATTAATTGTCCTTGCGAACATCGAAAGATCCAACTTTATAAACCTCTTATGCAATGCACCTCTCAATTCCGCAAGGAGTACAAGTGGCCTTGCACCAGTTACGGTTTGAATTTCCTTTTGCAATTCCTCTAGCTGGTAGGTTAATGTCACCATTTGTACCACCATCTCATACAGTCTCTGAATCAAATCGAGTGGATTTTGTTTAGCTTTTATTCCATCTTGAGCTTGCCTATTCCCTATTGCTTGATCATATTCAGCCTAATCTTCAAACACTAACCCGGACCAAGTGTATATGGCTTATATACTGATAAGTGAGTGTCACATTCCCCTCGGATTTGGTGCTAGAAATGGGAAAAACGTGTGTGTGGATGAAAATGTGTATTCCAAGGTTACGTGTGTCCAAGCAAAGATACACTTTCGAGTGTCGGGTTTTACTTGAAATGGGTATTCCAAGGTTGTCTCCTCCGGGAAGCAAGGTTGAATTGTGTGAAAGTAATTTTGTGAAAATGTAAAAGTATAAATCTTATGAGCTTGTGTGTTTTGGTGAGTGGAGTTTTTGATAAAATTTTAATGGAAACAAGGTTGGCTAATCCGAAGCAGACATTCCAATGGGAATGCCAAATCAACTCAAAACATTCTTGCAATGGTGCCTAGGTGTTCAATTGATTCATAGGAAGTGAGGGACTAATGTGGAGGTGTAGGGTCAAGCATACCTCGTGACAAGTCTACAGTATATCAAGAGCTCACAACTGCGTCAGCACTCAACCTAGTCAAATCGGACACTTTACACTACTAGGGAGAATGGAGGAGAGTTGATTTAGTATACCTAAGAGAAAATCTCCCTTGGATTAGCCAATATAAAACTTAACTACTCATATTAAATGCAAAAGTGTACGATGTAGAAGAGACATGGTATTGAAATGGAGATTAAAACTTGTATCA
Organism: Ilex asprella; assembly: GCA_023539305.1. Lineage (NCBI taxonomy): Eukaryota > Viridiplantae > Streptophyta > Magnoliopsida > Aquifoliales > Aquifoliaceae > Ilex > Ilex asprella. The sequence goes on along the minus strand of CM042194.1, from coordinate 14,099,336 downwards.
ATGTAAAGAAAAGTTAACTACAAAGAGAAGTGCATTTAAAACCCATTTGGAAAGCTTGAGAAGAAAAGCTTAAATGTAACAATGGTAGATTTAAAGATACAAGACAAATTGCAATACAATTGAAATAAATGACATTAAAGTGTATTAAATGAAGATTACAAGAGGCTTACAACAAACTACAAGTGAAATGGGTAAGAAAAATGAAAAAATCCAAACTTTCTCTCTCTAAAACTATGTCTTCTTCCTTGAGCTTCTCCCTCTATATGCTGAATAAAATAGTCTACAATGGTATAACTACTCGCATTTTCATCGATCAGGCCCTATAGCATGTATGTGTAGGCCTCCCATAAATTTGGGGGGGGGGCTGAGTTGATGACTTGGACATGCTAGGACAAGCCTAGTTTACAACTCCCCAGCCTTCCTCCTTCTCTCTCTTCCACATAAATGCCTTGGCCTCCAAAGTCCAACCTTAGGTGTAGGGAGGCATGTTGGATGTGCAACATGTCAGGTATGTGTAGGAGAAGCAATGGTGGGACCTCCCATGTGGCAGAGCTTAAGATGCAGACTCGGACAATTTTCAACAAAACCTTCTGGAAGGTCGAAGCAAAACCTTTCGAAAGGTTTTGGTAGGGGCAGAGGTAAAAGCAAAACAATAAGAAAAACCTTTTGGAAGGTTTGTGGTAGGTTCTACTCTAGTGTGCAAAACCTTCTGGAGGGTCAAAGCAAACCTTCTGGAAGGTTTAGGCAGGGGCAGAGTCTTTGCCTTTCTTGTGTGCAAACCTTCCAAAAGGCCTATGGCCAAACCTTCTGGATGGTTTTCATACAACAACTTCATTAATTGTTTGATTAATTGTATTTCTTCCCCTTTCCACCACAAAAACCAATATATAATGGTATAAAAACAAACATAATGTGCAATATTTTGTGCTAATCACCCATCTAAGCTATGGCAGGAGCACGAGAACTTCACATTCGCCTAGATTCTGACCCTCTGGAGGATCGATTGCTCTTGTTCCAATTCAATTGCAAATCATTTTAAGCACACATACACATATGATTAGCATCTTCTGATTGCCTTTCCTCACTAATTTGAGCCCCCTAACTTGCACACTGTCGACCTAAATGCACTCGTCTATTGAACCTTTAAACCAAGGCTCCAATACCAAAATTGTAACATCCCTACTCAAGGTACCAAAACATGTCACAAAAGAATAAAAGAAGCCTAAACATCTAAAAGATCTACTGAACTTCTTTTATAGACTACATTACCCCAGCTTGCAGTAAAAAATGTTTATGCATAATTATCCCCTTCAAACAAAAAGGAAATAAGTGAAAACATCGACAGGTGTTTGGCTCTTTGCAAGCCCATTCTTAACACAAATGACAACTTTGTAGCAAACCCAATATTCAAAAAATAAAATTTTCATTTTAAACAAAAGACTAAGACCCCTTAGTGACAAACAACACCCAGAATAGACCTACAAACTCGGCTGTGGACACCCTTGCGGCATGAATAACTCTTGAAAAATAATAAGAATTTCCAGTAAGTGCATGAACATAGTAAATAAAAATACACATGTGGGATCCAAAGAAAAATTAAAGGGAGACTTCCTTAATTAAGTCTAAACAATTTTTCCTCATTTAATTAAAATTTCCCACAAAAATGCATAAAATAAAATTCAACACGCCACACTAGCACTACTCATGTCCGCCGCATAGGCTAGTTCCCACCACATAGGTCAAATATGCCACATAAGCTAAACAATATTTTATGCAACACATGCAATTTAAGCCATACAAGAAAATATGCCACATAGGCTCAACCAATTTCCCAACCATTAATTAGAAGAATAATCAATAACTAATATATCATAGTGTCAGGTTAAACACTTACCTCGACTACTGAAATCTACCTTCGAGTTGATCCCTCAGCAGGTCCTTTCAACGTGACATTCTTGGATGTGGATAGTTCTTATCATACCACACATATAATTATAATCACATTCAAACATTTCATATGTCACCATTAGGCTAATGTCCACAATACATTGTTCATATATGCATATTCGCACTCGCTCCAACATAATTTGTATGTTTTTAGACCCAATCTTACTTTCTCCCTAAACTTTTAAGTTTCTCTTTTTATACCCTTAGTATTTCAGCCATTCATTCGTTTATTATATAATGAGGCTAAATTCACTATTATAGAGTAATTTTCCGACTAGAAACAAATCACAATATGCTCTACGGATCCTTGATAATTACTTTAAAATCTCAATTAATATAATCTACTTGCCTTGAATATAATAATCTATTCAAATCGAGTGAATTAATCCATTTGATTCGATTAAATTTGTCTACTCATACTGAATAAAGTAATCTAGTCAACACAAATCTTTCTACAACATATAATTCATTAATTTAAAGATTACCCACTAACATTTCTTTTTCCCAGAATTCCATAGAAAATCTTCGAGTACATAACTAACATTTCAATACCTCACTAAATTAAAATCATTCATACACTAATCTAGTTTAATCTTATGGGATTAATGGAAACAAAAAGTATTCTTGCATTTAATTTATTATCATAGAACTATGAAAATGTAACAAAAGACATGCTATTTTTTTACCATAAATGGGGATGAGTATCAAAACCCATAATTTTCGCACCTTGAATTTCCTTCTAACCATTTCCTTTTCTTCTTCTTTTTCCCTTCCTTCATCTCCTAGCTGATACCTTGTCTTTCTCTTCTAAAATACTTGCAAGTGTTGTTTTTATATCT
>CM042194.1:14067380-14096150 GCA_023539305.1 Ilex asprella | reverse complement strand
TTTTATCGGGTGTACCGGTACCCGGTACCCAGTACCAGTACCAAAAATCTTCTAGAATCGGGGTACCGGTACCATTTGGTACCGGTACGCGGTACCGGTACTACTCAGCAGACAGATTCTTCCTCCGTCTTCCAAGTTTTCAATGCACTTCATATTACCTTTCCCAAGGTTTTTCGACCTTCCAGATTCAATGGAAACATTATCTTGACCTAGAAACATTTAGAAACTTATCTAATAACTAATTCCAATCTCAAATGTCTTTGAAACTTAAACTTCCCAAATTCAGTTGTCTCCCAATTATTCATCTCTAATGTTTTAACCTATGTGATTCATTCTTTCATCATTATACGTATCCTCATTTTCACAATAATTATCTATCCTATAACTATATACATTTATAAAAGAAAATGCGGGGTGCTACACTATATACATATATACACACATACATATATACACACATATATATGTTAATAATTTTTTTTTTACTTTCATTTATGTATATATATCCACCACAACTCTCTATTTCTCAAATTGAACCCAAAACTCTTATCGAGATCTATACACTATCTCCCTCGTATTCCTAGTTGTTCACCTTTTTATTTGGTTGAATTAAAATTAACTTCTAGGACATAAATTAACATTTACATTACTAATATTAAAATGCATATTGTGCATGCTCGAGTCTCACACCAGTTCTTATGGTTAATTGAGTAGGACCAAAGTTCAAATGGTGAAGGGTTTCTCTAATATATCTAGGTACCAGAAAACGAATTCCAACTTCAAAGATGGACTCGCAAAAGAAAACTTTATCAGGCAAAATAGAGTTGACAGTTTTGTTTGAAGGCAGGACCCTAAGGTGAATGGAATCAAGAATCTGGTATGCTGCCCTAATTTCTTGAAGGTCATCCTTGTCAAGGCAACTACGATAGTTTTTGGCTCCAACGAACTTGAGAGATAAAAAGCTAATTTTCATAATGGAGTCAGTATCCTCGTTGGCCGCATTAGCTTGGGCCATTCACATCGGCATGATTTCAAAAGGTTTGTGCTCAAAATAACTCACCATAAAAGGAAAGCTTGCAAAAATCAAGCACAGATTCAACTCGAGCTCTAACAGACCTGTCCACAGAAGACACAAGATGGAAAAGATTGAAGCTCTTCCACTTAAGAAGGCTAAAGCATTTAAATTGAAGCTGAAAGGTATGGCTAGAACTTATATGTTGTATAGCTTGAATTATAATGAAATAGGAAGATGACCGGAGATAGAAACGAAGAGGCAATAGTGTACCAGACTTCTTAGAGCACTCAAAGATGTGTTGGGTAGTGAAGGAAATAAATTTTTATACATTGGACCCACAATGGCTCTTTGGTGGTTGCATGTGCACGGTTGTCATTCCCACTTTTCCATGTTCTAACATACAAGTGTGATAAATTCATGACACATTTCATTCACTGGTCCAAATTAACGTACAACTGATGATGATAAATTAGGCACGAGCTCAACACGTTGGCTCGAGCTCAGCACATGAGCTCTACTGCTTGATGGGAGAGCTTTAGATTTAGTAAGGACCTTAGCTCCTTGCTCGCCAACACTCCAACTCGACTCATCTTCACTAATTTAAACTAGTTGAGATATACACGTTATAAGGTGCCAACTTTTGTTCCACTTCGACTGTCTCTTTATTAAAATAACTATTGAATATTTTCCAACTATACAATCTTTTAACCTATATAAAGGCCAAGCTAGGCATCATCTAGGTAAATAATCCATTCCCAACTAAGTACATCGTTTTCCCACCATTCTCGCCTAATTTTACTGTTGGAGGGTCGATCGATGTAGTTCTTCTGGCCTTTGACTTCATTTGTAGGATGATGTGTGCCCTAAAATCTGGATGTCCGTAATTACCCTGTTGATCACACATCAACTCGCGAAATACCTGTGGATACCGTGTAACTCGACACCACGTCGTTATGCCCCATTTACGGGGATCCATAACTTAACAAAATTCAGGCAGAGTCTCCTTTGTACTAGTAGCTCTACCCAAAATGCAACCTGTGCAATCATATAACATTCACCACACTGGGTCCATTTACCCATACTCATATAACAACAACCCAAACTCATATAACATACTATTTTATACAAACATAGTCCATAAGAGTTTGTTCTACACTCCTTTTCACAATATTACATGTGCAAAAACTAAATTACATATTAGTTTTACAAAAATATCATTTAATGCGACTTCTCGACTTTTCTTCATGAATGAAAACCCATGTGAGAGCCGTCCACCAGTGCTTGTCCCGCACCTTACATGTTGTCCCCATAAAGGGCGAGCCACGCTGAATAGGGTATCACCTAAAGAGGTTACTCCCCAACTTAGATGCGTATGAAATGTTCACATGTAATTCACAAACAACAATTACTCCATTCAAGAATATGCAATTCAATAATGGAATCCTCTATGCAATGCTATGACATGAGATGAGACTCACACATGCAACTCAACCCAAGCCTTCACCAGCTTCCATAATACATGCAATGTCATGCGTATGAATCGGGAAATTCCAAGTCCCCGCCATTGATGTTATACATCCATTGGCCATTTTAAATCTCGGGTCTTTCTTTGGGTGGGTATTTATGGACTTCCACCAATAGCTCCGTGCATGCCGACACACTTTGTGGACTCGATACTAACAGAGTGCTATCCAAAATTGCTAGGTCTTGCACCCGAGGGACAGTTTTGTCCTTCTTGTTAACCCTGACCCTATTTCCAATGCAAATCGTGTGACTCACTCAAACCTTGTTCTAACATTCCCGAACCTACGTATCAATCACCAAGAATGGTGTTTGATCCAAAAAACATGCACACACACTCATACTCATGTTACATGCCACGAATACGATGTTTCCCGTGCATATCCAAATGTGATGTACAATTGCATTTCTAATATTAAATTCAATATATCATGAGTGCAATATGAACAACATAAATTTCCACCAACCTTTTTCATGGTCAATTACATCATAAGCATGTGACCATCATCAACAACTTCAATGTCAATATATCATAATACATATACTAACATCAACTCCCAGGCAAATCATAACATAATCAATGTAAATAACACACTAAATCCACGTAGGCATTTCATTAAACACCTTCAAGGCATTAATGTAAACACTTAGCATGCCCAATCAATACATTTCACAAGAGATCACAAATAAGTAATTTCTAGAAACCAAATTCATGCTAGAATTGATTTTAACCTTTCTCAATACCCATTTTCCATAAAGCATTAAATTACATTGCGACATCATCATATACCCAAATTGTCAATTATATCAAAGGCATATAACTACAATTCACATTCTGACCAAGCATGTTATAACGTTTTCAATGAAACAAACATGCTACATTAATACAGACATTTTATCACACTTTCTAGGCATACAATCATGCACCACAATCATACCCAATTGGTCACATTTCACATGAATTTACCAAGTAAGTAAATTCTACAAACCCAATTCATGCAAGATTGATTTAGCATATTTCTATACCCATTTCCCATACTCTTGTAACACTAGAAGTACATCAAACAAGAGAATTAATCTCAAGTCATGCTACCCACATCATATGGAACCCTAGATTGAAAATAAACCTAATTAGGAAAGGAAACATACCTTTTGAAGCATAAAACAAGTGGTAGAAAGCCATCCAAGACCCAAATCAAGCTCTAACCCTTGATTCCCAAAATCTAGTCCTTTGAACTACGTCCAAACCTTTAATTTTTGATATAGTTTTGTAGCTCATGTCGAGTAGAGAGAAACTTGAAGAGTCCCTTGATTTTCCTTCTCCTCTTCCCTCTCTTTTTTCCAGCGAAAATATGATGGTCAAATAGGGAAAAATCTGATTTTTACCCCTATTTATATTGCTTGGACACTTGGCCCACGTGCCACACATTCACATTTCCCAGGTTCGATTTTGCCTCGAATCAATTAAATTTTGTCCCGGTTCAAGTTCAAAATATTTTTATTTGAACTAGCTTTAAATTATTTTCTATTTTTTTCAATTTAATTCCCCATCTAGTTTATTTAGGTCACGCGACACCCGATCGCAAGGTAAAACATGAAAAATTCAACTGTCTTCCTTTTCATCATCCAAGTTCTAAAAAAAATTGGGTTTTCAACCCGTACCATAGCGACTAATTACTGTCTTGCCTTTTTTCATAAAAAATCAAATTTACCTGGGTTTTACAGATGACCCTCGCCAGTTGCCAAGTCACAACTCCGGCCATCCATTACAATGAACAAATTCTGGGATCGACAATTTTGATACACAACATATAAAAATTAATTCATGCATTGAAATAATGAATATCCATATTCTTTCAAAGTAGTAAGAATGCACAAATATTGTAATCATAATGCGAATGCAATATATACCAACATTGATAGCCAAGAAATAACTAGCCCACACATTGACTCTTCTAGGAGAATCTTTGGGACCCCACACCGTAGGTAACACCTTGCCATTATTGTTTTTCTGGGAAACCATTATCGAGAATCTAAGACGACCATTTAGGCAGACACGACATCCAATCTTGTTAATCAAGTCTCCTAAAAAATGTAGGAATTATGTACATCTTTGCAACGACATCTGCAAACCCTAAATCAAACATATTAGTAGGAATTTTCTACATCCTCGTAAGGACCATTACATCTACAAACCCATCATCATCAACATAGTTTATCTAAGTTTCCAGTTCAGGTTCATAACAATCACAATTTACAATCCATAGTCCAAAAATATATTATAATGCTCATATATGTAGTATAAATATCCATCATAAATTTTAACTGTTGTATCACAGTCATAACCTATATAATAATATCATACAAGAAAAACTTGGATAATATCAAAACACTAAGTTATTCACCATTTTTTTGCAATGAATATATGGATCAAATGTATAATCAATAAAATTTAGTATGATACCCCAAATAATGTGATATGCATAATTGATAAACAATCATAAAATAAATCTTACCTCTAACAATAAAAATACCCAAAGTTTAGAAAATAGTGTGTGTGTGTGTGAATCTCAGATCTTGATACATAGATATCTATGGTGCTTTTTTTTATTAAAAAAAATGTGTTGCTTATTTCCCTAAAAAAAGGCAACTAGCTTATCAAATATAGAAAGAAAAATGTTACCAAACATCTTTTTAAAATTTTGTATATATATTCTATTTTTTATTTAATCATAAAATCGAAAACATAAATGTACAAAACAAACTCTTATTCAATTTCTTTTTCTCTTGTAGTATTTGCAGCTCATATCAACTAGATTTAATCAACTCATTCTCTTTCTCACTCATTTTTCTTTGTGCCATGCTCTACTTCCAATTGTTGTAGCATCAACCCATTTACGAATAAATTAGTCAATCGATATCTCTCATTCATTTGTTTTTGTGATTACTTTAAATTCTATGTTTAAATGCTTAAATTGTATTACCTTTGCATGGAATGTTTTTGGCACTTCTAGACATTGTAGTTCAAATATCTATCTCTACACGATATTTTTTTTTGTGCAATAATGAAATTTGCTTTTTTTAGGACTCGAAAGAGGAGGTCGACATGTTGAAACATGAAATCGAAGTGTTACAAAAAGGGCTCAGGTATTAATTATTCTTTGTTGAATAGGATGCTATTTTATAGAAATTAGAGTAAATTGGATTGGCAGCCCCCTGTTGTCTCTAACATTTTTACCACACCGCTAGTTGTTATGAAATTACGCTAACATCTCCTGTCAATGCAATGTGCTCTAATGTATAATTTTAAATTATAGTTTAGCAATATCTTATTTTTGAATAAATTACTATCACACACATTCTAGTTTTCTATTTATGTTGGACTCGTTGTTGTACATAAATTCATTTTAATATTCTTGTTACTATTGTCTCTTAATGGATGTTAATGATATTTGTAAGTTTTGTGACCTATTTTTGGCAAATTCGGTGCATAATTTAGAATAAATTCAAATTGAAGATAGTTTGATTATTTTTTTGACAAATTTCTTAATTATGGTAAATTTTTTGGCAAATTCTACAGAATGAACAAAGAAGTAAATTTTCGTATCAGGTAAGACGAAGAAGTTTTGTCTACTAGAGTAAAATTTTGGAAACGATGTGTAAGTTGAAAAAATATCTCACTTTAAGTTTGAGGAATTTTAGTTGGGAAATACAAACACGAATGACAACCTTCCTCCTACAAAATAAACAAACTACTAGAGATCGGGGTTGGATCAGTTGAAGGCACTCTGATGCTTAAGTTTGTAACGTTCCTAGCATTAGGTAAAAATAGCAAGGAAAGGTGTGTGTTCCTTGGAATTAAGCTTTGCTCAGTATTTTATACCACTATATTGTTCCCTTTCTATTAGGGTTCGTACTTTTTTGCTAGGCTAGGTGGCACACCTATGTCTTAGCCAGATTCTTCTTTATTTGATCATTGATATCTTCTGACTCATAGTTGCCTATAATTTAGCATGTGTTTTCCTATAATCTAGGTAGCTGTGTAGCCTACTCATGATTCCTCAGGAGATTTATTTCAAGGTGGATTTCATTTGAGATATTAATCATCCTTGTCGGCCTCAACCAATAAACTTGGTTATGTGCATATCTTTTACATTCTAAGACTAGATGCTTGGTATATCTCGTCAATATTTTTGCTCGGTTTATTAATTTTCCCAAGCTCTTGTCACGTGTTCTTGACACATGACTAACCATCAATTCATGCACAGTCGTTTTATGCCTCTTCGCGATCAAATATTGGTTCTCCCACTTTAAACCAAAATAGATTATTCAAATCATTAAATTCACTTGTAGATGTAATTTTACACAAGTTATCACAAAACTAAGTGGTGTTGGTGCAAGAGGAGAAAATCTCTTACATACAGTCGTCATAATCTTACCAACGAGTTACAAACGTGGGCCACTCTCCTTTCTCTGCAAAATGAAGAAACTACCCAGGTTTGGGCTAGTAAAAGGAACTTCGATGCTCAAGTAGAGGCTCTAACAATAGGTGTATTCAATTATAAGGAAGAAGTGTGTACACTGAACTTAAGCCTTGGCCCGATATTTACAATGTTTGTGTATCTTCCTTCCTTTTAGACAGATTAGATGGCACATCTAGCATAACAATTTTAATTTTCCTCTCTTTTGGCCTCCATCTCTTCTGGTTTTTACTTCCACGTTTACAATATATCCCCATAAATTTGCCGAACTCTTTTCCCATGTTTTTCTCTTGACTCTTTGAAATTATGATCGGTTCGCCTGAGCATTACTCTACGGTGTCATGATGCATGCTCAGTCGAGTGAGCTTGAAAGTCAGTGCCAGTTTGCTTTCAGTCACGTGTGTCTTCAGGTTTGTGCAGTCATTTTATGCTACTTCATTTTCCCCTCTAGTGATGTTTGCCACATGGCAAGCATTGCCTGAGGTTTTTCTAATTCTTTTATCATATCACATTAAATGATTGGCATGATTGCCTATGAAAAGACGCCCTACATATCACTTCTTTTCGTACGAGCGCCACTTATTGCAGATATCTTTTTGGCTGAGTACAGTCGTTTTGCCACTTTTTTTAGTTCCTTTTAAAGTGTCGTCTTATCCATTTTCCTTATTTCCTCCATTTTTGCACACTTTCAGGTTATCTGGTGTTTTTTTGTCTTTAGAAGTGGCTTCTTGCTTTTTTCCTCTTCTTTGTTCTTTCCAATTGCTCATCTAAAGAAATATCATCTACCTGATTTTCAATTCAAATATGCTACCATAGATGATGTGTTGAACAGAGTTGCAAGTGAGGATGAACCTTGCTAGGGTCCCCGAAATCAATTCCTCTCTTTACTAGAGTCATCTTAGAGGGTGGGGTTAGGTATCCTCTCCACCATCTACTTCTTTGGGTCCTATACTCTCTGAAGCTTTGCCTTATGCAATGCTATCCATACCTCTTCAGGATAGTTATGGGGGTTGTTGCTTTAAACAACCTCTTCGATACCAATTTAGGGTTTATGGGAAATTCTTTATTTTTATACGATTGCCCCTATTTTCGACAAGAACTACTACTTTAGGGTCAAGAAAATCAACCGTTATTTGGTCACCCATCTCCCTAATTCAAACATGACCCAATTTAATTATTGGTAGTCAATACATAGCCTAAGGGACTTGTCCTTTTCTTGGCAAATAGTATCGGACCACCATAAGCTGAGGTACTCGGCCTAATGAATGCCTTGTCCAACAATTCTTGCAACTGGACCTTGAGTTCTTGCAACTTTGCAGGTATCTCCTATGCGGTGTCATAAAAATAGGGGATGCATCGGGTTACAACTTAATGGTGAAATCTACATCCCAATTAGAGGTAATCCAGGTAGCTCATATAAAAAAATGTTCACAAACTCACAAACTACCCGAGGTAGACCCAACTATTGTCTCACATTGTCCTCAAGTGTAAGACTCACAAACTAACCCATCAACTGACCATGTCAACGGGAGTAATACATGGCATGGGGTAAAACATCATGCTTTCCCCCTTAAAACTTGAAACAAACACCCTCTGGTGTATAAGTAGTGACACTATTCCGTTCACAATCACTGACGACTTGGTGTGCCACAAACTAATCCATCCTAATGATGACATCAAACTCTGACCTATCCATATCCTTTAGGTCCACAATGAGTAGAATTTCTGACATCTCTAGCTCACACACCTGACTTATTTGATCAACTCAAACCCTAGGTCATAGGGGAGTAATCACATGCAATGGCATTTTTAATGTCTCAACCGCTAAACCTAAGTCTTTCACACAAGATGCAGAAATGAATGAGTGAGATGCACCTGAATCAAACAACACACTTGCATTTAAACGAGAGAGTGAGATTGTACCTTGGATTAGTGACTTATCTGCCAGCTCAGTCTATGGTGTGATGGCATAGACTTGAACTTGAGTTCCTAAAACCCCGGCATGTAAGTCTTGTCAATAGCCTTGCCCTTAGCCCAAATACTTGCCCATCTGAACTAATTATGGAGTCCTTGCACGTGAACTAGTAGTGGCCTATGTAGCACCCTGGAACTATAACCAATTTCCAGATCCCATGAGGGGATAGGGAGGAATGAAGAATTTCTATAGATACCTCACTGATGACTGGGATTGGAATGTCTCGTAACTTTGGGATCCCTAAATCTGAGGAAAATCACGTTTCAAGTGGCCTGGCTAGTGACAAACGAAGCCAATCCTGTGGCCCACCTGATAGGTATCCCTAAAATTTCGCCCACCTTAGGAGGATTATCCTTGGTCTTGGCCTTGACAGCCTCGGTCATGCTCCTGAGATCCGTGTGGGGTAGATGTCATTTGCTTCTTTCACGAACTAGAATAAGAGGATTGATCCTCTTTCTTCTTATCCTTAGCACATGCCTCCCAAATGCTCCTTGCATCTTCCACTTCCATCTCAATGGTCATAGCCATCTCGACCATTGAGTCTAAGTCTTGTAGGCAATGGCCCACAATCTTTCCTCGGCTGGACAACTTTAAACCATCCTCAAATCTTCTCTCTTTAGCCAAGTTTGTGGTCACATAATCATCGGTGAAATGTGATAGCTTGATGAACTTAACCCTATATTCTATCACCCTCATAGTTGCCTATTTCAAATCCAAGAATTCCTAGGCTTTCCCTTACCAAACAGCCAACAAAAGTACTTGCCCATGAAGAGCTCACAAAGCTTTCCCCAAGTAATTTCTCCTATGTTCTTTGAGGCCTTTGCCTAATCCCAACACAGATGGGCCTTTCCCTTAAGCTGGAACGTTGCTAGCCTTATCTTAGCGGTGTTGGATGTGATCTCCATAGCCTCCATTATCTTGTCCACTTATTAGAACCAATGGTCGGCTACCATCGGATTTGCCCCTCTCATATAGGTTGGTGGTCTGTGTGCCTTGAACTTCTAGAGGTTATTCAAGCCTTTTTGGGCCATGTTGGCATTGGCTTGTATAAAGGAGGCAACTGTCGTGTCGTAGCCACCATGAAGGCTTGTTGATCGGTGGTGGTTGGTTGTTGTTCCGCTCATTTCTTCAGTCATTTTGGTGTCCTCTTCCTCTATTTTTCATCTACACATACGTAAGATAACAATAGAGTATTAACTTAGTATCCCAATGTTTGGGACCAAAGTTAAAAAATCAGAAACTTTATTTTCTTTTGTTTGACTGGTAGGAGGTATGCCACCTAATAGTAGACATCCCAAAACGTAAATTTTCCCATTCTTTCTTCTTTGACCCTCAAGGTCATAAATCAAACCCTAGTGTCTAATTTTTATACACATAGAATCATGCATATAATCACATATCACACAACATGTAGCATTTAATGCACATAACATGTAATGGCTTAGACCCATGCCCCGCAAGCCCTAGCTAAATTAAGAACCTAAGTTGTGATACCAAGCTGTGATGCCCCAAAATTCGGAGATCATTTATCAACCCGTTGATCACCCATTAATCTGCAGAAGTATTTGTGTATGTCATATAACCAGACACCACATCATTGCACCCCTTTTACCGGGATTGTAACAAACACAGTCTTTAGGCAGAGTCTCCTTTGTACGGGAGCACTATCCAATGCGTAACATAATGTTTAACTAGTTATATCATTCCATCAAGAGCTCCAGATATGAAGCCTTGGGGAAGTTATACTTAAATTTTGAAAATTTCAAAAGAGGTATCAATACGTCTTATACATGGTACCAATACCTGAGCCTTCTGTCTACCAGGTGCCTTCTATTACCCAGGTACCAGTACCTTAGTGACTTGGTACTAGTACCTGAGCCCACTATTCATTGGGGTACTAGTACTTGGTGCCTAGGTACTGGTACTTGAGCCTACTGGAATCTAGGTACTGGCACCAATAGGTCTAGGTACCAGTACCTGGGTCATCTAACAACGTGGTACCAATACTTCAACCCAAATTTTCCCTAATTCTTTCCAATCTTTAACCTTTGTCCTTCCAGTCACTTCCCATGCTCATCCATTCATTCAATTACACAAATTATAGTCCATAAGAGTTCATTACATAGCCCTTTAATAGAATTTACAAATTCAAAAAAAATTGCACGAATGATTTACAAAAATGGAATTCAAAAGCCACATCCCGACTTCTTCATCAATAAGGGCCCAAGTGACGGTCATCCACCGGCGCTTGTCCCGCACCTGAAATATATTCTCATAAAGGGTGGGCTACGTTCAATAGGGTATCTCCTAAGGAGGTTATTCCCCAATTCTAATGCAAATGAAATGTTCACATGTAATTCATCAATCAAACATCCTTTCAAGAATAGAAAATTCATAAATGAATACCACAATGTCATGTCATGTCATGTTATGAGGTGAAACTACACATGCAATGCAATTCGCCATATCTAAGTTCTCGCTATTAATGTTACACATCCTATGACCATTTATAATTCTTGGATCTTCCTTGGGGTGTGTTTTTTTGGACTTTCACCATTGGGTACCCAACTGACACGACATTATGTACTTCTACTAATGGCTCAACATATGCCAACACACTTTATGAGCTCAATACCAACAGAAGTATGCATCCAAAATTGCTAGGTCTTGCACTCGAGTGAGAATCTAGCCCTTATTCCTAACCCCAACCCTTGTTTTCAATGCAACCCATTTGACTCAACCAAACCTAGGTCCAACTTTCACGATCCCACGTATCAATTCACTAAGGATGGTGTTTGATCAAATTAATGCACACACACACTCACACTCATGTTAGTTACTCATAAATACGATGTTACCCATACATATACAATTGTAATGAACAATTGCATTCCATATCACTCTGCAACAAAGTTTTAAATTGCAATTACAATAGCATGTTCATCATATCATGAGCATAATATGAACATATTCCATCTCCACAAACATTTCCAATTTCTCAAAGTACATCATATCATAATGCATATAATTACATTATACAACACCACCAAACATGGTATATCATATTATATACACATAACACATTTAATCAAGCATAGACATTTTATCAAACAACTACAAGACAAATGGATTTTGTAAACACATAAAATTCTCAAGTTAACACATTCTTCATGAAATTCCAAAGCAAGCAATTTATTCAAGCCAATTCATACAAGAATTGGGTTTTAGCATTTTCCCATACCCATTTTCATATTCCAACAATCCTAGGTATGTGTTATATATGAGATTTCATCTCTAACACCCTACCATTTTTATTTCTACCTCAGATTGGAAATACACCTAGTTAGGAAAGGAACCTTGTCTCTTGAAGCGTAAATATACGTATAAGAACCTCCAAAGACCCAAATCAACCCTTAAAGCTTCTCTCCCGAAAATCCCATCTTTGAGATTGTGGTGAAACCTGCAATCTTTGGATGTACGCATAGCTTTCGTCACATATAACAACTTTTGTTCTTGGCCGGAAGGGATCCGACTGTCGGATTGCCGTAGATTGGAAGGAGAAATGAAAAAGGCTTGAGTTTTCTCTCTATTCTTTCTTTCTCTATCCAAAAATTGAAGGTGATAATGGGGAGAGAAATCTAGTTTTCTCCCCTATTTATACCCCTTACACTTTGCCTTCATTAACATATTTGTCCCGTATTTTCTGATCCAATTTTATCCTGAATCAATTAAATTTCATTTTGTGTTAAGTTCAGTATATTTTATTTGAACTAACTAAATATTATTCCATGGCTTCCGTGAAATAAATTTGATCGTATTTAGTTTAGTCACGCAGCGACATTTGATTGCCTCGTAAGACGTAAAAATTTGACTATCTCAAAATTGGATGAAAATTGTTTAGGTAGGTAGATTTCGTGAGGCGAATCCAATGGTGAGATCGGTCTCATCATTCGAGTTTTTGAAAAATTATAGTTTTCGACCCATACCATAATGTTTAATTACCATTTTTCCATTTCAACAATTTTTTTTTTTTCGGTTTTGCAAAGGGCCTCGGGCCTTAATGCCTAGAAAAAAATGGATTATAGGTTATGGCCTTCCCCTAGCAATGAGGATTGGTCCTCAAAGAATGGCTCGGGCTTTTAACGCATAGGAAAAAGTGAGTTTTAGGTCCCGTCTTCTACTAGCATTGAGGCGCAGTCCTCAAAGAGGGGCTTGGGCTTTTAACACTTAGGAAAAAGTGAGCTATAGGTCCAATCCTTCCCCTAGAATTGAGGCTCGGTCCACAAAGTAGGGCCTAGGATTTTAACATTTAGGAAAAAAGTGAGTTATAGGTCCTATCCTTCTCCTAGTGTTGAGGCTCAGTCCTCAAAGAAAGGCTCAAGCCTTGTGCTTGGCTGCTATACTGCAACCTTTGCACCGTGCCACTAACCTAATTGGATTCAACACTTTACCCTTTCGAACTTACACCGTCGTGCCTTGTTCCAGGCCTAAGCATGTATGGGTTGTTGCACCTAAGTTGTATCCCTGCCTCTATCAGGATTTTTACCCTCACTACCTTAGTAACAAGTTTAATGTTTCCCAAAATTTCATTCTTGGGTCTTGTTCCTTCGCACTTGGCAAAGCCTTGTCATGTAATTGATCATTGAAATTTATAAAAGACATAAAAGTGGAACAAATAATTTTCATTAACTAAGAAAATTTTGTACTCCAACAATGGTGTTGCAATCTTGTCTTCATAAAAAGTATCTTTTAAGATTCATTGCATTCCAAGGGCATGAGATTGTTTTCCCGTTAGTTGTTCCGGCTTGTAAGACCCGATGCCCCTAACTGAGCTCACACTATACGGAACCTCCAAATGGCACCGAGCTTGCCTTATCTTGGGTTCTTTATGGTGCCCATAGTCTTTCTTAGGACTAATTGAACCATTACAAATTCCATTTTTTTACATTCCTATTGTAAGCTCGATCCATTTACTATTGGTAAGATGCTATCCTTATACCAACCAACTGCTTTCTTTCATCACAAACTCATTTTCCCCCATGGTAACCAACTCAATCTTGAGAGTAGATAGAATGATTTATAGGGGGATCTCAGCCTCCATTCCATAGCTTAGTGTGAATGGGGTCTCTCCTATTGCTAGACAAGGTGTAGTTCGGTATATCCACAAAACGTTGAGTAGTTCTTCCACC
Source organism: Ilex asprella (assembly GCA_023539305.1). NCBI lineage: Eukaryota > Viridiplantae > Streptophyta > Magnoliopsida > Aquifoliales > Aquifoliaceae > Ilex > Ilex asprella. The sequence goes on along the minus strand of CM042194.1, from coordinate 14,081,969 downwards.
CTTCTCCCCTTGACTTTTTCCAACCTCTTTTTGATTCCATCAAGGATTGTCCTATTTGAAATCTTTTCCGGTCCATTCCTTTGCATACATGTAAGGGAAGAATAATGATTCCTAATCCCATAATGTTGGTAGAATTCTCTAAATGGCCTACTTTCGAACTGAGTGTGTTATCTGAAAGTAGTGCTTTTTGGATGCAGAATCTCATAATGATATTCTTCCAAATGAATTTTTTTGTATCCACGTCTTGTATGTGAGCAAGGGGCTCGACTTCCGCCCTTTTCATAAAGTAAGCTTTTCCTACAAGAAGGTACTTTCTTGATCCCAGGTGCTTTTGGTATGGGTCTGATTATGTTTAATCCCCATTGAGCAAACGACCAAAGGCTTGATAATAGCTTTAGGTCCTATGGCGGTTGCCTTGATATAGAGGAGAATTTATGGCATTTCTCGTAGTGCCTTATGTATCTCTAAGCAACCTTCTGCATATAGGGCCATCATTGCCCTTGGGAATTTTCTCAGTTTGCCAAACGGCTGTAGAGTTCTCCAACAGGTGATACCCAAAATATGGATGCCTTTAGTCTCAATTTACGAGCCTCTTCCTTATTTCTAGGGAGTTGGCCTTCATTAAGGAACTATTTTATCAAATCTATCCAACATGGTCCATGCTCAGTAAAAAAAAACTTAAAGCAAAATTACTTGTTCAATGCTTGATTAGACTTGATTTTCCATGATGACCGTGCTGGTTGGATTTCTTCTGAGATGAGAACTCCCATAGGTTCGAATGGTTTATGAAGATATGTCAGATTCCACCAAAGTGTATGTTAAATCACATTTGATATTTGGCTAATTTCATAGAGTCCATTGTAAATATCAATATTTTTCATGGTCATGTTGCTATAAAGTTGAAGATACGAAAGTATCAGTAAAGGGAGGAGATCAAGCATCAAAGCCACATTATTCAAACTCTATCGCATAAATTCATGCTTAGGACAAATGTAATGACCTAAACACCAAAGATGGACCCTTAGTTACTTTAACCATAAGATGATAAGGATGAAAATAAAATTGGAAGCAATCCGAGTATGACTCCTAGGTGTTTTGAAATGAAAAATTTTTCTAAACCATTTTTGTATTTTTAAAACATAGATTGAGTCATTGCTGGACCCCTCTTGAGTAACACCCTTTAGTGGTTGAAAGAAAAAAAAATTCTTGGTTTTGTGCTTTAAAAACCAGTAGGGATCGATCTATACTTGTCATCCTTCACTAGATTACTCTCCTCATGACTTAGGGAATAAGATGGGAAATGTTATAGAGGAATACACAAAGCTTTCTCTATGAGCTCGCCCAAGTGATCCTTAATGGTCGCTCGAGCAGTGCATGCTCCTGGACAAGTTTGAGACGTGATTAAAATTCAAATGCCAATTGCCCTATGACCGCACTCCCACCAATCAAGCGATCATTTGTAAATCTGATTTTCTTATTTACTAAGACTAACCTTATTCCGAACCCATAAATTAGGAGAGCCTTTTTCATATCTAGGTTAAGCCTCTTGTGAGATTTCTGATAGAGAAAAGACATCTTCTACCACTAAACTAGATCTCTAAACCTAAAGGCTACCACTAAAGATTCTACCAAACCTCACAACTTCATGTTGAAGATCTTGTTGGTATAAAACCAAAACCATTGGTGTGTGCATACTGGTAATTGTTGGCCTCTCTATGATTGCTCAAGGCCTAAAATAATTGTGCGATCGGGAGGTCTAAGTAAAGCTACACTAGACGTCGAAGAAGGGCCTTTGGGAGAGAGACAACAAGAAAAGGAGCATCTGACCATGCTATTAGTTAAGCTATAAGACTTGACCACTTGTATGTTGACTTAGTGATTAGTGGATTAGGATATGGTGAACCCCGAGTGGTCCCCTCTTGTTTTTCCGTAGGAGGGTTTTTTGCATCAACAAATCACTTGTGTTATTTATAGTTAATCATATACACTGGTGATTATTAGCACACATGCGAACTGTTTGTTAGAATGGTTGTTTGATCATCTATCCAAACATAGTTATGCAATTTAGGCTCGGGACTTGGGATCAACGTGAAATTGATTGTTGCTGAATTAATTGAAGATTAATTAAAATCAATGGTCATCTGTGAAATGGGTTGTGGTGACTAAAGAGGTCATCACATTTATTCTTATATCTTTGTAAGAAGAGGTAATTATGACTGTTTAGGTTTTTATCGGTAATAAATAGGGCTAATAAATAGGTAAAGTGTCTATAGCTCCACATCAGGTTCCCCCTCCTGGAACAACAATTGGTATTGGCGCATGGTTACTATGCATTTCTTGTTTTTTTCTCACATATCTAGTTTCCCTTCAAGAGACTTATTGTTGCTACTAGTTAGTATTAAATGGATTCTCATAAAGAATGAGCCTTAATTGCACGACCACCTCTCTTTGATGGTTCTAACTTTGCTTATTGAAAATCTCACATGAGATAATTTCTTAAATAAATTGATGAGAAAGTATGGTTGACACTACAAGAGGGTTGGAGCCCTCCCACCACTACCACACAAGTCGAAGGGCTTGAAATCCCAAGAGGATCACTAACTGTGAAACTTCTAAAAAAGCATTAGACATCTTGGTTAATTCTCACAAAGAGACTTCCATGGTGAAGATGTCTAAACTCCAACGATACACCTCTAAGTTTGAGACCTTGAGGATGCAAGATGATGAAACATCTAGTAAATTTATACTAAATTGTGGGACATTGTAAATTCATATTTTGCATTAGGTACCAAGGTTGACGATGTAGCCATCAAGTGAGAAATCTTGAGATCTCTACCTGAGAGGTTTGATGCTAAGGTCACATCCTTGGGAATGAGTGTCAACATGGAGTTGGTGTTGTTTGAAGACCTAGTTGAGTTGATATTGAATTTTTAGATGAACCAGCCATCCTTAAAGAAAGAAAAGGGCATTGCCTTGAGCTCAACAAAACAAGTGGGAGGTAAATTTGAGTTACCCCGATTGGGGTAGGAGGACCTAGCCTTAATTGCTGGGAATTTTAAAAATACTTCAAGGCCAGCAATGTGGAATTCACAAGGTTGAAAAGGAAGGACTTATAAACCTCCTACTCCTAAGGTAAGAGAGGGATAGAGGGAAGAAGTTCTTGATAAGAGGTTGAGAAAAAGGGCAAGGCTTCCAATACTTTGAATGGCAAGGCTAGCCAAGTAGGAACCTGAATGGAAAGGACAGGAAAGCCAAATCATGCCTAGCAACAAAGTCAAAGGACAAGGAATACTTTCCATCTCGTTTATCATTCTCTCAAGTGAACACATTTTTCAAGGAATCGATCTACAAAATTTTACCCCAAATTAAGGAGAAACCCTCTTCCGGTGGCTTAACAAATTAGGCAGGATCCAAAGAAAACAATCCCTAATCTCAGGTGTTCTTACCACAGGGATATTGAACACACAATATAGAATTGTTATGCTCTTTAATAGTATCCTGAAGCGCTAGTCCAAGGTGTCAATCTTACCCCAACAATAAACCACATGTCCAACTTTTGATTGGTCCATTTTTATCCCGAATCAATTAAATCTCATCTCGTGTTAAGTTTAGCACATTTTATTGAACTAACTTATAAAATATTTCCCGGATTTCGCGAATAAAATCTAATCACATTTATTGAAGTCATGCAATACCCGATCGCCTCGTAAAACGCAAAAAATCTAACTGTTTCAAAATTCAACAAAAATTAATTGGATAGTTATATTTCGTGATACGAATCCAACAGTGAAGTCTATTTCATTATCTGAGTTCTAGAAAAATTTAGGTTTTCAACCCGCTTCGTAATAACTAATTACCTTTTTCCCCTTTTGAACAAAGTTTTAATTTTCTTTGGTTTTACATTCTTCGCCCCTTAAAGGAGTTTCGTCTCTGAAATTACACACACATGCACATATAATCAACATGCATATACAACAAGTCATGTTCTACTTTATGACTAAAAGAAATTTACCACCATCCTTAAACATGAATAGATAGGTAGCATGGATAGTGTCCTCACGCTCCCACGTCACCTCCTCTATATCATGTCTTGCCACAATACCTTCATTAGCCTCACAATCTTGCCACACAAAAATGATTTTGGTTATCAATGATACACAATCGTCTCTCCTCGAAGGTCCCATCTACATCATTTACATCAACAACAAGCTCATTCCCACCTCATGTGTAGGATCTGAAGTGTATTTTCGGAGCATGGAGTACCACGTGAACACTTGATAGATTTGGCGATAAAGCCAATCGGCAAGCAACTATACCAACCCTCTTAAGTAACTCAAAGGGTCTGATATACCTCAATGACAACTTTCCCCACTTTCTGAACTTGACCACTCCCTTCTTAGGCAATACCTTCAAGAAGGCGTGATCTCCAACCTCAAACGCTAGAGGTCTCTACCACCTATCGGCGTAGATTTTCTGTCGGCTTTGATCCATAAGAATACACTTCCTTATCAAATCCACCTTCTCTAAGGTGTCCCTAATCAAATCTGGACCCGTGCAAGGTCCTTCTCCGACCTCCGTCCAATAGATCAGAGAACAACACAATCTCCAATAAAGTGTCTCATAGGGTGTCATCTATATGTTCGCTTGGTAACTGTTGTTGTAGGCGAACTCCACTAAGGGTAACTTGTCCCAACTACTCTTGAAATCAAGGGCGTATGTCCAAAATCATATCCTCTAAAATCTGGATAGTCCTCTCTGACTGATAATCCATTTGGGGATGAAAAGTGATGATCATCATAAACTGTGTTCCCATAGCTCTTTGATCACTCTCTCAAAAGTGAGCCATGAACTTGGAATCTCGATTCGATACTATGGATACGGGTACCCCCATGCAACTGGACTATCTCTCGTATATACAATCTATAGAATTTCTCCAGTGTGAAGATCATCTACACAGCCCAAAAATCTGCCAACTGCGTGAGTTGGTGCACTACCACATATACTACGTCTTACCTACGCGAAGTTCGTGGTAAATGGGTTACAAAATCTATAGTGACGTGTTCTCACTTCCACTCGGCCTTGACCTGTTGAAAAATAAGAATCAATTAACAAAGTCTCCGACGTGTCTCTTCATCGTACTCCAATAATATTGACAGCGAAGATCATGATACATCTTCGTGCCACCTGGATGCACAACAAAATGGGAGCAATAAAACTCCTCGAGGATCTCATCTCTTAAATTCATAGACTGGGACATGACAACCCTTCCCCTGAATCGAAGACTACCATCAGCATGAATGGCCAAATCCTCATCACTTGTACCCTATTATACCTGGTTCCAGATGGACAATATCTCTGCGTCATGTCACTAGGACTCGATCACCCTGCTTGATAAAGAAGTTTTAGCTACTAGACTTTCCAAAGTGCCCTGAGCCTGATCTTTGTAGTGTAGCCCAAACTATCCTACAGTGTCGAGTATCTGCTACTCCTAGAAAACTATTCTATCTAAGACTCCCTGTGACTTTCGACTAACTGCATTAGCCACCATACTTGCCTTACTAGGGTGGCAAGGCAAAGTGAATTTGTAATCCTCCATGTACTCTTTCCACCTGCGCTGCCTTAAGTTGAGTTCCCGCTCTGTGAAAATTTCTTTCAAACTCTTGTGATTTGAAAATATTTCAAATTGCTCTCCGTACAAATAGTGGTGTCATTTCTTCAAGAAAAAGACAATGATCGCAATCTGCATATCGGGTGGGGGTAGTTTTGCTCGTGAATGAATAGACTCTTTGGTACTATGGTCTAAACTCAACCATATAAGTAGACTCTTTGGTACTATGGTCCTATCTACAATTTTTCCACTTCTCATTGTAGTGATAAATTGTACATGATCAAGTTAGAGATTATGATTTGGAAGAGGCACCTAATTAAAACTAACTCTGAGTGGTTTTGGTTGAGAAGGAAACTTTTCATTTTCAACAATGCTCAAAGATTGATTCAATTTTGTGAGGTGACCTTTAATGTTTTCAATGCTCTGCCATGTTTAAGTCTTTAAACTCATTGAAAGATTGAGGCGTTTGAGTGTTGAAACATATTTAACTCTACATGAACGGATTCAACATGTCCTGAAGACTTCTTTTTGGGGTTGTTGGTAAAGTTGATAAGCTAGATGACTTCAAGCTGGTGGTTCATTAGTCTAGGGCTATGCATCATTTCTCCAAATGAAGTCCGAATGGTTATACCACTGTGAATTGTATGTGTCGGAGTAAGATTTGGGTTAAGGATTTTTCAAGTTTGAGATGGCATTGGATTGTTTCAATAAGACTACTTTGAATGGTAGAATGGTAGAACACTTTCCAGTACGATGTCCTTTCAAAGCATAAGTATTGTAAACATACTCCATCGAAGGAACATTTGACGTTTCATTTACCGTCCTAGTCATTAATGCCTAAAGTTTACGAGTCAAGGAAGCCATTTTTGCACAAAAGTCATGTTCTTCTTTTAAAACCTATTTACCACCATCAGACGTAGTAGTCTTAGACTCTACTTTAGAAGATGTGGCAAAGTCCCACAAGTGTGTCAAAATATTCAAATGCTTCATTAGGACTCTTGTTCTGAAATTCTGTGTCATAGAACAAAGTGACTGGATGCCAGCTTTTGGAAGCATGGTGAGGACAAGATTAGAGTAGTTCTTTAAACCATTTCCAACAGTCAAAAAAAGTTTCACCATCTTTGTCGGTGAAGTTCATAATATGAGGCTTAAAGGCATTGGTTCTTTGGATAGGGAATAACTTTTTGAAAAACTTGTTTTGAAGATCTTACTAACTTTTGATGGATTGTGGTCTCAAAGAGTAAAGCCACATTTTAGCTCTATCCTTTAGTTAGAAAGGAAAAAGTTTCAAATAGGTTATCTCCTGGCTGGCAATGGGTTATTTGAAAGTATTCCACACCTCCTCAAAATCCTAGATTTAAATATATGGTTTTTCTAACTCTAACCCATGGAATTGAGGTAATAGTGTATGGAACCAGGTTTGATGTGAAAATTATGTGCATTGCTTGCCTTCCAAAAGGGTTGTATTTTCATGAGTGCTCCCAAGCGTAAGAGAATAGTATCATTTAGTTACTTGAACCGAAGTCCAATGTCGTCTCCTAAGGGAAAGATTTGTAATGCAAGGTGATGAAAAATAAAAGGAATCAGTTCTTTGAAGTTTGACAGTTGGGAGATTAACTTTAATGAAAATTAAATTCAATAATTGAAAAACTATATAATCTTCAAAATTAATCCCACATATGAAAAAAAAAATTCTACTCTAAATCTATGACTCATCAACTTTTGTTTTCTATCTAGTACATACGGATAATATTTCAACTAAACACTTGGAAAAGAATCAAAAGTAGTAATTGACAGATATTTTATGATGAAATAATCAATACTCTACACGTTGCAGAAAACACTACTAATTATCCTTGTCGAAACCAATTTTAGACGGGGTAATCGGGAAGTAAGAAAACCAAATAGGTTTTCAAAAACATAACTTTAATCAAACAATCACACAGAAGTTAAAACTCTAGTTTAGAGTATAAAACTAATTCATAGATTGGAAGTCCATCTTCAGATTGTCTAGAGAAATACTATTCACTCATGGTAATGTAAATAACACACGAAATTAAAGAGAATATAATTGAATTCATTGAAATTTATGGTTGACTTGAAAGTAATTGTTGGTATTGAAAATCTGAATTTAAATAACAAATTCAAAAATTGAAGACAACTGAATGTAAGATTGTTGAACAATTAAAGGAACAAACTTAAAATAAAGAACAGTAGCAAAAACTCTCAAACAAAAAAAAAAACAAAAAACCCTAACACTCTCTGAACGTAGAAAAGTAGTAAAAACTAAAGAAAGACTCCTAAAAAGTCGTATGTATTCCCCAAAAGGTTTTAAATTTTTTCTTCTTTGAAGGAGAATCTTCAGATATTTGGCATATATCCATCCAAAAATTCTTTCCCTCTCTAATTGGTTGAAAATCCTCAAAAGATATGGTGAAATCTGATCTTTAATTGATTTTCCCTTGAAAATCTGCCTTGACCTACTTGTAACAACTCCTTTTGTAGCATGACCTACCAGTAGCACATCCTTTACCTACCGATAGCACTTTTCTCTGATAAAATCTCTAAAACTTCTGTTACTTTTTCTATCGGTAGCACTTCCTTTACCTACTGGTTGCACTTCCTCATACAAAGTACTCTAAGTGTTTCTACAGGTACTAACCACCGGTAGAACTTCTCTGATGCAACAAGGTACAAACTTCTATATGTTTTTCTACTGGTAGAACATACACTAACTACCGGTATGACCTCTGCACAAATCTTTTATTGCTCAAACTACTAGTATAACTAACTTTCTATCGATAGAAGCTTCATCTTTCTGCCTTCCTAACGGTACAACACCTATCGATAGAACTTCTCTTTTCTTCCAAAAATGACTTCCAAGGCTCTTGGCTTCATTTTCTCCCTAGAAACTCAATCCCAACTTCTCCCTTGCCATCCTATTAATGCTTAATCTCAACCTTTAGATCCAAATTACCTTCAAACAAAAAAATTAAAGCATAAGATGCAATATGCACTAAGTGAAGCAAGTTATTTTATTAGCAACCCAAAAATGAATATGTTAAGCTATAAAATAATGCAATATTCAGCACTCAACATGCATTCACTTGTAGTGTGAAATAAGTTAGAAGATTACAATGCACAAGATGCACATAATCTCTTAGATTCTACTTGTTTGACCATTAACTTCTCCTATATTAGTCATTTGATTTCTTACTCCATTAAGATCAAATGTAGGAAATACAATTGATTGAGTTCAGAGATCCCTTCGAAAATACTTTTCAAATACAATATAATCTAACAACTCAAACAAAATATATATACAATGTAATTCATTAAAACAAGTAATATGCACAAAGAGTTGAATGAGTTTACACAAAAAGTGAATCTCCAAGTAAATCGTATAGTGAACGCGAATTCCTCCTGCCACTCTTTTCTAAATAGCTCTGTAATCCCCAAAAATAGCATGAAAAACTGCTTGATATCCTATAGGTACATCCAAGTGCAACTGGTCAAGCTATAGCAATAAAAGTTGGTACAGTCCGAGGTTGATCCGCGGGGAATACTTATTTCAAATAATAAAGTGAATAAGTAGTAGGTTTTCTCTTTAAAAATGATGAAAAGGTTTTAAGGATCTAGATTTTTTATATTTATCAATTCTAAATATAACTTATTTAATTCCCCGAGTCAGCGCAAAATTAACCTGAAGATATCTCTTTGAATAACCAATGTATTGTGAAGATTGAAAAAAGGAATTTGAGGATCTAGCTAAAATACTTTTAGGGAATCATAAGAATTGTTTACACCAATGCTTAACTTGTTCATAAACAATTAAATAATTGATACAAAGTATCTAGCTTTGCTAAAATTGCTCAATCATTCATATGAAGTAAAGATTTAGAATTGCAAGAAGTGTAAGTTTCATAGTAGTGGAATGACAAATAATTTGAGGATTGGCTTAGAATAATATTTTCTTTATTAAATTTTTATGTGATTTTTTTAAGCCTAAAATCAAGTTTAAAGTTATAAGTTACACATAAAATTCGTAGTAATCAAATGTTATCAATGCTATTAGCATATGTTGAGTTCTAACGTCAACCCAATTTATTTGTTACTTTTATTAATATAATTGAAAAAATAAAACTGATAAACACTTTGTCCCTAGATTGAAGTCTAATTATGATTTTTTTTTTAGCGACATGTCTGGAGGGGGAGTTGGAACAATGAGTTTGGATGAACTACATATTCTTGAAAAGAAACTTGAAATTTGGATATATAATATACGTTCAACGAAGGTGACTATTAATCTATTGGCTTGCCAATGTTTTGATTTGTATTATTAAGTTGTTTTTTCCTTCTTGTTATTTACTAACATATTACATATTATGAATACTATTCCTACAGATGGAGATTATGTTTCAAGAGATCCAACTATTAAAAAACAAGGTTAGCTAGATCTCCACCTGCAATATATGTTGACTAAAGCTTGATGATACTCCACAAAATGTGTCACTTCTTCAAAGCATTTTCATGAGCACTAAAAATTGGAAGCATAATAATTTTTCGATAATAATTAAAAAATGAATTCATTAACATAAAAAATGATGCATCGGTATTTTTTTGTTGGATTTGAAACAACGATAAACTAGTATGTTATGGAGAATATAAAAACTATCATAAAGACTTCAATGGTTTCAAAAAAAAATTGACATCAATACCTAAATACCCTAGATGGACCTAGCGTGTGGGTGAATATGTCTCTTAAAAATATGCTTCATTAAACACCAACAAAAATTTGAAGAGCTAAATATGCAATAACTAAGCAAACAATGAGACATAAAGTAGATTAAGTAATCACGGATAAAAATTGTAAGCAACAAGGACATCACTTACCTTGATCAACTATGGTTGATATATTGAGCTACTTTGTTAAATTCACTCTCCACATTAATTCATAATGAATGCAAACTATTTTCTACATTCGAAATCTGACATGAAAAAAATGGGATCTAATGTAGCCTAAAACAAAACACTACATCAAACAAGGGTACAAGACTAAACACTTGCAACCCAACCCACACCAACAAGTCATAATAGTCACTCATGTCTTTACCTTTCTTACTATACAAACAATTATCATATGTGTCCAACACTACATCAACAATGATGCTTTTAGATCACACTTCTGCTACTGTAATACTATTAACCAAATGTTCCATAACTTATGCTCTACTTTAGATCTCCACCAAATCCTCAAGGAAAATACTGGAAACACTTTTGAGTTTTGTGACTCCTTCCTCTGAAAGTTTAAGAGTGACTTGGTGTTTCCCACATGAGCACTCAATACTATGTGTGCAATCAAGGAACTTGTCAAAACCATGAGGAACAATTCTTTCAGAATTAGGATTTCAATTATAAGATATTAAGAATATGCTCAAGCTCTTTGATTTTCTATCTCAATATGTTGTGAGATACCTACACTAGAAAGTCCAATTTTTGTAAAAGGAAGGTCTCAAAGTAAGTTTGGGAAGAATTTTAAACATAATAGGAAATTGTAAATTCTTTGTTCCTAGTTGTTACTCAACTTCCTATTGACATTGTTGAAGCACCCTTGCTTCACTAGAGCCAGAATCGAGCGCAACTACTAGAAAAGGCATAACTTATTCTTGCTCAACTTGCTCGAGCACCAAGTCAAAATCAAGAGATTAGTACCAGTGACCACAAGTGAACAATCCCAATTCCCACTACCAACTCTCAAGACCTCGATTGTCACATGCAATTATTCCTGATATGCCCTATAGCCCCACACCTATAGCATGGTTGGAGGTCCACTCCTTGTCCTCTCCTAGAAGCCCATAGTTCCTTTATCTGGTTGATTTCTCTGTCAATTAGTTTGATCTGGCTGAGGATATGGAGCTACCTTCTACATTCCTCCACTTTGCTACTTGACATAATTGGGTCTCCCCTCGCTAGAGTTTGTTGTCGTCGGGTCTCCTCCATATCCCTCTCCACATGTGACGCCCTAAAAAAAATCGAGGGTCATTTATAAGTTCTTTGTTGACCTATCAACCCACAAAAATACCCGTGAATGCCACATAACCCAACACCATGGGATAGCATCCCCTAATCGGAATCATAACCCACCATTGTACTTCGAGCTCAATTACTCATTTGATCCAATCAAGGTCCAATATAGCAAGGTTCATACTCCATTATAGTCCATTCACATCATTGGAGGCAAGGAAAACATAGGCCGAAAACAAGGCAAAGTAGTTTTAAAAAATGAAATTTTTGAAGAGTGTACTAGTACTGCGTATCGGTATGGTTTGCCCAATGGACCAGACCATACCGGTACGTTGTACAAGCATTGTCTGCCTTCTGGACAATAGCATACATGTACACAGTGCTGGTACGCTTTGCCTAACTTTGCTTGTTTTAGCCATTTTTTATTTCAACTCTCATCAAATCCATTCCAAAACCAACCACAATCATCCAATACATCCTAAACATCATTGCCAACTTAAAACTTGATACATACAAGTTCTATTACATTCTATTTCATTTAATTACACGCCAAAATGAAGTGTTTATAATAATTTTACAAAATATTCAAAATAAAGCCACATTCTGGCTTTCTTCATCCATGAGGCTCGAATTGGGAGTCATCCACCAACGTAAATCCTACATCTGAAATATTTTTCCCATAAAGGGTGAGTCACACACAATAAAGTATCTCCTACTGAGGCTACTCCTCAGCCTAAATGCAAACAAAATGGTCACATGGAAAATTCAACAACCAATACATTCCAATCAAGAATATACATCCAATGTTAGAACGTATTATGTCATGCCATAAAATGAGGTGAGACTCACTCATACAACTCAACCCGAGCCCTTCCCAGCTCTCCAACACATGCTAGTGTCAATGTGTGTTAACTCGTCATTCATGTAGCACATCAAAAGAAATTTCCAACCCGGGGTCTTTTGTGGGGTGGGTATTCATGGACTTACACCAACGGCACCCAACCGACATGAAATTCATATACTTCCACCAACAGTTCCACGTACACTGACACACTTTATCGACTTCTACCAGCATAGTGCATGTCCAAATCACCGGGCCTTGCACCTGAGGGATCGTCTAGCCCTTCTTGCTAACTGACTTGATCCGAAATGTGTACACCCAAGTGTAGGCGGTTAAATTGTAGTAATAATCCGGTTTGAGTCCGGAGTCGAATCCACAGGAAATTTTGTTGCCTAGTGTTTCAAAGTGGGCAATGATGAAGACCAATTGATTGTAACATTTTTGAGATCTTGTGAGATGTGAGAGTTTTCTTGAATAGAATACGAAATTGTTTTCAAGAGATTTTTTTTTTTAGACAAAATATACGATTCAAATAAAATTAAAGTCACTCTTTATTTCGAGGATCAGAATATGTAATGAATTATCCGGCGCATTATACTTGTGCTTTATAACTTAACTAACTCCCGTGGTAACAGTAAGTTAATCGGAAGATAAGGATGGACTGGGTTAAAGCTCCATCCTTTTTATGAAGTGCAAAGGTGGTGGAGATTGAAGAGTTAGTCGTGATGTTCTATCCCGGAGTATTTGTCTCACACAACAGATCTTTCTAGAAGGAGTCATCCATTTACCATAGAAAAGATCCCTTGGTTATACAAAATACGAGTCGGGGTTCTTTGCTTTGAATCAATGAATCTTTCTAGAAGGAGTCATCCATTTACCATAGAAATACCCATTGATTACACAAAGACCTAGCTAGGGTACTTGCCTTGAACCAACGGATCTTTCTATGTAGGAGTTATCCGGATCATAGAAATACCCTTTGGTTGTGCAATTACCCTAACTTTGCTTAACTCCTCCAATCTCCCACTAAGCAAGTAAATAAAGCATTGAAGTGGGAAAGAAATGCGCAAGTATAATATCCGGACGGTCATTACATATTCATCACCTCTCCCTAAAGAGTAAATGAGGACTACTCACTCTTCATGGCTTGGGTAAGGCTAGAAAAGTGAATGGTACTCATCCCTCCAAGTAGAGGAACTCCGAAGTTGATCTTCAAAGAAGAATGAGTGAATCACGTTCCACCCTTCTTGGCTTTGGTAAAACCCTAGATAAGTGGAAGAGTTTCACTCCTCTAAGAAGAAGATGCTCAAGCAAAAGAAGTGAAAGAAAGTAAAAGAAAACTAGATCTTCAACAAAGAACGAGTGAATCACGTTCCACCCTTCTTGGCTTTAGTAAAGCCTTAGAAAAGTGGAAGAGTAGCACTCCTCTAAGAAGAAGATGAGCTCAAATGATAAAGGTGCAAGATATAATTGAAAGCAAGGAAGTAAAAACATTAATGTAAAGACAAGAACATAAAGTGCATGAATTTAACAATACAAGTAGGGAATTAAACTTCCCAACTATAATGAAGATGAAGACCAGTAGGGAATTAAACTTCCCAACTGAAATAAATACTTGAATTAGAAGAGCTGGAATGTAAAGACTTGAATGAAAAGAACTAGAAAGTAAATACTTGAATGAAACACTAAAAATACATATAAAGACTAAATATTATTCAAGAGAGCAGCTCTTGATCTCTCTCCCCAAAAGTCTCTCTAAAGGCTCCCAAAAGGGGAGTATATATAGGCAGAGAAGAGCAAGAGAGGGGTGAAAGAACAGTGCTGGACGAGTTAAAGAGAAAATCTGAAGTTCAGACAAAGAATCAGGAAATCTGCAGTCTGTCCATAGGAACCGTTCGAACGGTCCCTTCCGTTCGAACGTGAAGGCTGTTTTGCCTGTATGTCTGTGTTGATTTTCAGGCTTCACGTGGCTTAGAGTCCTTTGTCAGACCTTTCATTCACCCACTCTCTGCAGCTATCAGAGTTTTCAAAACTCCTGATTCAGTCGATCATGGCACCCATGTGCCTGTGGGTCTTTCTTCTAGCTTGGGAGTCTGCACACGCGAAGTCTTCCAGT
>CM042194.1:14037924-14052380 GCA_023539305.1 Ilex asprella | reverse complement strand
GGTTACTCGTGCCTCCTTGGCTTGTACTGGCGCTGGCTTGTGCAACAGTAGCCGCCATCATGCCTATAGTTTCCGTAAAAGCTTGTTGGTTGAAGAACGGTGGTGTTTGATTATTGTTCCGCCCACAACCTCAACGTCCTCTCTTTTTGCTTGCCATCTACACACATATCAAGTAGTAATGGCACACCAACTTAGTATCCCGAAATGGGGATCAATGTTGACGATCCTCTCATTGTCTTACTAGTAGAGTGTATGTTATCCACTAGTAGACATTTAAACCCTGAACCATCCCATTCATTCTTTTCTCGAAACACAAGGTTATGTTTTCTAACCCTATTGTTTCTCCTTTCATATACATTTTACCATGCATATAATACACATAACACATAACATGTAGCAACTTAAGCACATAACCTGTAATGTACAATGGAATACAATGGTCTAGACCCATGCCTCATAAATCCTTAGGAAAATCGTATACCTATGCTCTGATACCTAGCTGTGACGCACCAAAAAAAATCGAGGGTCATTTATAAGTCCGTTGATGACCCATCAACCTACGGAAATACCAATGAATGTCGTATAGCTAGACACCACGTGATAGCATCCCTTAATCAGGATCATAACCCACAGTTGTAGTCCGGATTCAATTACTCATTGGATCCAATCAAGGTTCATACTCCATTATGGTCCATTCATATCATTGGAGGGAAGGAAAATATATGCCGAAAGCATGGCAAAGAAGTTTTAAAATTTGATATTTTCGAAGAGAGTATCGGTACATTGTACCGGTACTGTCTGCCTTCTGGACAACAGCGTATCGATACACAGTACCGGTACGCTTTACCCAGTTTTGCCTCTTTCAACCATTTTTTATTTCGAATCTCATCAAACTCATTCCAAAACAAACCACAATCATCCAATACATCTTAAACATCATTCCCAACGTAAAACTTGACACATACAATTCTATTACAATCTATTTCATTTAATTACATGCCAAAATGAAGTGTTAATAATAATTTTACAAAATATTCAAAATAAAGCCACATTCCGGCTTTGTTCATCCATGATGCTCGAATTTGGAGCCACCTACCGGCATAAATCCCACACCTGAAATATTTTTTCCATAAAGGGTGAGCCACGCTCAATAGAATATCTCTTACTAAGGCTACTCTCCCCAACTTAAATGCATATGAAATGTTCACATGCAACATTCAACAACTCATACATTCCAAGCAATAATATACATCCAATGTTGGAACCTATCATGTCATGCCATGAAATGAGGTGAGACTCAATCAAACAACTCAACCTGAGCCTTTCTCGGCTCTACAACACATTTTAGTGCTAATATGTATTAACCCATCATTCATGTTGCATATCAAATGATGTTTTTCAACTCGGGGTCTTTTATTGGGTGAGTGTTCATGGACTTACACAAACGACACCCAACTAACACGAAATTCATAGACTTCCACCAATGGTTTCGTATACACTGACACACTTTATGGACTTGTACCAACGGAGTGAGTATCCAAATCACAGGGCCTTGCATCCAATGGATCTTCTAGCCCTTCTTGCTAATCCCAACCCTCTTTACCATGCAAACCGTATGATTCGGCCAAGTCATCGACCTAGCTTACTCAAGCCCACTCGTCATACACCAAGTGTGATGTTAACTATATCTATTCATACACACCCACTTAATGCGATGTTCTCGTGCATATGCAATGTAATATTTTGTTGCAACCATAATACAATGTTCAATATGCCATGTTTGTCATATGAACTATTTCCAACACATTTAATATAACCCATGACAAATTATATCAAAAACATATAATTTTCATAATTCACACAATGTCAATGTATAAACATGCATAAATCAACATTTTATCTAAAACCAAAGCCCAAACATGTCATCACATATCAAACAATAATACACTCAATTTATCAAGGCATTATGTAAACATATAGCATGCCCACAATTCAGATCAGTTAAGAAAATTACATTAGGCAATTTCTGCATACCCATGTCAATATAGAATTTAATATACCAATTTCAGTACCCATTTCATCAAAATCTCTTCAATAGGCAAGTGATATACATATCTATCAACCTACCCATTTTAATATAACATTCTAGGTTGTAAATAAACTTAAGTAGGAGAAACCCTACCTCTTGAAGCTTAGAGAATGACCTTGGAGAAATCCAAGAACCCAAAATGAACTCAAATCACCACTCTCCAATTTTTTGGTTTTTCAACCTTCGGTGAAAATTCTCGTTTTTGGTACACACGCGTAGCCCTTGTCAAGGAGATCGACTTTAATTTTTGGCCCAAGTGGATTCGAGCTCTCTAGCTCCGTAGATTGTAGAGAGAAGTTGGATCTTTCTTCTCATTTCCCTCTCTTCTCTATCTGGTGTGTATCGGCTGAGAAATGAGGAGAAAATCTAATTTCTCCCCTATTTATATTTTCTAAATGCGTGGTCCACAACACGCCACACGTCCCTCTTTTTTTCGGGTCCGTTTTCATTCCGAAACGATTAAATTTTACTACAATTCAAGTTCAAAATATTTTTATTTTATTTTGCCTTCATTTATTTTCCAATTTTCTTAATTTTATAAAAAAAATCATGTTTGGGTCACCCGAGGCACGACCGCCTCGTAAAACGTAAAAAATTTGACTATTTCAGAATTTGACGAAATAGGATAGGGTAACTAGATTTTGCGAGACGAATCTAACAGTGAGGTCTGTTTTGTCATCCAAGCTCTAGAAAATGTTCAGGTTTGCAACCCGAACTATAATAAAAATTACCATTTTGTCATTTTTCATAAAAACTTCAAATTTACCTAGGTTTTACACCACTAATACAACTATATCCATCAGATCTCCGTACTCTTGAATTTGAAGAGTAATAAGCTTTTCCTAAATAGCATGCCTCAGACCCTACTTGAACTCCTCTTGATCTCTATGATACGAACTATGTGGCATAACAGGACAAGTAATCAAATTTGCTTTCATACTCAACTACATTCATGTTGCTCTAATATAGAGCTAAAAATATGTACTTATATTGTCTTTTATCAACTCTAGGAAATACTTATCGTGCAAAACACATATCATAGAATCAACATTCCTCCTCCTCTTCACTGAGTCCCACTAATGGTCTGCATTCCTTCCAACAAATTGGTTGCAAAGCCAACCCAGAGATTTGTCGCAATCCGTATAATATCACACATTTTATTGATTCTCAGAATCTACTTATTTGCATCCATCGAGTTAAAACTCTCTTGAAAAGTAGGTGGGCTTTGCTAAAGAGATTCCCTCAACGCCTTCACCATTCTAGTCTCATTGCCATTTGCTTGTTCAATTACCAATAGTATCACAATCCCATTGTGGTTGTTGTTCCCAATCTGTTGTTATACTAGAGTGGTAAGGTTATGTAGACATTGGTAGATGCCGTTCTTGTTATCTTGAGGTATGGGTGGTGGTTGGTTTCCAACTAGTTGAACTGGTCGTCCATACCTTCCCCTGTTTTCCATACAAAAAATCATAGCATAGTTTAGTTTCATTTGTATAACTATGAACACAAACTCAAACTTATTCATAAATAAATAACTCTCAAAAGATTCAAGCATAGAGTTTCTTCTAGACTATGACTAAATATCTAGCGGGTGATCCAAAACCTACAACTATCATGTAAGACATAATTCCTAAGCTTTAACTTTGTCACACCCTAAATTCCATAATAAAGGCATGAACTAACTATGAACCATCCAAACCATGAGAGCATACTAAATTAATCATTAAAATAGTAAAACTATCCATCATCCACTATACAACTAAACAAATCGTAAATCATACATAAATAACTCCTTAAGGTTACATCCCAAACCAAAGTAAATTATTCTCCAACAAACTCACTAACAAAAAACGCATAACATTTTTCAATTGTCAGAGTTCAGAATTAATAAACTAAGAAAAACAACTGTAAATGTCCACTTCTGGATCTACATCATGATCAACGTCACCGTCCTAGTCTACCTACTCACCTAGCTCTGTATCATCTGCAACACCAAAATTGGAAAATTGTCATATAGTGGAGTAAGCAATAATGCCTAGTAGGAACACCTTCTATAACCCATACAAGGTTTCGAAATAATAAAACCAGGTAAGTCTTAGTTGCAAAATAACGTATGAATTTGTTGTAAAATAATGACATTTAGTAAATTTTTCAGTTTACGTTATTAAAAAGTAAAGTTCATAAATAAGTAGAATCAACTCATAAAGCAATAGATCATCACAAATAGTATATCTTATGTACGCAGGTTGACTACTAGGAATCCACACATTGAGAATATCGCGGCCCACACACCCAAATCTTCCAATCAATCATCTCAAGGATAAATACTTTTTAAGAAGTAGGTATATCGATGCATCGACATTGACGTAACTTCTCAAGAATAGTATACTAACCATCTTCCTCGATCATTGTGGGTGAATAGTACAAATTTTTTAGCCTCGCAAGGAACCAAGCAATTGCACTACAAAGTGAATTAATATAATTTATTAACATCAATTACCAAATTAATGAATTATTTTTCCATTTAAGTTATTTGAACCCTTTTTTTCTTAACAAGAACAACCTAGCATGGATGTTCAATATGTTTGTCAATCAACAAGACAAACAATCAAGTCCACCTTATCCCTCCAACAAGCCAACCACCACAAACAACCACAATGATGAATATAACAGATATTACAATTAAAGAAATATTGCATCATACATAGAGTGTGTGTGTGTGTGCTAAATTAAAGGAATAAAGATATCAACTAAATCACAAGCAATTTAACGTGGAAACCCTCTCGACAAAAACTGACCTCTAGTTCCCCTAGCCTAATCAACTATCCTTAAAGTCAATTACAAGGATATAAGTCTTATACCTCAGTCAATACAACCTTGGTTACATGCTTTCTTCCTTGTCAATCTATCCTTTGGATACACTCACTGAAGTCTTGAGACAACTTCATTTGGACATGCTCATGCAATGAAATGTATAGGGCATGGGTGCACCCAAGATTCTTGGAATGCATACAACTAATGTACATTATGGTGGTACACTACAATATATTCTTCTTAAGTTGTGATGTTGAATTTGAAGGATCAAGTAGGTTTTGTCTTTACAATCTTAGGAATCTCAGGTTAGTTTTTTATCTCTAATAGTGCAATAGATATTTAGAGAGGTACCCTAGGTTAGAGAGGCATAACCTATTTATACGTAGAACATTAGAGTAGTTTTGGGGTCCTAGAAAACCCAAATTAATGAAGGACCACTCGAGCGGTCAAAGAGTGGTTAGAGAGAAACTGTAACTGTAATGAGAAAATGATTGAATCTACTCGATTTAAGGTGGGACTACTCGAGCCATTGTCAGACCGCTCGAGCTGTCAACTCGATTTACATCCTCTCCACTTGTTCGGGTCCTTTTTTGACCCGAAACGATTTATTTCATCCCGCTTTAAGTTCAAATTAATTTTATATGAACTTCAATTAAGTTAATAGGAAATTTTAAAATATTTATTTTTGTGGACCTTTGTGAGGTCATTCGACACCTAGTCGTCTCGTAAAACGTAAAAAATCTGATTATCTTGGAATTCGACAAAATTAGTCTGGTTGACTGGATTTTGTGATACGAATCGAACGGCGAAGTCCTGTTTCATACGAGCTCTAGAGAATACATGTTATAAATCCGCATTCTAGTGGTAAATTACCATTTTGCCCTTTTAAAGAAAAAATTTAATTTTTTTCCGGGTTTTAACTTGCATAAAAAACTCGAGGAACGAAAGTATCCCGCATCTAAATAAGGATACCATCTCGGTTTGCAAACACTGAGCGATATTTGAAGAGATAATTGTACTTCTCCTATAACTTATAAGCCCTAAATTTGTTCCTCTCATTGTGAAGAAAGATCTTAGCGCACTTTGTACACCGAACCATATTTCTTAACAAAAAGAAAAATACAATCAATTTAAACACTAAATGGTCTATGGGTCACTTTTAATTGAAGCAAAACTAGATTGATCAGTCTAAAGTGAAGTACTTGAGGTACAAAAATGGTTTGGGGAGATATTTTTTCAGTTTGAAGTTTGGAATTGGAAAATCCATGATTGTTCGCTATTTTAGCATTCCCAACAAAGAGCACTCGAGCGGTGGTACTTATCACTAGGACAATGGTATTGTTTACTTAGCTCAACAGTCAACTAAAGCTCACTTCTTTGAACCCAACCCATATTTCTTCCTTTTTGACATGTTTTGAGCCCTCTCAGCTCCCCATTGCATGTATGAAACTAAAACATGAACAAATTTTAACACATACATGGGTGATATTGATCTAAATGCATGAAAATGCATTGAAGTCAAATTTGAAAACATGAATTTCAATCCAAATACTTCGAAAGTCAAATCCAATCTCATATGATCATCTTATAAGTAAATGTAGATATATAAAAAAAACATACAACTCAAAATAACTTATTGAATAAAAATCCACAAGCACCCACCTTTTGAAATTTGCAAGCACATTAATTAATTTATTTGTGTAGTTTGGAAGCTTTTTAAAGACTGAATCCATAATTCATCTTGCTTTTAAAAATTTAATAAACCTCTACATTGATTCTAAAAGTGATCTTTTTCAGAATTTTTTTTTTTTTTGAAATACTGGTGTGAGCAATAGTTTGTGTCACTACCCTTGACAAACACAGTCTTAAAAAGTGTAGAGGTGGTGTGTTGACGTGTAAATCCCAAACCTCTATTGAAAAGTGTAAAAGGACTTGGACTAAAGTAAGAAATTTGAAAGAATTATTAGTAGTCCTATTCACCTAGTCTCTCGGACTCCTTTCACTTCCATACATCGTGATGTGCTTAACCCAACTCTAGGATTCCTAATTCTGTAGACATTACTAATTTATATATTGGAGGCTTCTAAAATTTTTCAAGGCTATCAATCTAATATATTATGTTATTGTTGCCGCCATGAAGTCTTCAAGTTTGATGCTTGAAATCATGCTCTTATCAGTTATTAGCTCATGTCTTCAATGTCTACAATCATGTAAAAGCCATAAAATCCCAATTCACAGCCCAACACCTAACATTGCAGCTATGTATATAATGTAGGTTGATTCCAACAACCATATTTGACTTTGAAAGTGCTTTGGAACTCAAGACTGATATTTGGCAACTTTGAAACTATGTTGACCTTCTATAGCATTTCTCAACAACTTTAGTTCCCTAGGTTAGTCAATAAAACTATCATAAAACCTTAAACATTTTTATATTCCTCATTCATAACACATGCACTATTTTTCAAGTCTCTAGTTCAATAGCCCCATCTTAGTCATGATTTACTTGTTAGGTTCAATACAAAAACTATGAAAAAATGCATGGATAGATATACACTCCATTTATTCGATAGCCATTGTTCTTTGATTAGTAGTCTAGAGATTATAATTACATTTTTCCTAACATATTTTTTGTGTTCTTATCACTTTCATTTATAATATGCCAATAATACGAAACTAAACCGCCAAAGATATAATAGCATGTAAGGGGAAAAATAGTTCTTACTAGGGATATGACAACATTTTTGAGTCAATATTAACTAAATTTACTAGGTAGCATTGTTTTGGTTCTTCAAAAGGATTACATACTTAATAGCAGAAAATGTAGAAAAAAAATTCAGTTGTATAATTAGAAGCTATGAGTGGATCGTTCTCTAAATGCAATAGTCTTGTAGCTTTTTGTAATCAACACGTTAGGTTGTTATTCATCCATATCTCATTCTGGAGAACTTACTACCAAAATAAATGTAATAGATTGTTTTCTATGGATGTAACACTGAGTTATTCAATTAGTATAAAATATATTTTTGAATTGTAGTAGTTGTGCACAAAGTTTGTGTTGATTGAATTTAAGAAATCCATAACAAGAGATGTAATGTGAGAAGTACCAAAGTTGAGAAGTCAATTTGAGTTATCAAGCATAATTGAAGGGGTCAAACAACAATCAACCACCATTTTTCGCATGGTTCCAACAAGAGTGGAGCCAATGTTAAAGTAGCAGTCGCATCTGCATTGATTTTTTAGGTATGAATTGGATGATTGCATTCAATTAAGATTTCAAACTAATATGAAGTATTTGAATTGCTATCTTTTGTCATGGAATTTAATGGTATGATTATTATAGGAAAATTAAATTTATATGCTTCCAAAATAAATCAACTCTTTTCTCAATGAATCCTAGTTGTTATTTCAATATTTGTATAATTCCAAATTTTTAAAGAAAATTTATCTATTGTGTTGCTTGTTTTATCGAAGGAAGGAATACTGAAAGCGGCAAACAATTATCTTCAGGAGAAGGTAATGAAACTAAATATTAAATTTTAGTACATTTGGCTCAATGGATACAAATGTTCACTAACCTCTATGTATTATACATTTTATGCAGATAGACGCGCAACTTGTGACTACAAACATACCTCCAATGATTAGTAACCTACCTTATCCACTAACAATATGGAATGAAATGAATCAATTCTAATCTATGTAGACTATATAAGGTGATCAATGATGAAGCATTTAGGAGCTTTTAAGAAATAGAATAATGACTCAACATCTCTTTATGAGGTGTGGTGAGTGATAAAATTTGGTTAATGTGCCTTACTATTATTAATAGAATGCTTGGTAAATAGCTAGTAAATATTTGTAAAACTATTTTAAAACATATTACTTGTCCTACATTGTTTAAAACTTGATAGTGTTTGATGTGTTGCATTTGATATCCCTCTAGTCATGGATAGTGGAACTTCTCCCTTTCACTTGTAATATATGTGTGGATTTCTTCAGTTTGGCTGTAGTATGAAAAGTATTTATTTTCTTTTACAAAGTTGATTGTTATTATACCACACCAAGAAATATCAAAATTATCATTAGTCTCCTTTTAAATTGTTGAAGAAAGGTGATGCTAGTGTTAATTTTTGACATAAAGTTCTCATCCAAATTGGTTTCATTTTTTTTTAAAAAAAATAAGCTTTAATTAGAATTTCCATTTACTTAGATTGCTCGTTTCGTTGAATTTGACCTCTATGCATGTTATGTGTATAATAAAACTTCAAACTTTCAAATCCAAGTGGGAGAAGAATTTTAATACAAAGTCCTACGGCTTTCCATTGTCAAAGTACAATAAAGAGAGCAAGATATCTTGCATATATTTATCATGGGCTCCCTAAAGGAAGTTGTTTAGTGGGAGTGATCACCCTTTAGTGACATTATTTGTTGGCTGTTATCTTTCATTCCAAGATAATGGTGTATACTTTATCATGAATTTAATAATATTTTCCCATGGGTAGATACTATAGTAATTTTTTTGAAAGGTTGAAGAAAATTAGAAGTTGTTTATATTGGACAAGAGTTGCTTATATAATATAAATGACAGGTTGCTGATCAATTAGTGATATTATTGAATTTCCAAATGAAGACATTGTTGCAAATAATTGATATTCCAATTATGAAATTTCCTAATTAATGCATCAACTACTCAATTTACCTTTGTCAGATGATAGTGTGATGGGAAGTTACAATGTTTGAAGATGCATAACCTTCTAAGTAAAGATATATTTAAGACTTTTAGGATTTGAATAAATTTAGAATTTTCATTCCATATAAATTATAGTGCAATGAATTTAGAGCAATCACAACGATTGCTAGGCCTAAGTCATGTGAAGAATAGTTTTACTCATGAACCTTCAATTGTCTTGATCTCTGATGCCCCAAAAACTAGGGCTACTTTGTGAACCCGTTGATCACTCATCAATCTGCGAAATATCTGTGGATATAGTGTAACTCCATATCATACCACTATGCACCATTTATCGGAATCTATAATATAATAAAATTCAGATGGAGTCTCCTTTGTACGGGTAGCTCTACCCAAAACACAACATGTGAAATCATACAATATTTAATCACATGACTTAACCGAGATCCAATATACATCAATGCATACTCTCACATCAAACATAGTTAATACAAGTTCAATTATAATCATTTCCATATATTTACATGTCCAAAAACGAATTTCACAAAAGTTTTACAAAACAAGGTTTAAAACCCATAAGTCAGCTTTTCTTCATCCTTGAGGCACCAAATACGAGCCGTCCACTGATGTATAACCCACACCTGAAGTTTTTTCTCATAAAATGTGAGCCACACTAAATAGGGTATCTTCTAAAGAGGTCACTCTCCATCCTAAGTGCTTATGAAATGTCCACATACAACATTCAACAGGTAACAACCATTCCAATAAAAAATATGCAATTCAATGTTGAAAATCTCCATGTCATGCCATGAAATGAGAAGAGGCTCACTTATGCGTTTCAACTCGAGCCCTTACCGAATCTCGTAACACATGCAATGCCAATGTGTATGAATCCGCCATTTATGTTACACATCAAATGATCATTATAAATCTTTGGGTCTTTCTTGGGGTGGGTATTTATAGACATACACCAATGGGTACCCAACTGACATGAAATTCATGGACTTTCACCAATGGTTTCGCGTATACTGACTCACTTCATGGACTAAACCAAAGGAGTGCGTGTTCTAAGTAACGGGGTCTTCCACTCAAGGAATTGTCTAGCCCTACGTACTAACCCCGACCCTATTTTCAATGCAACCCGAGCCCAAGTATCATCCACCAAGAATATTGTTTGACCAAACCATGCACACACACCCACCAAATGCGTTGTCTTCGTGCATATGCAATGTAATGATGCACCATTGCAATATCAATATCATGTCCATTATGTAATGAATGTCATATGAACTATTTCAACCACATTTCATGGGCAATTATATCCAAAGCATATAATTTTCATAAATAATCATAATGTCAATACATCATCAAGCATATACTAACATTTTTATCCAACAATTTTCACTCATGTTTTCACATAATCTCATGCAATTAACAGACTTTATTTCACATAAGCATTTAATCAAACACCTTCAAGGCACCAAATCATGTAATCACATAAAATGTCCAAATTCATCACATAACTCAAGAAATCACATTAAGGGATTGCTTGGTATGGGGGTTTGGGAACATGGGTTAGGGTATAAACCCCCTTAAAACCATGTTTGGCAACCATAAAATAGGGATATGATTTGAATCCTGGCCCGATCATGAAATCCATATACTTGGGTTTCATGAAACCCAAGGGGAAGGTGAGTTTCATATGGGAGTTAATGGTTTACCATACAAATGACATTTATACCTCCATATATCATATATACTCCATATATAAAAATTGGTTAAGGGTTAAAATAGTTATTTATATACAAATATATTATCGTAATAATCATATTTTCATGCGCATACCAAACATGGGTATGGACAACATTGAAGGTTGAATCCCATCTTTGGATCAAACCCGGATTTCATCAAATCAATCCAAACAAATTCCAAAAAAACACTCCAACATGCTCTAAGTGATTTCTACATACCCAATTATCAAAACTTCCAAGAAATCACAAGCTTGCAATTTTTAATTACCAATTCATACTAGAATTGAATTTATCTATTTTCATTAAATAAACTACAATAGGCAAGTGCTAAAATACATATAAAAGCCCACCCATTTCATATAGTTGTCCTAGGTTGAAAATAAACCTAATTAGGATGAAAATCCTACTTCTTGAAGCATAAGACAATGTTGGGAAGCTACAAGAACCCAAATCTCGCCCAAAACCAAGCTTTCCCCAAAATCTCACCATTGAACTTCAGTGAAACCCATCCTTTTTGGTATGGTTGCGTATCCCTCATAGTATAGATTGACTGTGATACTTGGCCCGAAGGATACCGACCGGTGGAACTCCTTAGATCGTAGAGAGAAGTTTGGAATTCTCTCTTTTTCCTCTCTTCCTCTTCCAACGTTAAAACCCAGCAAACCCAGCAGAGAATTTGTGTAAAAAATCATATTTTTGTCTCATATTTATACTCTTTAATGTTTAGTCCACGTCGCGTCATGCGTTCCCTATTCTCAGGTCCGTTTTTGCTACGAAACGATTAAATTTCGTCTCGATTTAAGTTCAAAATATTTTTATATTAACTTCTTTTAAATTATAATAAAATTTTAAAAATTTTATTTTTGGGATCGTTTTTTAGGTTACCCGACACCCGGTCGCCTTGAAAGACGCTAAAAACCCGATTATCTCAGAATTCGACGAAAATTGTTTAAGTAACTAGATTACCGTTTTGTCTTTTTCATAAAAATTTTAAATTTTTTCAGGTTTTACATCCTTCCCCCTTAAAAGAATTTCGTCTCTGAAATTTATACACACACACACTTAATCGCATGCATATGTAACAGTCATATAATACTAAATGGCTGTAAGAATATACCTCCATCATTGAATAAGAAAGGATAACTAGTATGTATAGTGTCCTGAGCTTGACCCCTATAATGTAGCCTGAACTGTCTCATAGTCTCGAGCATCAGCCATTCCCAGGAAGCCACCCTCGCCATGACTCCCCGTCACTTCCAGCTGAGTGGATCAACCACCTCAAATTGCTCACCGTATAAATAGTGTCGCCAAGCCTTCAAGACAAAGAAAAATGGCCGCTAAATCCATATCAAGCGCAGGGTAATCTGCTTGTGGTTCTTTATTTGCTGAAAAACATAAGCTACCACTCTCCCGAACTACATCAAAACACAACCAAATCCATCATTGGAGGCATAACAATACACTATGTACCTCTATCCCTTATCTGGAACTATCAGAATAGGAGCTGAAGTGAGTCTCCCCTTCAACTCTTGGAATGCCCTCTCACACAAGTCATCCCACTTAAACTTTACTTTCTTCTGGGTCAACCTCGGCATAGGTGCAGCTAGTTAGGAGAAGTCCTCAATAAACCTCTTGTAATACCTTGCCAATCCAAAAACACTATGTAACTTGAAGACCGACTTCGGCCTCTCCCAACTCATGAGCACCTTAACCTTTCCTTGGTCAATTGACACCCGAAGTGGACCCCACATGTCCCAAAAATATCATTGTGAAACCCAGATAAATTTAAACTTTTTCTAAAAAGGGTAAAATGGTAATTTATCACTATAATGTATATTTAAAATACTCATGTTCTAGACATCGGATGAGAAAATGAAGTTCGTCGTTGGACTTGTATCGTGAAATTTAGTCACCCTATCAAATTTCATCGAATTCTGAGATAGTCATATTTTGGTACATCGTTCGAGGCAGTTGGGTGGCGGATGACTTCACAAAGGTCTCCAAAAACAAAAATTTTGAAATTTCTTTATGATTGAATAAAAGTTCAAATAAAATTAATTTGAACTTAAATCAGGATCAAATAAATCGTTTCGGGGCGAAATCGGACCCGAATAAGTGAGGACACTTGGCACGATCTAAGCCAGGCATTTAAAATTATAAATAGGGCTAAAAAAATCAGATTTTTAGCACAAATATCTCCCCTAAATCAGCTGATCTCACACGTTAGAAGAGAAGAGAAGGGAGAGAAGAGAAAAATCAAGATTTCTACCTTTCTTCTGCCGATTCTTGAAGCTTCGTTGCTCAGAATCACTTGGACCAAGAATTAAAGTCGCTCTCCTCGATGAGGGCTACCTCTACGTACCAGGAACAAGGAATTTCACCGAAGATCCAAAGAAGTGATTTTGTGAAATTCAAGGCTTGGGTTAGGGAGGTGTTCTTGAAGTTCTCACACTTCAAATGAGGTAGGGTTTCTCCTACTTGGATTCAATTCTACCCTAGAATGCCTATAAGGGATGGTTAGGGTATGTGTATATATATATATAACTTTTTTTATAGTTATGAAAATAAGAAAAAGAGCCTAGAAATGGCATAAATGAATTTCTAGCTTGATGTTGATGAATGAAAGTCTTTGAGTACTTTCTTGAGGTTTGATGTTATGTGGGCTATGTTGTGTGATTTCATGACTTGGGTGCCCTTAAGGTGTTTGATTAAATGTCTTGAAAAATTATACTTGATGTGCGTGGACATCATCATGTTATAATATGATTAGTGCATAGAAGGTGTTTGATAAAATGCCTTGCATGAATTGAAGTTGTTGTTATTTTGATGCAATTGAAATAACATGCTTGAGTGATTTATGTGATAACTTGTGGAAAATATATGCTTATTGATATATTGAGCATAGTGATGATTTATGGAACTTATATGCACATGATACAAAGTTCCACGGAATATGATGATATGTGGGTTAATTTGTCTCTATGACATTCATTACACATGGAACTTGATATTGACAAGAGATGGTTCATTTCATTTCATTGCATATGCACGAGACATCGCATCACATGGGTGTGTGTGCAAGGTGGTCGCCAACAACATATTTGGTGAT
>CM042194.1:14010823-14037914 GCA_023539305.1 Ilex asprella | reverse complement strand
AAGATCCCTCGGGTGAGAGACCCGATGATTGGAGACGCACTCTGTTGGTATAAGAGCCCATAAAGTGTGTCAGTGTACGCGGAACCGTTGGTGGAAGTTCATGAATTCCGTGTAGGTTGGGTGACCATTGGTGTAAGTCCATGAACATCCACCCCAAAGAAAGACCCTAGAATTATAAATGTTATTCGATGTGCAACATGAATGATGGATTCACACACATTGGCACTTGCATGTGTTGAAGACCCGAGAAGGGCTTGGATTGAGTGCATGAAAGAGTCTCACCTCATTGCATGGAATATCGTAATGAATTCCATCATTTGATTACATATACTTGATTGGAACTGTTGAAAATTGTTGAATGTTACATGTGTGTATTTCATGTGCATCTAGGTGGAGAGTAGCCTCTGTAGGAATTATTCTACTAAGTGCGGCTCACCCTATTTGGGAACACATTTTAAGTGCGGGACTTGCTCCGGTGGATGGCTCCCATATAGAGTATCAAGGGTGAAAGGGGCCGACTTGTGGCCTTATTTTGAGTTTTTGTAAAACATTTACGGAAACTTAGTCTTAACATGTAAATTCATGTAAATGACTGCAATAGGACTTGTATGGATCAAGTATTATGTGTGTAATACATGATGTAAAAGTTTTAGTTGAAGTCGGAAAGGTTTGAAATGGGTTAGAAATAAAAAATGGTTCAAACAGGCAAAAATAGGCAGAGTGTATACACTGCTGTCTAGAGAGTTTGACGTACCGGTACGCGTACCAATACGCTTTTCCAAAATTATGAAATTTTAAATTTCTTTTGTTATGCTTTAGGACTTTGATTTATTTAGTTCCAATGATACAAATGGGCCTTAATAAGGTATATTAAGATACATTAGACCTCTGTTGAATTAAATGATTAAAGAAACACAGATCAAAATTGTGGACAAATTTCTGGCTATGGGAATGTTTTCGACGTGGCGTTGGGTTAAGCAACGTCCATGGCTACTTCCGTGGGTTGACGAATTGTTAACGGTTCAATAATGACCCCTAGATTTTGGGGCGTCACATTCCGTAAGCTAAAATTCACATTTATTGAACTTGGCGTACAACTCATGGTCCCTCAAGGTTTGGAGAACAACCCTCAAGTGACCCCTTATGCTCCTCCTTAGACATGGAGTAGATTAAAATGTTATCAACAAAGGCCATGACAAACTGATCTAGATGGGGTTGGAACACCCTATGCATGAGAGCAATGAATGTCGTTGGGGAATTCGTCAATCCAAAAGGCATCACCATGAACTTGAAATGCTCATACCGCGTCTTAAACGTCGTCTTAGGGATATCTACCTCCCTAATCCTCAACTAATGGTAACCCGTGCGTAGATCTATCTTGGAGTAGACCTGTGCTTGATTGTTTTCCTTGTTGTTCCTAACCTACTAACATCTCCCTCAATGTGTATGTATGATGTATGAATGAAGTGGAATGTCACTCTTCCTTATGGATGATGTCAAAAGAAAGGGCAAGGAGATGGGAAGATGGAATGTATGAAAAGAAGATATGGTTGTACAAAAATGCTCCCCATGCGCAAGGATACTTTTGTGGGTCGTGTTTTACTTGGAGGTATTCCAAGGTCCTTTCCTCGGGGAAGGATCCGAATCGTTTGAAAATGATTTCAGTGGAAAGAAAGTGAAAAAGTCTTTGTTGGTTTGAAGATTGGTGTGTGAGTGTAGTTTGATAAAACACAATGGAAACAAGTGTGGGCAAATCACAAAGGTTCACTCCAATGGTAATGCCTAACCAACTCAACCCCTATCTCTAATGGTGCTTAAATGTACGATTGATTCGTGGGAAGCTCGGGACTGAAATGGAGGTGAGGATCAAGCATACCATGTCCAAATGGCATACAACTGATGGTCTCCATCAATAAGTTGCAGGAGGAATGGTCCGGACAAGGGTGTGCAGACCTTGTCTGCGCACCCAACTTTTCTTCTCTTCCCTATCCTCATTGAAGGTGTGAAAGGGATGGACAGTGTTGTGGGCGTCTCAGAGGAGTGGGGGGAGAAATGTTGGTGGGACCCTCAAGGCAGAAGAGGAGCTCTGCAGAATTTGGGCATATCAGACAAAGTGTACCGGTACGCGTACAGGTACCCCGCACTCGAATAGCCTCAGCGTACCGGTACGCGTACTAGTATACTTTGGCTAGTTTTAAGATTTTCTGATTTTCTTCTCTCTAGTGCTATCCTCAAGACAACCTTTCAACTTCATTCACCTCAACTCACTTGGGAAGGCATTAAGAAGCCTCATTTAGCATGTTTTACCTGCAAACACCTATTATCCTTGTTAAGAGAACTCAATTGATGCAACTATAATAATTTAGCCTCCAAAAGCAAATGAAAATGGTATGATTAGTGCATGAAATATGCAATATTTTTGTGCTAATCAACCTGCGCCCCTCTCAGTTGATCAAGCAAATCATCAATCCTTGGTAAAGGGAATCTAATCTTGATAGTAACCCGATTCAACTATCGGTAGTCTATACATAGCCGAAGAATCTTACCCTTCTTTTTGGCAAATAACACTGGAGCGCCCCAAGGTGATGTACTCGGTCTAATGAAGCCCTTATCCATCAATTCTTTTAATTGGACCTTGAGTTCTTGCAATTCTACAGGTGCCATTCTATACGGAGTCATAAAATAGGCAATATATCGGTGTAACTCAATAGTGAAGTCCACATCCCCATATGAAGGTAATCCCGGTAGTGTATCCGGAAAGACATCCTAAAACTCACAAATCACCTGAGGTAGACCTAAATCCTATCTCGGCTCGTTCTCCAACGTAAGGCTTGCTACCCAACCCATTAATTGCCCGTGCCAACGGGAATCATACACTACTTAGGGTAAAATATTGTGGTTCTCCCCTTGAAATTTGAAACAAACACCATCTGGTGTGTAAGTGGTGACCCTCTTTCGATCACAATCAATGACGACTCGATGTGTCGTCAACCAGTTCATCACAAGAATGACCTCAAACTCTGACATAACCATGACCCAAAGGTCCAAAGTGAGTAGAATCTCTGAGATCTCTAACTCACAACCTCAACATATCTGATCAATACATACCCTAGCACATTGGGGAGAACTCACATGCAATGGCTTTTCAAATAGCAATAGAGAACAAACTTAGTATCCCAAGATAGGGATCAAAGTCTTAACATTGAGATTTCTTTCCTTGTCTCATTAGTAGTGCGGGTGCCAGTTACTAGTAGACATCTACACCCTGAACCATCCATTCATTCTTTTTTTGACCCCCCAATGTTATGTTCTCTAACCTTATTGTCTCTTTTCCACATACATTTCAATCATGCATATTATTCACATAACATACAAGACATAACATGTAGCATTTAAAACACATAACATGTAATGCACAATAGATGTAATGGTCAAAACTCATGCCCCGCCAGCCCAAGATAAATAAAAAACCAGGGGTCCTTCAACCATCAGAATTCTCGTGGATACCATGCAACTCAATATCACACCGTTACACCCCATTTACCGGGATCCATAATTTAACAAATTCAAGTGGAGTCTACTTTGTACGAATAGCTTTACCCAAAATATAACCTGTGCAATTATACAACATTTAATCACATGACTCATCTAAGGTTCAATATACATCAATTCATACTCCACATCATGAATTTATGCATCAAACATAGTTAATACAAGTTCGATTACAATCATTTCCATAGATTTACATGTCCAAAACTGAATTTCACAAAAGTATAACAAAACAAGGTTTAAAAGCCATAAGTCGGCTTTTTTTCATCTTTGAGGCACCAAATACGAGCCATCCACCGGTGTATAACCTGCACCTGAAATATTTTCCCATAAAGGGTGAGCCATGCTCAATATGGTATCTCCTAAAGAGGTCATTCTCCAACCTAAGTGCATATGAAATGTCGACATGCAACATTAAATAAGCAATAACCATTCCAATCAAGAATACACAATTCAATGTTGGAAATCACCATTGCATGCCATGAAATGAGATGAGACTCACTCATGAGCTTCAACCTATGTCCTTACCGATTCCTGTAACACATGCAATGTCAATGTGTATGAATCTGCCATTTATGTTATACAACAAATGACCATTATAAATCTTTGGGTTTTTGTTAGAGTAGGAATTTATGGACATACACCAATGGGTAGCCAACCAACATAGAATTCATGGACTTCCACCAACGGTTCCGCATACACCGACACACTTCATGGGTAAAATCGAAGGACTGCGTGTTCTAAGTAACCGGGTCTTGCACCTGAGGGATTGTCTAGACTTTCTTGCTAACCCCGACCCTATTTTCAATGCAAACCATGTAATTCAGTTGAATCTTCTATCCAAATTTTCCTGAGCCCAAGTATCATCCACCAAGAATTGTGTTTGATCAAACCATGTATACACACCCACCAAATGCGATGTCTCCGTGCATATGCAATGTAATGAACCATTGCAATATCAATATCATGACGAATATGAAATGAATTTCGTATGAACTATTTCAACCACATTTCATGGGCAATTATACCCAAAGCATATAATTTTCATAAATCATCACAATGTCAATACATTATCTAGCATATATCAACATTTTTATCCAACAATAATTTTCAAGCATGTTTTCACATAATCTCATGCAATTAACACACTTTATTACACATAGGCAATTAGTAAAACTCCTTCAAAACACCAAATTCATCACATAACTCAAGAAATCACATTAAGTGATCTCTACATACCCAATTATCAATATTTTCAAGAAATCACAATCTAGTAATTTCTAATTACTAATTCATACTAGAAATGAATTTACTCATTCCCATTAAGTCGGCTACAATAGGAAAGTGTTAAAATACATATAACAGTCAACCCATTTCATATAGTCATCATATGTTGGAAATGAACCTAGTTAGGGTTAATATTCTACCTCTTGAAGCGTAAGACAATGCTATGAAGCTCCAAGAATCCAAATCTCTCCCAAAACCAAGCTTTCCCCAAAATCTTGCCTTTGAACTTCAGTGAAACCAATCATTTTTGGTATAATTGCGCAGCCCTTACCGCGTAGATTGACTTCAATACTTAGCCCGAATGATTCCAACTGGCGAAACTCCGTAGATCGTAGAGAGAAGTTTGAAATTCTCTTTTTTCTCCTCTCCTGCTCTTCCAACTTTAAATTCCAGCAAACCTATTAGAGATTTTGTGTAAGAAAATCAGATTTTTGTCACTTATTTATACCCTTTAATGCTTGGTCCACATTGCGTCATGTATTCCCTATTCCCGGGTTCGTTTTTGCCCCGAAACGATTAAATTTTGTCTTGTTTTAAGTTCAAAATATTTTTATATGAACTTATTTTAAATTATAATAAAGTTTAAAAATTTTATTTTTGGGGTCATTTTTGAGGGCATCGGACATCCGGTTGCCTCGAAAAATGCGAAAAATCCGACTATCTTAGAATTCTACAAAAATTGTCTAGGTAACTAGATTTTGCGAGGAGAATCTAACGGTGAGGTCTGTTTCGTCATCAGAGCTCTATAGAAATATGAGTTTTCAACCCACACTATTGTAACAAATTACTGTTTTGCCCTTTTTCCATAAAAAGTTTAAATGTTTCCAGGTTTTACATGATCTATACTAAACAACCTTGTTTCATTGCGTCAACACAAATGAGTCCTCAAAAGGAAGCATCTATATAAACTTCATGCCATACATTATTCTTGTTAAAAGAAATTTTGAACCTCAGCCACATTGTTAGGATGATCCCAACTCATCAAAGCTTCCACTTTTGTTTGGCCAGTTGCTATTCCTTTTTCAAACACTTTTTGCCCAAGAAATTTCACTTCTTTTATCCAAAAATCATATTTCATTTTCCTAACATACAACTTATGTTCCTTCATGCTCGTAATACCTATTCAAGGTGTTGTGTATACTCCTCACGTATTTTGGTATATGTCACATTCTTTTGAAGTTTATAGTATTGGAAAAATAATTTAAAGGCAACGAACATGATGATAAGAGCATAATATGTGAGAGTACACATTGAAAAATTTATCCCAACATCAACCATACAAAATACTATATTCTTCAACCAATCATAAGGTACTAACTGTCACACAACCATTATTTCTTGTTTCAAGTTTAAAACTTTCTAATATGATGAAAAACCATAGTTGATTCGCACTTTTCTAGTGATCGGATTTAACTAATATTATACACCTAAGTATAAGTGGTCGAATTATAGTTTTTCGATTTTAAGTCCAAGTATCGATCCCACGAAGAGTTTTCAATAATTTATAAAAAAAATCAAAAGAGAAATAAAAATAAAAACAGTAAAGTTGTTGTTTGAAGTAGTGTGATGTTTGATAGCTTGTGATGTGAGCTTAGAGTGATTATTAGTTTAATTAACAAGTTAATTACAGCTAGGTTATTCTAAGACAGTCATATAAAAAGTACACAGATGCAGTAATTTAAACGATATAAAGAGATATAGAGACGGGAATATAAAAAGTATCCTTCTGTTCGCGGATCTCATATGCTTTATATTAGTCACTTTATGGAAATGCTACCTCACATCAATTAATTTTCTTTTTACTGGAAATTCAATCGACAGGTCTGATGTAAATAAACCATAACACAACTACTTCTTAGGCTACACTGGTGGTAATAAATCATAACACAACTATTTCTTAGGCCACACTAGTTATATCCACGTCAAATGATTAACTTAAGCAAACCAGAAGGTCAAGCCTTTCATAAGGAATACTTGAGTTATTCATCTGATCTCATGATTACAAATACGTATATAATCAAACATAACACAACTATTTCTTAAGCTACACTGGTGGTAATATATAACACAGCTACTTCTTAGGCTACACTGGGTATAGATGTGTCAACTGATTAATTCAAGTAAACCCACAGGTTGTATAGACTATCTTCCAGCAACTTGTCAGGTCAGCTGGTGGTAGTAAATCATAACACAACAACTTGTCAGGTTATCTGTGTTTAGATATGTCAACCAGAAGGTCAATCCATTCAGACGAAATATTTGAATTATTCAATAGATTATCTGGGATATATATATTTACTAGTAAAACTTCCTCAGCGTTCCGGTGGAGGATTAGCCATACCGATAGGATCACCCGGGTTATTCAACTAGTAATTTTATTATATATAGTAATATCATGCATCAGTGGAACTTCCTCAGCATTCTGGTGGAGGACTAGCTATTCCGGTAGGAACGTCGGAGTTATTCTAGCTTGCATGCCTTATATATATAATAAACATATAAATAAAACATCAAAAATTCCATAATTAAACCAATAATATACATATATTTTCGTCGCATTGGAGGATATAAACGACTACTCACACTCCATTGCTATAGACAAGCACGGCGTGCGGGTAGTTGCCATTACAACAGAATTAAAGTACATAATTTAAAAGGCTTTCGTAGGGAACGATTGAAATACAACCACTCTTATTATTAATTAAGACAAAAAATTGGCAGCACTTCAACTATCCGAATGGAAAGCTACAACAGAAATGTGCAAGTACAGTATTGGAACTGAAAATGCATCACGGACCAGATCGTGCTTGCACTTTCTTCTTTATTTTTCTTATTTTCCTTTCTTTTCCTTTTTCTCTCATTGGATTTCTCTCAGAAGCTGTCTGTTTTTCTAGCCTGCTGAAGTGAAGGGGGTATTTATAGACGTTTGAGGAAGCATGACTAAGGGTGGTCGTCCGAACGGCAGTGCACCGTCTGGACGGTGGCACCTTGCTGGAGCTTGCAACTTGCACCCATGTTGATCCGTTTTGGTATAATTACACTTTCATCCTTGGTCCTTTTGAGCCTTGATACTTTGTTCCTTGCATTTTGTAGTATTCCTGCATTTGAACACAAACCTTTGGATAAAATTTGTAAAAAAAAAACTAATTACCCCACAAACTATAATTAACTATAATAACTAATTTTTGGTTATTTTATCTTACAAAATTGATTACTTAATCATTTTAATTTATATATAAATTAGGGTTAATCAATAGTGGAAGCAAAAGATTAATGGTTAATACATATCCCACTCAGCTAATCACACAGACTAAGAC
The DNA here is from genome assembly GCA_023539305.1 of Ilex asprella. Taxonomy (NCBI): domain Eukaryota; kingdom Viridiplantae; phylum Streptophyta; class Magnoliopsida; order Aquifoliales; family Aquifoliaceae; genus Ilex; species Ilex asprella. The sequence goes on along the minus strand of CM042194.1, from coordinate 14,029,761 downwards.
AACAATAAAGGTTCAAATCAAGTTCTATGCTAATACTCCCTATCGACATTCCCCACTTCATAATCAATCTTTGAAAAATGTTCACTAGGGGTGATCTAACAAGCTCAATAGGATAAATTTTCTCAAACATTATCAAGGTTTTGGAAACATACTCTGAAAATGGCATTTCATAGCATTAACACGTCTCATTCTACTATAACATAGTAGTCAAATTGTTATTCACAGATTATTATTTAATTAAAGCATGCTGTGAATTTCAATTTCCAAATAGTAGTAATGTAGTAAAATACTACCAATCTGAAGTCTCTAGCATGCCACGAGTATCAATTATAACCAACCAAAGAATAACTAGCCCGTGTATGGACTAAACCAATACCTAGGGAGCCTTGGGGTCTTGCACCCTTGGGAAAACTATGCCTTTCTTGCTTTTCTGGAAAAAACTAGTACCAGGCATCCGCAACACCACAAAGGCAACTACTATCCTCCAGTATTACACATTGATCCTCCCAATGACTGATGGAAATGCCATCCAAAACCCTTGCATTGTTAGCACTAGGAAAACTAATACTAGCCATCTGCAGCCCCTCACAAACAACTTCCATACTCAAATATTACTGACCAATTTCCCACCATTTATACCATGCATCCGTGCTTCCAGATTTGATTAAAATAACAATTTCATAATAATTCAATATCGATAACCAGAATAATATCCAAATTTCAAATAATATGATAATCATTTCAATAACAACATGGATATCAAAATCATAAAATTCATTATAACGTTTCATAATATCAGATGCACAGAATCTTGTTTAAATAACAAAACCATGCTATTTACCAATCAATAATGCAATGAACATAATTAAACTTTGATATACTAAACATATATTTTCGAATGAGATCTCAAAATATATATTGAATGCATCATTGCTTTGGAATCAAAAAATAAATTTTACCTCAGAAAAGAAAACACCAAATAACTGTAAGATAATGTAATCGAGCGAAATCCACAATACCCCAACTAGGCTTCCCAAATTTTCTCCTTTTGTTCTCTCTTTTATTCATCGAGTGTTTTAGGTTGTTAGGGTTTTTCTGAAGATACAACACAAAAAACCATAAGGACTTATTTTAAAAGTTGATCGATCGCTTAGCAAAGTTGGTCAATTGCCTTTCAATCCAATCAACTAACTTGTAAAAATTGGTCAATTGGATAAACTCTCTAAAATGAGTCTGCCAGCCTCTAAAATGTCACTCCCCATTTTTTTTTATGAAAAATGGGGTGACTTAATTAAAACTAGTACTTCTCAAAATAAAGTCATCACTAGGGGTTTTAGTTAATAAGAGTTTCCATACAAAAACTGGCTTTTATAAATATTTAAAAATAACCTGGTGAGATTGTGAAATAAAAAATGTGATATACAAAACATTTATTTATAGAGATAGTAACAAGATGACAAGAGCATTCCCTATGACAACATATGTGACACCCCTAAAATTGGGGTCCTTTATTAACCATTGATCACCGATCAAATCGCGGAAGAACCTGTGATTGTCGCATAACCCGACATCACGTCAATAGCATCCCCTTAACCGGGATCACGACTACTCAAACTTTTGGCAGAGTCCCCCTTGTACTGGGCACTCCAAAAACATAACCTATATAACATTCAACCACACGAACCATCCAAGGTCCAGTATACAACAATTTATACTCCATTATTGTCCATTTACATCATTTCAATAAAAGGATACAAAGCCCAAAGCATGGCAAAATATTCTTATAAATTCAGATTTTTGGAAAACCTACTGGTAAGTTTGTCATTGTCCTACCGGTAAGTTTTTCCCAATGAAAAAGTTCTACCGGTAGGTTTTGTCTACTGAAAAGGTTCTACCAGTAGGTTTATCATTATTCAACCGGCAGGTTTTGCCTATTTCACCCATTTTCATCACTTTTCAATTCCAATTCATTCCAACCCACTCCATATCAACTAAATACATGTATAATGAAGTTTCTCATATAAAATATGGTCCATACAAGTTCTATTACAATCATTTTCATAGATTTACATGCCCAAAATTAAATTTCATAATTTTTTTACAAAATATGGTTTAAAAGCCACATGTCAGCTTTTCTTCATCCTTTAGGGCCCGAATAAGAGTAGTCCACCGGTGTGTACCTCACACTTGAAATATTTTCCCTTAAAGGAGGGTCATGCTCAATAGAATATCCCCTAAAGAGGCTACTCTCCAACCTAGATGCATATGAAATGTTCACATGCACAATTTCACAAGCAACAAATCTTCTAATCAAGGATATGCAATTCACTGATAGGAATTGTCGTGCTATACCAAGATATATGATGAGCCTCACTCGCCTAACTCAAACCGAGCCTTTACCAACTCCCACAATCCATGCAATGCCATGAGTATAAAATCGGGAATTTCGATCCCTTGCTGTTGTTGTTGCACATCCATTGGCTTTTTAAAAATAAACCATGTGTCTTTGTTGGGTATTCAAATCTTCGGAGTATCACTACCGCTTCTGCACATCGTTACACTTTTTTAGAATTACACTGCTGAAAAATGTATAAACCAAGTAACTGGGTCTTGCACTAGAGGGAGAATCTAGCCCTGCTTACTGTACCTGACACAAGTTTTTTATGCGACCATGCGACTCTACCAAGCCCGCTCATCAACCACCAAGAATGATGTTTGATTGAAAATATGCACACATACCCACACTCATGTCAAATGCCCGCAAATGTGATGTTCTTCGTGCTTATGCAAATATATATGTACAATTTTAATTCTCAATTATGTTCAATATGTCATAGGTTTTGGGTCTCTATAAGCTGTAAATCTCTCTTGATCTTTGTGTTTCTTTCTCTCAAAGGCCATCTAGGGTTCTAAGAGGTTGGTGGTGAGAATGAAATGGAAGAATGTGTCAAATGGGGCTTGAAGTGGTGTTTTAAAACACAAAAATCCTGACTTTTTACTATTTTAGAAAGCTTCAGACAAAGCGTACCGGTACGGTTTAGCTACTGGAATTCGGCGTACCGATACACATACTATTACGGTTTGACTGATAGATTTTTTCTGTACTTCCAGTGCAGTTTTACCCATTAAGAGGTTGAATTGAAATTTGTTTATGAAATACATCTTTGTAGCCCTAGATTTCTGATATCTACTGTCCAAATGTCAGATTGATTGGAGTTAGTAATAAAATGTTATGGCTAAAATACTAAGAAGTGTCCAAAATCCTTTCTACCCAAATTTTTCTAAAGTGTGCTTTCACTCTAGAATACTTCCAAACTTCTAATACACCCCATATTACCTCTACCAATGTTTTTGAACTTCCGGATTCAATGGAGACCTTAGTTTGACCTGAAAATATTTAATTTTATGATTAATCCTAATACCCAAGTAAATGTTTATTGAAATTTTAAAATACGAGGGCAAGTATATCTTCAATTGATTGATCCGTTCAAGGCTCAACACACCACCATCGGTAGTATATCATTGTCCATTTACAACAATTGAAGGATGAAATACCTAGCCCAAAAGCTTGTCAAATGAGTGTTAAAATTTCAAATTTTCACATAGTGTACCAGTACGACTTGCCTACTGGACCTCGGTGTACCTGTACGTTTGCCTAGTTTTGTATTTTTGACCTATTTTTCATTTACAATCCATTCTAAACCCTTCCAAAGCCAATCTAAACTTATGCAACATACATTTGTACATCAATTATAGTTGGCACAAGTTCTATTACATGTGGGGGTTTATAGTGTCATTCCTTGAGAAAATTCATAAAACCTAGGAGACACCAACCATTCGCAAAAATACTTAGGAGTCTAGTTGTATTGGATGATTAATGACCTTACATGACTCTAAGTGTTGGTGATCAGTGAACATATAGCTAAATGTTAGTAAAGCTCGAATCCTTTAAAATATGTGAAATAGCCAATTTTTATAAAACAATCCAATGTGGCCAAACATAAAAAAGGTGAGGCATAAAACAAATGGATAGTGTTAACGACACTTGAATTGTTAAGAGTACTATACATGGTACACTACTCATTTATAACAGTAACATGTAAAGTACCAAATTCAAAATCTTGCCAATTGAAGCCATATGAGTAGAAGGAATATAAAAATAGGGGGAGTGACCAAAATGGAAATTTGAATAGGACACTCGCTAATCAGTTATGTATTCACTTAGGCGATACATTATAATTTCATGTAGAGCTTTGCTGATGGTTTGATATAAACGGAATTAAAACTTTGTTGATTTCACACACGTTACACATGAATTGATCAAAGATTGATAATATTTGAACAAGTGTGAGTGAGAATAAACTAAGTGAGGGAGCATTGAACCAGGATACTTAATCATTCAGTTCTCAATACTTCAATATGCCATAGAATAATGTGAGAGGATGATGAAATAAGGATGGATCTGCTATGTTTTTAAACATATATGATTTTCACGATTAATGATTTTGTTTGTTTAGTGTTTTCACTTAGTTATTCTGGGAGGGTGGAATATAATGCAGATCTTACCTCACGATTATGCATGTGTATTTTATGACACTACCTAGAAAAAGGGGGTGAATAGGTTTTCAAACTTCATGTAGGGACAAACACTAAATTAAACCTATTACTACTAAAATTACCTCTTTCTCATGATGATTGATCAACTAATTGAGAGAACTGCCTTTTAAACACAACAATCCCTTGAACCCATGGATATCAATGTGTCGGATTTCATCAATTTATCACTCAACACTCAATCCAATCTCTCATGGGGTTCCCAACCAAAGACCAAAACCCTTGATACGCAACTATGAGTGATAAAGTTATTCAAACAATCATTCTATCAAACACATAATGCGTGTGTGTGTGAATCCAATGACAAGTGTATATGAAATATGCAAAATTAACACAAGTGATTTTTTTATATGTAATAAGGAGAAATTGGAGGGCTAAAGTGCAGAGAAGAAGAAAGGGAAAAACATAAAGGAAAAATCAACATTAAGGTACCATCCAGATGGTAAAACCACCATCCAGACGTTCGCAAGACACTGGAGATCAGAAAGGCAGCCAAGAAGCAAAAATCTAGAGCATTAGCATCGTCCGGATGATAGTGGTGGCGCCCAAATGGTGGCTAAACTGCCTTACCTCTCTTCTCCTCCTATTGGTCCAAAAAAAAACAAAAGGTTTTGATTGGTTGCCCTGGGTGTCTGCCACCCCCTAACCCCCTCCCTAGTGCCTATAATTACCTGAGTTCATCCTTTTTTTGGGGGACTTTTTGCCAAAGAAGAAATCTAGAGCTAGAAAGAAGGAAATCATGCCCTAAACACTTCCCAAGATAGAAAGTCTCTCCTTCTACATTTCTTTTTATCCTTTCTACTTTGAGGGTTGAACCTCTCTCACTTTTGTGCCCTAGTCGATAATAAAAGTGGTGTTGTTTCAACTATTCCTCTGAAAAGGGCTTATTGTATTTTGTGAGCTATTGTAATGAGATTATCTCATCCTTCTTGCTTGTTTATAGCAATGAAGTGCAAGTATTCCATTTATATTCTTTAGTGATGGGTGAAAACATGTGTAATGTTGTTTGTTTTATAGAAATGTCAGTGTTTTAGTTATGAGATAATGTTTGTGCGTCCCTTAATTAAGGATGATTATTATTACTATATGCTCATGGTTATAAAAATCAAGCAAAGCTTACTGTTGTGTACCATTCTATCTATAATTTAGTACATACTTCATGCATGATACAATGCTACACAAAATTGGGCTTTATGTAATAGTTGGGAGATTGGTTATCGACAGGGTAAATCTCATCATAGCTAATGTTTTTGATTCAATGCATATAACAGAACTCCATCTTCATTGAATCAGCGACTCGCTGATCATGTAGCTAAAGTAAACCTTTTGAATGGTTCACTCTCGAGTTTACAAGGGTTATTTGGTTGCTGCACGGTGCATAGACCTTCTGGCTAACCTAACTAGTTGTGATATGGTTCAGTTTGTACATCAAACCAACTAGTTAACTTTCTAGTAATATGAAAATTAATTGTTATAAGGTGGCATTTTCATAGCCAAGCAATATAATGCATGTTGGATCACTGAAATAAAGAGTACCTTTTGTTATTGTTATCCAGCGTTTAATTTAAGTATTTGTTTATCAATTCTAAGCTAACATCAGTAACAACCATAATGCATACCTCATGCATGACAATATTACCATTTATGTTTTTGAATTCCAGCATATAACTCCCTGTGGGTTCAACCTTGGAATTAAATCGAGAAATATTACAATTGACCACTTATACTTGGGTGTATTATTTAAATCATGTCAATCCCCACCCCTTCAATGAATGCATTCAGATTTTCAACGGTTTAGCTTCTGACCATGGAATAAGTTGAGATTTAAAAGGACTTCTCAAAATTAGCTAATTACCGAACATGATCTTACATTATTTGTAACACCCCTAAATTCAGGGGTCATTAATTAACCGTTGACAACTCGCGAAAATCCGAGAATGTTGCTTAACCCGACACCACGTCGATAACATCCCTTTGTAGCCGGCAATTTAACCCATAATTTTAACATAGGTTCAACTTTTCATTGAATTCATCTCAGGCACAAAATATCATAATTTATACCTCATTAGGTTCCATGTATATTTTGGAGGGAAGGGAAACGTAGGCCAATAGCATAGTAAAACGTATTTTAATTTAGAAAAATATCTGTGCAAAAAAAGCACTAGTCGTGTACCACTTCACATGTCCCCTACTAGTGTAAATTGGGATAGATGTAGAAGCCTAAGCTATAACTAGCCCACTTTGCGTCCGGGACTCTCTAATCGCTCTAAGGTCAGCCAACTCTCTCTCAACCTTGGTGGCCCTGATCACTGCCTCATCGTAAGTCTCAATAATGTGGCTTGCCAGTCTATCCCTAATGGAGGTCTTCAAGCCCCTAACAAAGTAAAGGATCTTCAGTCGTTCCTCTCGAATAACATGTGAAAAAAATCTCCCAAATATAGTAAATCGAGACTCGTACTAAGTCACCGTCATGTCTTGATGTAGGAAATCCATGAACTCATCCATAGACCCAATCTGTGCAGTCTCAAGAAAATAGTGGTCATTGAGCATGGCCACAAAGACATCCCATCCTTCCCCGAAATTGTCTATCCGGTGAGTAGCTAGTCTCCACCACTGACTAGCCAACTCAGTAAACTGAAAGGAGGCGCACCTGATCCTGAAATGGGGCTCTATGATCCCTTGTGAGTCCAAGATCCTAGTGATATGCTATAACCACTCCTTGGCTACTAAAGGGTCAGACTGTCCAGCAAATGTAGGAGGTCTTATCCTCTAGAAAACCTTCCTCGACCTCCTATGCCTATTTCCTTCCAGGGAGAGTACCTCAGAGGCCCCTTACTTGTTATCAGTATGGGTAGCCTAGCCATAGAATGATCAATTACCTCTAGACAGATCCCAACCAGGGGCACTGAGCTGGATCGAGCCATGGGTCATTTCCATTACTGATACAGGGTCAGGGGTGGAGAGTTCCATAGCTTTGCTACACCTATCACCAAACAGGCCATGTTAGGGCCAATTGTCCTTAGGGGCAGACATTACAGAGCTCACAAAGGCCACATTACTATCATCATACTAGCATGAATCCTACGTAGGGCTTACTCAAGCCCATCTTTACTACTCCACACTTCTTGAAGAATACGACAAATTCAAGTCTGAGGCCAAGAAAAAGGAGGATGATGCATACAATGAAGGGATGCAGAAAGCAGAGAATGACTTAGCTCTGCAGATTCCTCAACTCAAAGAGGCATTCTTCAGAAAGGGTTGGCAAGCTGCTCTGGTGGTCACAGAAGTTGCTCTTTCTTTTAACTCTTTTCAAAACACATTCTGCCATGCTCTTCTCAACCTCCTTCTACCTGATCGACACTTAATTTTTTTTTTTTACTTTTTCTAATGTAATTGACTGGATCCTTTTGTACTCCACAGTATTCTTAGCAATGAAAAATCACAAGTCTCCTGTTCTATAATTTGTTTTGTTGCATGTCTAGAAAGCTTTTTTATGCACTGAAAAGAATCTCGACTTAAATTTTTTTAGATGTTATGGCCCTTGCTTAACCTTACTTCAAACAGCTCTGCTCCTTAAGAGGAACCTATTCACTTAAAAAAAAATTTAAATCTCTTAGAAGTAATGGTCTTTGCTTGGCCTTTCTTCAAAGAGCTCGGTCCCCATCCGGGTACTACTTTGTAATTAGAAGAAATTTTGGCTCTAGAAGTTTCAGCCCTTGCTCGACCTTACATCCAAGAGGTCGGTCCCTCAATAGGGAACTTTTTTTTAGGAAAATTTTGACTCTTGAAGTTTTGGCCCTTGCTCAGCCCTACTTCCAAGAAGTCAGTCCCTTAGTAGTTACTCATAGTCCCCTTAAGATCTAAGAGTGTTTCTACTCCGCACCGACCCGCCAATCTTATTGGACTCTAACCCATCCCTAATCAGCTTACACCGTTGTGCCTAGCCGAGGGTTTGGATTAGATTGGGTGGCTACGCCTAATTTAAGTTCTTTGACTTCTATCAGGATTTTTGCCACCCTGCCTTAGCAGTAGGACGTTTATAAAGAGAAGAGACGATAGAAAAGAATCAATGACTTTAGATTGATAATTTGGGCTTGGTACACGGCAGCTAATATATGAATGCGTAAGGGCACCCTTAAATTTTCGAAGGCACTTCAGAGCTCTTTCCAAAAAGGAACTTTTTAGAAATAGAACTTTCTAAGGTTTGTTGTGTTCTAGGGGCGTTGTACTGCCTTATGGTCCAAGGTCTCGAGCTTATAATATCCACTGCCCCCAACTCTTGATATTCTGTATAGTCCTTCCCAGTTTGCTCCAAGTTTCCCATGAACTAGGTGTTTAGCCGACCACATTACACGCCAAAGTGTGAAAGACCGAGGGCTCACGTTCTTATTGTAAGCTTGAGAAATTTGACTTCGATATGAATCCATTCTTATAGTGGCCTTTTCTCGCTTTTCCTCGGCTAGATCAAGATCTCATATTATGACGGCACTATTGCTGCTGCTTTCGACCAGCTCGGTCCTCAAGGTTGGTAGGCCAATACCCAAAGGAATAACATCCTCCATTCCATAAGCTAGTGCGAAGGGAGTCTCGATAGTTGCCCTCCGAGGTGTGGTGTGGTACGTCTACAAAGCACTTGGCAGCTCATCTACCCATCTCCCTTTAGCACCCTCAAGCCTCTACTTGATTCCATCCAAGATTGTTTTGTTAGAAATCTCTGCTTGCCCGTTGCTCTGAAGGTAAGCCGGGGTGGAATAATGGTTCGAAATTCTGTACTCCTGACAGAAAGCTCTGAACGGACCACTTTTGAACTGTGTACCATTGTCAGAAATAAAAGTGTGTGGGATGCAGAACTTGGTGATGATATTTCTCCAAATGAACTTTCTTGTGTCAGTGTCCTTGATGTTTGCAAGAGACTCGGCCTCAACCCACATCGTTAAATAATCAATGGCAACTATAAAGGATTTCTTGTTGCCACGGGCCCGAGGCAAAGGTCCCTCAATGTCTAACCTCCGTTGTGCGAAAGGTCATGGTTTTGCTAAGGGAAAGAGTTCGTTGGATGGATTCCTTGGGATGGAAGAAAAACTTTGACACTTCTCGCATCGTTGAACAAACTGTTGAGCATCCTTTTGCATATATGGCCACTAGTAACCTTACGCAATAGCTCGGTGAGGCAGAGATCTTCCTCCCGTGTGTGCTCCGCAACTTCCTTCATGTATTCCAAATAGAAAGTCAGGAACTACACTGGGGAGTACGCATTTCAAGTATGCGCCTCCAAATGAGAGCCGATAGAGCTCGTTGGAGATAACCAGAATCTGGCTACCTTCAGACGCAATTTGTGAGCTTCCTTCTTAACCTTGGGTAAGTCACCATTTTTTAAGAAGCCAATTATTGGATCCATCGAGCTCGGCTCGGGTACATTGCACAATATTTTGTTTATTCTGGTCGGCAGGATGCTTGGTTCAGGTGGAAACTCAACAGTGATAGATCTCTCAGTGTCTTGCTCAAGTGTCGAGGCCAGTGATGCTATAGCATCAACATGCGCGTTCTTTGCCCTTGCCACCTGCTGGATTGAATATTCTAGTATTTTACTTAGTTCTTTCTCCACAATGGCTTGATATGCTATCATTCTTTTACCCCTACCCGTATACTCCCCTATTATCTAATTTACCACTAATTGTGAATTAGAGAATATTTGCAGTTTCCCTGTCCCACCTTGGCTCCCAACCTCACTTCTGCTATCAAAGATTCGTACACTGCTTCATTGTTAGAGGCTTCAAATCCGAGCCTGATGGCTTTCTCCAGAGTACATCCATCTGGACATACAAGAATGATGCCGATGCCAGTACCTCTTTGATTTGATGTTCCGTCAACTGATAGGGTCCATCCTCTGCCAAGCCCTGGAACCCGATCGGGCATGTCCTTTGGCTGAAATTCTGTAATAAAGTCTGTGACTATGTGGCCCTTTATTGCCTTTCTAGGTTCAAACTGGATGTCAAATTCCCTAAGCTCCACGACCCACTTAGCAACTCGGCCTGACATGTCTGCTTTCTGAAAGAGTGACCTTAATGGCTAGTCGGTAAGCACTGTAACTCGATGGGCCTAGAAGTAATGCCTGAGCTTCCTAACCGAGGTGATTAGTGGAAGGGCAAGTTTTTCTAGAGGAGTATACCTTAATTCTGCGTCTAAGAATACCTTGCTCACATAGTAGATAGGTCTCATATTTTCTTCTCATTCCTCATCAATGCCCCACTTATGGCATGCTCCGATACCGCTAGGTAAAGATAAAGTACTTCTTTGGGCATTGGGGTCGACATAATTGGTGGATATGTCAAATATTAATTTAAATTTGCAAATGTCTCCTCACATTTCTGACTCTAGAGTGCTCCCTTATTTCCTTTGATTGATTGAAAGAAGGGTCTGCATGTGTCAGATGCTCAGGATATGAACCTCCCGAGTGCTGCTTCCATTCCAGTGAGCCTCTTCACCTCCTTAACAGTCCAAGGTGATTGTAATTCGTCAATTGCCTTCACCTACTTCGAATTTACCTCTCTATCCATCAGTGCGTAACAAGAAATCTCAAGAATTTCCCCAACTCGACTCCAAAAGCACACTTAGAGGCATTTAACTTTATATTATATTTTTGCAGAACCTTAAAAGTTTCCTTGAGGTCGGCACAATGAGAAGTGGACTTTTGAATTTTAATTACTACATCGTCTATGTAAACTTCAACAGTATTGCCTATCATATGTGAGAACATTCTTGTTACTAACCTCTGATATGTTGCTCTCATATTCTTTAGTCTGAAGGGCATCACCTTGTAGCAATACGTTCCTTCAAGTGTTATGAATGCAGTCTTTTTCTGGTCCTCTTCGGCAAGGGGGATTTGATGATATCCCCTATAAGCATCCAAGAAACTCATATGCTCGTGCATGGACATTGCATCCACCAACTGATCTATTTTCGGCAGGGGAAGGCTATCTTTCGGACATGTTTTATTCAGGTAGGTGAAATCAACATAGACCCTCCACTTCCCGTTCTTCTTCTTTACCACAACTGTATTTGACAACCAAGTCGGGTATTTCACCTCTTTGATGGTTTGGGACTCCAACAAGCGTGCCACTTCTTCTTTCACAACTTGTTGATGCTGAGGCGCTGACCTTTGGAGCTTCTGCTTAAGTGGCTCGTAGCTCGGGTCGATGTTCAAGTGATGACATGCCACTTCGGGCAGTACGCCTAGCATGTCATTGTTACTCTATGCAAACAAATTGGCATATTCTCTCAAAAGGGTGACGAGCTCTGTTCTCCATTTAGGACTAAGGGTTGTCCCCACCATGAAGTATCTTTCTACATCTCTGTTCTTGTCTAAAGGTACTTTAGTCAAGTCTTCAATTGTCCTTTATGTGACTTCCTTTTCGATGCCCAAAGGTACTTTAGGACTTTTATCGATAGTTTGGCTGGTAGTAACAATCGGGCTAGCACGTGTTAATTGTTATTTTGCCTTCTCTGTTGCCGAGCAATTTTCTCGAAGCTCGGTCTTGTCTTTATATTTGACAGAAGTAATCAGATAGATTCCAGAACTAACTTGATCCCCTCGAATGTTTACTATTCCATCAGATGAAGGGAACCTCAGCATTTAATGGTACGTTGATGGTACCGCCTTCATCTCGTGCAGCCAATATCTCCCCATAATCGCGTTGTACGCAGAGATTGTGTCTACTACTAAGAACTCAATCATGACGCAGACTGGTCTTGTCTTTATAGGGAATGTGATCTTCTCCTTAGGTAAAACAATTTTACCACTGAAGCCAATGAGTGGCATATTCGAGGGCGTAAGGTCTTGCTTCTTGAGACCAAGCTTTTCAAACAGGTCCATATACATGATGTCATGCCCCAACTCCAAGAGCATGACCGGCCGTGAACCATAGATTTATAACCTATGGAACACGTAAGCCTAACAATAAACTAACATTAACACTAAATTGATCTCATGTCACTATGTCAATGTCAACATACCTAAACTTGTTTGCCCCAATTATCCAAAGAAGTAAAGATGGCTATATGATATATACTATGGAGGTCACGACACTATTAGTCCCCAATCAATTCCTGGAGTCTGCTATTGACACTCCAATCATTTACCTGAAAATTTTTATTTTGAAAGCATGAGCTAAATAGCCCAGTGAATGGAAAGACATGCATATTCAAAGTAGCTAAAAAACATTTTTGGCATACGATATGTAAATCAAATATTTGAAAAAAATAACTTCACCAAGATAACCAATTTTTCAAGAATAACACAATCGGGTTTCAACCAAAAATCATACTACAACAATGAATCATATCATAATGGTGGAGACTGTACGATATCCAATAATCGATGGGAACCAATATCAAATACCAGAAGATCTCAAAGTTGGATCCAACATCGTACTTAGGGTCACCACAGCCTCACCCGGGTCTGTTCCCTAAGACGATCCGGTGAAGGTCACCAGGACGCATCAGGCACTATTCCTTCAACCGTTGAGCATTAGGGTCACCTCAGCCTCCCCCGGGTCTGTTCCCTAGTGGCCGGAGTCACCGTACACAGAGGAATAATTTCCCTGGACTTTTAGTTTTTGGTCCCATTTACCATCACAAAGTCTCACCATATAAACAAGTGATTGAATCACAATACTTCACAAAAGAATTCATCGTATGCCACAAGTATTTAGACACATAGTAAAACATTTGGTAAAAGTAATAATGAACAAACATGATGTATCGTTTTTAAAATGTTTAGGGATATGGAGAATTCTTGAAAATACGTAGCATGCCAAACCACTCACCTCAAGTCCAAATGATATGCTTCTTGAGTGTTCCTTGTTACCCGAAGTAGAGTGAGATGCTATCGATGTCTTTCCTCTTTTCTCACAATTTCTTTCTCCTTTGTTGAGGTGCTCTTCCTCCCTTCTTTTCTCTCTTTCACTATTTATTTTTCTTGAAGTGGAAGACTACTTGTGTCCCTCCTATCTTAATCCAATCTCAAATGCCCTATTTATAGGCATCTTGGGATTATTCTAGAATGTGACATTGTTAGGGGACATTCCCTAGAATATTCTATCATCTCTCATTTTCTAGATCTTTCTAGGTTTCAAGCTCATTTTGCACATGACAATTTCACAAGTATCTAGAGTATTCTAAAAACTTCTCCATCCTTCTAAGTCCTTCCGGTACTTTCTGGGACATTCTAAATCTCTCTAGAATCTTCTATTATCTCTTAGAACCTTCTAAAATAGTCTAGACTTCTCTAGATTGTTATAGAACTTTCCGGATTCTTCTACAATGCTCTAGGTTCCTCGATATTCTAGAACCTTCCAGATCTTTCTAGAATCTTCTCCAACATTCTAGATTCTCCTAGACTATTCTAGATTATTCTTGAACTTTCTAGAATCTTCTCCAATATTCTAGATTTTCTAGAAACTTCTCAAATATTCTAGACTATTCTAAATTTCTCTGTAAAATTTTTCTTATGCTTTTTAAGATAATATTCTCTAACAATTTCCTTGCCAAAATGGAACGGGGTATTACACATGATTTCTAAAGAACTCCTCGGATCGATCAAAAGCCTTCTCACATCAAAGTTTACAATCCAAAAGAGGGATGACTAATGCGTCATTATGAGGCTGGTGAACCCCGAGTAAGTCCTGCTTGGTGAAGCATATAGCTTGGCTAACTCTTCCAGCTTGATTCTTTGGTTAGTGACCTCCGGGATCATTCTCAACTCATAAACTTCTCTCTCCTTGACTGCTTTCTATATATATGCCTAAGTAGAGTTATTTGTACCAATATGCGGGTTGGTAGCAGCATGGATCACATAAATCACCTCTGTTGGGGTATTGTGGTCCCCTTTTTAGTCAACTCTTCCTTCTTCGATCTTATGCCCCCTTCAATGAACTCTGCGAGGTGTCTAGCCTGAAGCAGCTCTTCCAAGTGTCGTTTCAGGGTCCTACAGTTCTCAGTCATGTGGCCCACATCTCTATGATATGAGCACTTAAAGTTCGGATTCCTTTTAAAGGGATCACCAATTAACTTGTTCGGCCACTTAAAGAAGGGCTTAGTATCTTGTATATCAGTTCTTTAAACAAGGTGTTCACCCCTAGGAAAGGGGACCTCTGGGGGTAACCATCCTTGTCGTTCTTCCTTCCACCTTCTTTGTTCGTCTCGGCTTGCTTGTCTATGTCGAACTGTCTCCTTCTTGATTATTCCTTGACCACTTCCCTGGTTAGATCATCATCTACCTTGGTGTACTTTTCAATCCTTGCCATAAGCCCTTCCAAATCAGTGGCCGGTCTCTTGCTAAGTGGTTGATACAGAGGGTTTTCCTTCAGAAAACTAATTGTGAAGGATGCATATGTAATCTCTTAATTGCACCCTCCGACTTCTATTTATGGTTTCCTAATAACAATGGGCATACTCTCACAAGCTTTCGTTATCCTTCTTTTTAAGTGTCAACAAAGCCCCAACATCCTTTGACTGTTTACTACTCATAATGAACCGAGCTATAAATTGTTCGGCTAACTGAGCCCAACCATCAATTGTCCCTTTTGGCAGGCTGTTGAACCACTTCATGGCAGACTCCCCAAGGTTGCCAGGGAAGATAATGCAGAGCAGGGGCTTGTTTCTTCTGTGAATAGTCATGAGCTGTCTGTAGTGCCTATTATACAAGGTCGGGACAGTCTTCCCATTGTATAGTTTGAAGTTCGCAACGGTGAACTTACTCAGAATTCGTCCCTTTTCGATCCAAGCCGTGAATGGGGACGACTCCAAACCATCCCCATACTCTCCTGTTGCCCTTCTAGCTAGGTCCCTAGTCGACCTCTGCTCTAGTCTCCTCAAGCGATTGTTGAGTTCATCATCACTGTACTGCTTCCATGCATCCTCCTGACTAGAGGCTTCTTATGTTGGTACTTATCTTTGTTGGCAATTTTGATCCTGCTAGGCTTCCTTTCTGGACTTTCATGCCAACCCTTTCTTAACCATTTTTCCTTCTTGGCCATCTCTCTAACCTTAGCTTTCAATTCCTTATTTCCCTTACCAGGTTTTTCTCCTTGGCATAAGATTTCTTGAACAAATTTTCATGAGTGTCAAGTTGGTCCTGCAGGGATTAAGCCAATTTTGCCAGGGAATGGTCTTCCCCCTCGACACGGAGGGATTCACCATGATCTTTTATTTGTTGGCTCTTGTTCCTTGAGGGCTAGAAACTTGCTGAGGACGCCTCGTCATCCTCATGGAGTCTGGGTGGGCTTCTGCTTGCACGCAACCTCATGTTACTGTCTGCTGGAGGAGACATAGGATCTGAATTTTCCAAGGTATGGCTGCCTATGGGTGATCTGATAGTGCTCTTGAGTTTTGACATCATAGCTTTTTATTCGAATGACGAAAAATAGGCTTCCCACAGACGACGCCAAAAATGTTAAGGCAAAAAATAGATGTTACCTTAAACACTAAATTTAGGGTATGATCTCTGAAAAAATGTTTATCTCCCAATCATCTCCCTGCAAAATGAACAAACTGCCTAAGATCGAAGTGCTTCGATTGAAGGCACTCTAATGCTTAAGTCAGTAATGGAACTAGAATGATTGCACGAAGACCAGGAGAATTTAGCGTACCTTTCACCTTGGCTCCCTATTCTTTTTTATAGGTCCTTAACCTCTTAGTATTTTCGTAATTTAGATGCAAGGTTGCACACCTTCCTTTCTTTTAGTGTTTGAGTTTTGGAAGTTACTAATACTTCTCCAATAATTTCTTTGAATATCTTTATTCTCAATGATTTTGCTTATCTGATTGCTTAAGTTTTTGGCAAATCTTTACCTTTTTCTACCGTCAGAAATAGCTCAGGCTTATCTAAAGCCAAACACATCCGATATTTACCGAACAGATTGAGGGACCTTGTTTGGCACAAGCTGTTCTCTTTAAACGCCTTTCTGAACACTTTAACTAACTCGGTTTGGTAGAAATGGAGTTATTTTCCTTGCTTAGCCGAACTGATAGTTTAACTTGGCGATTAAGAAAATTGAACCGTTTTTATGTGATGAATCACTAACTTGCTTAGCTGGGATAAAAGGCTTAATAAAGGATTCCACAAATTCTTATGCACGTGTCTAGTCTTGTCAACATCACGTGAGCGTAATTAATGCTAGAACACGTGTAATCATTAGGGCTTGCCCCTTCACTTAGGATTGGCAGGGTACTACCATCGGTTTGTGGAGGGGTTTTCTGGTCTTGGCACGCCGATGACTCGTCTGACGTGTAAGGGTATTAGATTTGAGTGGACAGATGACTGTGAGCATTCATTTTAAGAGCTGAAGAAGTGCATTAGATCCTGATTATACCTAAGGGAGGTATTGGCTATACCGCTTATTGTGATGCTTCACGAGAGGGATTAGGTTGTGTGTTAAGCAGGAGCATAGAGTGGCGGTCTATGGTTCTCGTCAGTTGAAGACTCATAAGCATAACTACCTCACACATGATTTAGAGTAAGCTGCCATCATTTTTGCACTTAAGAGTTGGCGACACTACTTATATGGGGAGAAGTTCGAGGTGTTATCAAATCATAAGAGCCTCAAATACATTTTCACGTTGAAGGACTTGAACCTTTGGCAAAGGAGATGGATGGAGTGTATGGAGGACTATGACTTTGACATTCAGTACCATGCTAGGAAGACCGATGTCCTAGCAGATGCACTTAGTAGGAGACTGAGGAGCACTATAGCTAGCATTACTATTAGGGAGGGAGATAATGGGAGAGATTGGTAAGTTTGATACCCAAGGGTCGAGGGGTGGACAATTCATTCTGACCTTAGCCCGAGGTATATAGGTAGAGTCTTTGTTCCAGTGTCTCTTAGGGTTGATGTCATTAGAGATTTTCATCATTCACGCCTAGCAGCACACATAGGGGGCACTAAGATGTACTATAATTTACATCACCAGTATTGGTGGACAAGGATGAAGGAGGATGTGGTACACTTGTATCAAGATGTATCACGAGCCAGCAGGTTAAGGTTGAGCACCAAAGACCTGGGGGTTTGTTACAGCCATTGTCAGTAGCTGAGTGGAAGTGGGAGTTTGTTACCATGGATTTTTGTGATGGGGCTTCTAAAGTCACCTAGAGGTCACGATGTAGTTAGGGTTATTGTTGACAGGTTGACGAAGTTTGCACATTTTTTACTGATTAGAGCGACTAATTCAGCAGATGTTCTTAGTAGGTTGTATATCTGAGAGATAGTACGACTACATGGGATTCCTATTTTCATTGTTTCAGACAGAGGCACGCGTTTCATTGCACGATTTTGGGAGAGTCTTCAGACAGCCTAGGGGACTCGCTACTATTTAGTATTGTTTTCCACCCTCAGACTGACGACTAGTTACAGCGTACTATTAAGATACTTGTGGACATGCTTAGAGCATGTGTTATGGACTTTCGGGGTAGTTGGGAAGATCACCTTGCTTTAGTAGAGTTTGCCTACAACAACACTTACCAGTCTAGTATTGAGATGGCACCTTTTGAGGCGTTGTATGGTAGGCCGTGTAGTTCAATGGTATGTTGGACTTAGGTAGGGCAGACCATGGACAAAATACAGCTACTTTAGGGCCTGACATAGTCCGTGAGACCACGGACAAAATACAAGAGATTAGATAGCTTCTGTTGACTACATCTAGCCGCTAAAAGAGCTATGTAGATAGGAGGCGGAGACCTCTATCATTTGATGTTGGGACACATTTGTTCCTCAAGGTAGCCCCACAGCAGGGATTAAGGAGATTCGAGCATAGCGAGAAACTGTCACCGCAGTTTATAGGACCATTTGAGATCCTTGCGAAGGTTGGTGAGGTGGCTTATAAGCTAGCATTACTACCACATCTATCTTGGGTTCATGATGTCTTTCATGTGTCGATGTTGAGGAAGTAAGAGCCTAACCCTTCACATGTGTTGGATTGGGAAGATCTTCAAGTGGTGGGCAATGTTGCTTATGATGAGAGGCCTATGGAGGTATAGGACTCGAGGGACCAGGTTTTGCTGGGCAAGACCGTCCCTTTGGTCAAGGTTCTTTGGAACCATCATGGGGTCGAGGAGGCTTCTTTGGAGCATGAGGCTAAAGTCCACGCTAGGTATCTAAATTTTTTTATTCATAGAGGTATATTTTTAAATGTCAGGAAGAAATTTCCATAAGGGGGGAAGGATGTAGAGATCTAAAAAGTGAGGATAAATTTTTTAGTTTTGGCACTATTCTTACATCATTTAGGCGTAGGTCATGTTAAGAAACATAATTTGAGTATGTCATAGAAGA
>CM042194.1:13982141-13994282 GCA_023539305.1 Ilex asprella | reverse complement strand
GTCCAAACGTAGCCTTCAACTTCCCACTTTGAACAATTCCTTTGAAAGTGCTAGGATCATCATACATCATTCCCACAAAGTCAGGCATTTTCTGATTCTTGGTTTGTTATCAGGGTAGGCAACTGTGGTATCAGGTGGTCTTTGCTAATCACCCAAAAGCTCGGCGATGACATCAGGGGTCACCACAAGATTTTTCCCCCGCACATTGGCTCTCAACACTTCCTCCCCATTCACCTCAGCCACCTGCAAAGTCTGGTAAAATTCTCTACACAACAACAGATCATAGCCATCCACAGGTTCAAACCAAAAACTTATACCGTGATTTGCAATGATTTGAACAGCCTCATTCCTAGGGGTAAGAGAGATAGAATCCAAATACCTTTCACAGATGACTCCTTTTTCCCCAATAAGCCTTTCCCTAGCCTCATTTCTAGCCTTCTTCCTCTGCTCAGTTCTATCAATGCTAGACCCCTCACCAGTTCTTTTACTACCTCCGGCGCCTCTGGGTGGAGATGGGTTAAGTCCTGCAGTCTTGGTCCGAGCCATGGATAATGAATGTGCCCCTAAAGTGAAGAACCCAAAAGCAGGTGAACAATTGAAGCTATTTGGAGAGAAATGGAGAGGAATGGATGTTGTGGAAGATTTGGGAAAAAAACGGTACCTAGGGTTAGGGCTTTAAGGTGGAGGTGCTTGTAGATTTATAGGGGGAGAAAAGGGGATTTGGGTGGTTGAGAGGGTTTCGGGTGAGAGAGATGAAGAGTTAGGGCTGAAATAATGGTGGAAAATGAAGGGTTTAAGCTGAGGATTTAAAATAAAACCCCGACTTTTGGTGTGTCAGATAACGCGAACCGATACAGCGAACTCCAGTAGCCTTATTGTACCAGTACGCGTACCGGTACAATTTGGCTGAGTTTTCAGAAATCTCCTGCTGAGCAATCTTTCACCTCTCCATTTCACTGTAAGAACTCCCTAAATATTCTAATATCCTTTACATGACTACAACCACACTCTAAACAAACATCGCACTTCTAAACCCCAATTTGAACCATCATGCCCAGTTTATTACTAGAATTGCAACGCGATTTAAAGTTTTGATGCATTTAATAAGCAAGGGATGAATTACTAACTCAACCTATCAAAATGATCATTCAAAATGCACATAAAAAATATCATAAACCAAACATTTCCAAATGATGTCCAATATCATCAACTTGAGCAATATTTCCCCATTCTGCAAACATAGAGCTAAATGACAAATTTCTCAAATGACTGAACCAAGTGAACATGGACAACCCCATGGTCTTAGATACTAGCCTAAAGTATGCATCTATTACTTAATTTTCAACTTGTGTGCAAATGAATTAAACGAGTAATTTGAGCATTTACAAACATAATTCACGTTCGAAAGGCTAGACAATCTCAGTTTCAATGCAAAACTCACCAAGGGACACTCTTAAGCAATAATCGCACTAAAGTTATCCTGGTATACACTCCATGTGTACATGTGATATAGAATCTTGTATTCAAAAATAAAGTGCTCATATGTAATCCAAAAAATGAAGTTCATATATGAAAATGAAGCGGCCTTGGCATAGTCTCATGAATAGAATGCTAGTGCATCAGATAGTAAGACATGACTCATCATTTTCTTTGAAATTATGCACATCCCATGCTTCTCTAGATCCCTTAAAAATTTTAAAGGTTATAATGGGGCCTTGGGGTGATATAGAGGTAAAAGAAATGAAGGATATGGGGCAACAAAGAGAGTTGTTCCGAGTGAGAGACTTTTAATCTTGGAAAAACACTTCCCTTTTCATGGGATTGTGATTCTCATATCATCACCACTCCCTAAGCTTCCTTTCTTTCTATTTCCTTGACATTTTCTTTTTCTTTTTCTTCTCTTCTCTTATTTCACCCATTTTTCTCTTTTTCTTGTATTTTTCATTCTTTTCTGTTCGACTCATTGAGTTTCAATCCTCATTCATCCCTTTGTTTGCATTTTTACACCACAGTTTCTTCTTTTGCAATCTCTCATATCCGCTTTAGGAACAACCAGGGTAGGGTAAGTATTTCTTATTTTCTTTGTCATGGTTGAATGTGTGGCATAGAAATGAATTTTAAAGAAAAATAGGCTCAATCAAGGCACTAGGGATAAAATTTACACAAGAAAAGGGCTAAGGCTCAAAATATTCAACAATGGCCTAAGATCATTTCCAGGTCCGCATGGAAAGACATTATATGCTCAAGACAACTCAGTCTACTAACCCAATGCAACTAACCAAAACAAGTACAATGAGACTATTGAAAAAATTTGACATTGAAAAATTATTCTCTGAGTAATTGTAATTTCCCTCGAAAAAGTTTTGGCACTAAAGCTCTCATGGGTCATTACTCATCTCCACTACTTATGTCAAGCTTAAAACATGAATCCAATCCGTAAATTGCCGAAATTACACATTCAAGAGTCACATACAGATGAGTTAGAAAATCAATACATAAATGATACTCAAGCATAGGATCAACTTCTATAGAATGCTCATGTGCACAGGGTTCACAACAACGATTAACATGTCATCCAACACACAACTTCTTCATAATAGAATACAAATCAACTTTAGATATTTTTCATCAAAAATTTTGAAAATTTTCACAAATTTTACATCTTTTTCAATGATGCAAACAACAAACAAAATTTTTCAACAATCTTGGTCTATCATACAATTGGTGCACCTCACCCCCCCAACTAGAACCATGCATTGTTCTCAATGCAACAAAAAGATATGATATGCAATGAAAGATAGTAAAAGATGAGAAGAGTAAGATAACACCTCGCATTTGAGCTTTTGACAAAAACACCAAGATTTGGATCCAAAAAAAAACAATGCTATACAACCATAGAAAGTAAGTAGCATAAAAATAAAACTGACACAAATAAATAACACAAACTGTACATTGGAAAAGATAAAAACTAGCTAATCCTCCACAACCTCCTGATACACCGGGTCAATTAAATCTTCCTCCACCCCTTGTTCTTTAAAACCCTCGAAGAATGGTTTGAGTCTTTGGTCATTGACCTTGAATGTTTGGCCATCTTTGGGGTTTGTGATTTCTACCGCTCCGTTGGAGTAGGCCACCTTGACAAGATAGGGGCCATCCCACCGGGATCTTAACTTTCCTTGAAAAATGGAGAGACGAGAGTTATATAAGAGCACTTTTGGACCGGGCTCAAACGACTTCCTCGTGATGGAATTGTCATAAAAAACTTTAGCCCGTTCCTTGGAAATTTTGGAGCTCTCATATGCATCTCTTCGGATCTCATCCAATTTATTCATTTTCAATTTTCTCTGCTCCCCAGCCATTATCATGTTAAAGTTCAAAGTCTTTATGGCCCAGTAGGTCTTATGCTCCAATTCAACTGGCAGATGGCAAGCTTTTCCATAAACTAGCCGGTAGGGAGACATGCCTAAAACATTCTTATAGGAAGTATGGTATGCCCATAAGGCATCGGTCAACCTGTTTGACCAATCCTTCCTACTTGGGTTAACCATCTTTTTCCAGAATATTTTTAATCTCCCTGTTGGCTAGCTCAGCTTGGTCATTGGTTTGTGGCTGGTATGCAGTGGACACTTTATGTGTAACGTCATATTTAAGCATTAACGATGCAAACGGCTTGTTACAAAAGTGGGATCCACCATCACTATTCATTGCACAAGGCATCCCAAACCTCGAGAAAAGATGCCTCGCTACTAGTTCTAGCACTTGATCAAGGAATGGGATTAGAAAGTGGTCTTTTCTTGTACACTGGTTGAGCTTCCGGTAATCAATACAAACTCTCCACCCTGTGATTACCCTTGTTGGGATAAGCTCGTTCTCCTCATTCTCCACAATAGTAACTCCCAAATTCTTGGGTACTACTTGCGTGGGACTAACCCACTTACTATCAGCAAGTGAAAAAATAATGCCCACGTCAAGTAGTTTCAAAGCCTGATCCCTCACCACGTCTTTCATGATCGGATTCAACCTCCTTTGTGGCTGGAGGGATGGTTTTGCATCCTCCTCAAGATAGATCCAGTGTGTGCAAATGATGGGATTTATCCCCTTTATGTTTGCAATTGTTCAACCAATTGCCCTTTTATGCCTCCTCAACACCTCCAAGAGCTCTTCTTCTTGCCTTGCATCCAACGTAGAACTAATCACCATCGAAAATGATTCCTCTTCCCCAAGATATGCATACTTCAAATGGGAAGCTAATGGCTTTAATTCCAAGTTAGGTTTTTCTACATCGGATGGGAATATCTTTTTGTCTTGGTGTGGGAGTTTTTCAAATGTAGGGATCCACTTTTCTATCCCTTTCAAACTTTCCAATTCCTTTTGTTCATCCACTTCCTCCATATCAACAACTTCCTCCTCCCTCAAATCGAAAGTGCTTATTAACTCCATGTGATTCTCTACCAAAATGTCAATCCGATAAATCTCATGTGCTTCCTCATCATCCCCTAGTTGCTTGCATAAGTTGAACACATTGAGCTCCATTGTCATATTCCCAAATGCTAGTTTCATAAGACCGTTCCTATAGTTAATCACAGCATTAGATGTGGGAGCTAAGATTAGAAACAGGGTGAGTGTCAAACACAATAAAATCAACAAGAAAGTAAAATTTATCCAGTTGTACTAAAACATCCTCAACTACTCCCCTTGGTGTTCGAACACTACGGTCCTCCAGTTGAAGCGTGGTTGGAGTAGGTTTCAATTCCTCAAGCTTGAGTTGTTGATACACGGAGTAGGGGAGGAGGTTGACACTTGCTCCCAGATCAAGCAATGCTAGTTCAACCCGGCAATCTCTAATGGTTATGGCAATGGTGGGGCAACGGGGGTCCTTAAACTTTGGAGGAGTGTTTGTCTTCAAAATTGAGCTTACTTGCTCGGTGAGGAAAGCTTTCTTGTGAACATTGAGCCTCCTTTTTATCGTGCACAAGTCTTTCAAGATCTTTGCACATGATAGAATTTGCTTTATAGCATCGAAGAGTGGGATGTTTATCTTCACCTGCTTAAACATCTCAAGAATATCAGCATAATTAGCCACCTTGACCGATGGCTTCAAACGATTTGCAAAAGGGGTAGAGATAGGAGAAACGATCACACTTTCATCAATCCCCTTTTCTCACTCAACTGCCTCACTCTCTTTCTTCTCACTTTCCCTACCCCTATTGGCATTACCCTTAGTCTCTTTTTCTAATGGCAATGTGGCCTTGGGTGAGACCTTTGGCACAATGGTTTTATCAATTTTTTTTGCCACTCCGAAGGGTAGTAACTGCCTTGAGTTGCTTATAACTCTCTAGGGTGGGTTCGGCCAACTCAACCACATGTTGACCCTTGGGATTTTCTTGGGGTTGAGTGGGAAATTTTTCCTTCTCCTGTTGAGACAACTCGATGTGATTTGTGATCTTTGTGAGTTGAGCCGAGATGTTGTTGAAAGTGGTTTGGTTTTGGATGAAGTTGTAAAGCACATCCTTCAAGTTCCTCTTATGAGGAGGTTGGTAGGTGGGAGGATTAGATGGTGCTTGTTGGGGAGGACCTTGGGGAGATGGATTGGATTGGTACCCTTGTGGATTGGACTAGTGGTATTGGGAGCTAGATGCTTGCCCTTGACCTTGGGATTGAAATGGAGTTTGCCTAGGAGGTGCGGGCGATATGTATGTGTTTGAGCCATAAGGGATGGGGTTCTCATTCCTCCAACTAAAATTAGGGTGATCACGCCACCCCGCATTATAAGTGTTGAAATTCGGAGGAAATGATTGCCTAGGTTGGTTAAAGGCAATGACTTGTTCATGATATGCTTCTTTAAGTGCCGGGATGCTCTAGCACTCCGATGTGGAATGGTCGACACCACCACAAATAGAACAAGACTCCTCGGCTCTTGAGACATGAGACACCTCTCGTCTCCTATCCACCTCAAGGCTATCTACTTTCTTAGACAATTTAGAAATTTGTGAAAGTAGATCCTCCTGGTCTTTCAAGTCATATATCCACTTTTGTGATTGACTACTACCCGACAATGTTCTAGGTACATCATTTGGGTCCCTAACATCCTAAGATTGTGCATTTTCGGCCAAGGTAGCAAAGTAGTCAAGGGCCTCATCAGGATCTTTGTTCAAAAATTCACCATTGTACATCATGTCAATGAATTGCCTATGGTTTGGTGTAATTCCTTCATAGAAAAAATTCACCAATTGCCATGATTTAAACCCATGATATGGAATGAATTGGATTAAATCCTTGTAACGATCCCAGCATTGGTAGAAATGCTCATTGGGGTTTTCAGAAAAAAATTGGATTTCTTTTTTTAAAGAAGTGGTTCTATGAACCGGAACTTTTTTTTTAAAAAAAAGATGAAACTATTTGGTCCCAAGATAACATGGTCCGGGACGCCAAGGATTCAAGTCAAATCCTTGCCTTATCATCCAAGGAGAAAGGGAACAATTTCATTCTCGCTATTTCCTCCATGTTATAATTTTGGATAAAGGTTGCAACCATCTCCCCATAGGACCTTATGTGATTATACGGGTTCATTCTCGATCCTGTGAAATTTGGGGAGTAGTTGCAACATCCAAGGTTTGACTACAAAGAGATGAGCTTGGATGAGAAGAAGGATGCATGATGGTGTGGTGCTACGGGTTGGTTGAAGGAACTCCCGCATTGTCCTAGCTGGAGGGTCAAGTTAGATGTTCCCCTCATTCATAGGTGGGGGAAAATGAACACTTGGGTTGGGCATCCTTGGTGGTTGCAATCCCCCACCCCCTTGCATGTTTGGGTTGACATTCACATTATCAAATTGATCGTGAGGGGATAGTGCATTCTTGGGTTTGGCATCCTAGGTTCGGGCAATCCCCTACCCCTTTGGTCATTTTGGTTTGCACCAACATTATCAACATTCCCACGCCCATGCATGTTTGGGTTGACACCCGTATTTTTAAAATTGTCACCCGCATTCTCGCGTGGATCTTGGTCAACGTCCATGTTTGGGTCCATGGGTTGTCTGACTAACCGATGTAGTTCGTCCCTTCCCCACATACAAAAAATTCCCTAAAATTGAACTATACACAAACAAAAAGAAATATATACACGGAAAACGTACCTCAGCCTGTGATGGAGATCACAGGACTTACTTCTGTTGTCTGAAAATCACTTCCTTGATTTGACACTTGCCTCCCCAGGCAACGGTGCCAAAAATGATTGTTGTTAAAATCTCATCTCCGTTAACCCCTAAATACTATCTCTCAAACTATGCAATGTATGTGCAAAGGGAAGGATTTCTTCCCCTTGGGATAGTGTCAAAAGAAAGGGCAAGGAGGGAGCGAAATGGGATGATGTAAATGTGAAGTGTATATGCACAAAAATGCACCCCAATCGCTAGTAGACTTTTGCGGGTCGTATCCACGAGGAAGGAAATAAATCAAGATGGAAGTGATTTGGTGGAAATGAAAGTGAAAAATCTTTGTTCTTTTGAGAGTTGTTTGGTGAAGTGTGTGCTAATGAAACTGTAATGAGAATTAACAAGTGTTGGCAATTCCAAGAGGTCACTCCACTCGGTACACAATCTCAACTAAAACCATTCCTCTGATGGAGCATAAATGAACGATTGATTCGTGAAAGCCGAGGATGAGGCTTGTGAGTATCTAAGCATAAACTGTGACTAGGCCTACGGTTTATCAAAGACTCACCGAATCATCCACCTTCAACCCAGTAAAATCAAACCGTTGGTCTTTGAAGAGAGGAATAAAAATGAGTTGAAATCATATACCCAAGTAGAGGTTCCCTTGGTCTTACCAACTAAAGGATTTAACTACTCATACTTGAAATGAAAATAACAATGAAATGGAAGTGCATTCTAATGAAATGAAGATTCAAAGTAACTAATTTCAATAACTCTTAATCTAGAAATTAAGGAGATGAACACCCATTTTAGATCTATGGAAAAGTGAAGAACTTCAAAGCATTAATGGTAGAAACTTGAAAAGAGCATTAAACTAAGAAACAACGTAAAGGAACTAGCATTAATGACATTGAAATGAAATTCTAAAGATCCTTACAAGAGATTACAAGCCAATGCAATGGAAAATACATGAAAAACGTAACTTTCCCTCTCTAGAAAACACTATTCACCTTCTTCTACACCTAGAGCTTCTCTCTCTATATTCAATACAATCCAATACATAATGATCTCCCTATGCTCTTGGCTCCAAAATGTGCCTCACAGGTCTGGAGTAGCCTGGGTTATCCATCCCCTCAATAGGTATCATAGAGCATGGGCTGAACAGGGGTGTGTAGAGCTTGTCTACACACCCAGCTCCTTCCTCACACTCTCTCTTCATTGATGATCCAAGCTCCAAACATCTAATCCAAGGTGTGAACAAGGTGAATAGTATTGTGGGTGTGTCAGGGGAGTAGGGGAGAGCTGATGGTGGGGTCTACAAAGCAGCTGGAGAAGATCTACAAAATTTTGTGTCTCAGGCGGATCGTACCGGTATGAGTACTGGTACGACGAACTCCAGTAGGTTTAGCATACTGGTATGCATACTAGTACAGAGAACACCAGTAGCATCATCGTACCGGTATGTGTACCAATATAGAGAACACCAGTAGCATCAGCGTACCGGTACAGAGAACACCAGTAGCATCAGCGTACCGGTATAGAGAACACCAGTAGAATCAGCGTACCGATACGGGTTAACTGGTTTTCTGATTTCCTGTTCTTCTCCTCTCCTGTGCTATCTCCATGCTTGCTTTTTCATCCTTATTCCATTCAACTGAGTTGGGGGGGGCTTAAGACGGCTATTTTGCACACCCTTTACCTGCAAACTTCAACTACCATAGTTAAGAACACATTTAGCCTAGTTTTTATCCTTTAGTCACAAAATTTACTCAATTAATCAATGATTAGCACGTTGAATCATGCAATATTTTGTGCTAATCACCTTCATCCCCCAAAAAATGCTTTTCCACAACTTTATCAAGAAGAATTCTAATTCGAGGTTTGCCTTGTCTCCATGTCATTTGAAGAATTTGTAACTCTTCCAATTTCTTATCACACATAATGCGTAAGTACATGACTGGTATAGTATGACGTCTCGTGAAAATCCTTACTCTGCCCGTACACTATCCAATCTAACTGATCAAGTGCGCGACTAGAAGTTGGTTTCGAACACTGATTAAATTCCTTCAGGTGAAAGATCCTATCACATTGTTTACATGCACCAAGTCATTTGGCAAGACGGTGTATAGAAAAAATGCTTCTTCCACACAGTGCTTTTGCTTGCTCTTCTCGGATTTCAATTTTTCTCACCAATCTTTCTTTTTTCATTACCGCATAATGTACATTAGATGGGAATGTGTGTAAAACGCCTAAAATGAACCAAAAGATCTTATCATCCATTTTTGCTAAGCTTAAGTTATCTTACCTGGTTGTTTAACGTCTGCCACTCACAAAGACGATTGAAGCTGCCTTTAAAGACATGATCATCATTTTTTAAAAATACTATAAAGACTGTATAAATACGAAATACAAGCAAGAATATTGTGTAAATAAGATCAAAAAAAAGTTTAAATCATAGATCTGTGTCCATACAAACTGTATTTCTCACCCTCCAACTTAAACTGAACATTGACCCCAATGTTTCGAATTTACCAGTGTATGCAGAGTGGTTTGTGGGTTGAGAGAGATATATGTTCATCTGCCTAACCCCATCAAACAAATATACATATTTAATATTTTTTTTACAAAAATTAGGGTTTTGATTAACATGGAAATCCTTTTGCATAAGCGTAAACAAAAAAAGGAAACCCGTGAGCAAATACAACATCAAATGCAAAACATGAAACAAAGGATGGTATATGTGGAGTGTATGGCCATGGAGTTTGCAGAGAGTGAATCATTTGAATAGAAAAGGGAAAAAGAAGAAGAACGGCGAAGTGGGAAAAGGATTAGGGTTTAGAGGCCTTATAAAGGCGTTCATTCGTGTAGGGTTGTGGGTTGTGTTTAATTTTTCCTAACCAGACCCTTTATTGTGTCGGCACCTGTTAATCTATTCAAAATATTCCGGATCTATTAGAAAAATGGATTTCACATCTTTAACAAACTCTTTGTAAAATGGTTTTAAACGTTGTCCATTAACAATAAAATTATTACCATTTGACGAATTCTCCACCTCCACTACTCCATGTCCAAACACTCGCCTTACAATGTAAGGCCGAGTCCATTTTGATCTCAACTTACCAGGAAATAGGTTGAACCTTGAATTGAATAAAAATACTTTCTGGGAAGGAGCAAAAGATTTTCGCACTATGTTTTTGCATTAAAAACTTTCATTCTTTCTTTTGCAGTTTTAGCATACGCCTCATTCCTCAAATCTTTCAGCTAATTGATCTGAAGTTTTCTTAAAATTTCAGTTTTGTCTATGTTAAAGTTCATGTTTTTAATGGTCCAGTATGCTCTGTGTTTCAATTCCACAGATAGATGACAAGGCTTACCATAAACTAATTGATAAGGAGACATGTCCAAAATTATTTTGAAGGTAATGCGATATGCCTAGAGTGCACCAGTTAGACTTAATGACCAATCTTTGTGGTTCGGGTTTACCATTTTTTTTAAAATCATTTTGAACTCTCGAATAGACAATTTAGCCTGTCCACTAGTCTGTGGATGACAAGGGGTTACAATTTTATGAGAAATTAAGTATTTTTTCATCAAATTCCAAAAAGGATGATTACAAAAAGAGCACCCCCATCACTTATAATGGATTTAGGAATTTCAAACTAGGACAAAATGTTTTATTTTAAAATTTTGATCACTATTTGGTAATTATTATTTCGGCATGAAATTGTTTCAATCCATTTGGACTCATAATCAACAACCACTTAAATGTATAGATAGCTAAAGGAAGGGGAAATCGTCCCATGAAATCGATGCCCCAACAATCAAAAACTTCAATTATCAAAATGGGGTTCGAGGGCATCATGTTTATTTTAGAAATACTTCCCAACCTTTGGCATCTGTCACATGTTAGACATAAGAAATGAACATCTTTAAAAAGTGTGGGTGTAAAACCCCAAGAACTACCCTAGATGGCATTACATGCTAATTATCATTCCCATCACGAAAGCACTAAGTAAATCCATCAATGTTAAAATGTTTAATTCATCGTGTATAACATGGACAATATCATTCCAAAAGAATAAGTCAAGTTATGGCGTTTACATCCCCAAAAGAATAGGTCCACCTTGGTCTTTACATTTCAACAAAATTAACTAATGCAACGCAACAGAATATAACAAAATAAACTAGACTTTACATTGTTTCAAAATGATATCCTAGTCTAGTATAAAAGAATGTGTCGCTCTACGCATCCACCTCGAGATTCACACTCCCGTCTAACAGAGTCTCACAGTATACGGGCTCCTATGCTCCCAACTCCTCCTCTAGCACATAATCTGAAAATATGTAATTGTAGGGGATGAGCATGAAGCTCTGTAGCAAAATCTTTCCAAACTCTAACAAGGTTTAGAAAAATGTAAAACCGGTCTGTCTCATTTAACAATATAGCATATATTGCTTTTGAAATAAAACAAGGACATTTAAATCGATCTCAAGTTTATACAACAACGATAATTACATGGAAACATAAAAAGAAAACATTTCTCAAAAGAAATCATTCCCAAATGGTTTGAAAGGCGCCTGTCGTTGCTTTGTCCCATACTAATGTACCGGCTCTGACTTAATCCAATCCATGTTCTCATCTAGATATATATATATATATATATATATATATCGCTTCATCTCATGCCATGTACATTGATTGTTTCTCAAGAATATACCCAACGACTATACCAAGTTCAACAATCATAATCAAATCACAAGCACTTTGGGAAAGGGCGTCTACCATACTAATGGCAGTGACGAGTCCCTTCCCAGGAAAGGTATACCAACCCTAGTTCAAACTTCAGTGAACAATAGAGGTCACATTACCAAATGACAACCCACCAAAAGTGTTAGGAAACCATCTCACCCCCACCGGGGTAGATTAACCTCTAACACTCTACGGCATCTTTCGATAACAATCCAAGTCCCTCACAACAACTATACAA
>CM042194.1:13936035-13946617 GCA_023539305.1 Ilex asprella | reverse complement strand
GAACTAATCAAAGGTAAATCATAACCTTTGTGGTGTTCCTCCTTGTAATTAGTGTTCTTGAGACGGGTCCCTCCACGGGTCTTGATTTTAACATAATCTTGGTTCTTAACCCAAGTTGTCAACGGGTCTAGATTCTCCATCCAAAGACTTGAGTTTGGCTTTCTTGAGTTGTTTTTCAGATATAGTTGTTGGGTCTCAAAGCAAGTCGATTGGGGTTCACATCATTTGGTTTCAGAGCAAGGTTTCCTACCAGGTCAAATTCATTCCATTTTAGTTCTTGCAAAATTGAATCAAGGGTTAACAAAAAAAAAAAAAGAAGAAGCAAAAGCTGCAGAAATTCTTAGGGTTTTGTGAGGCCGCCTAAAAATAAATAAAATTTAATTGTTCTAGGGTTTGAGTTATTGTTAGGTTTTTGTCAATTGTTTACTATGTAGTTTGTTATAAAATCTGTTGGTGAAAAAGTTAAAAAAAAAGGAAAAATTGGAGTAGAAAATTAAAAAAAAATTTACCTTCAGTGTTTTAGATCTTTTTTCTTAAGATGTCAATGAAAATTCAAGGACGAATCTTTTTAGGAAAGGGGGAATGATGTGAAGTAAGGTGGGCCTATTCTTAAATATCCTTTGCATTTTTAGATGGGACAATTACAAGATCAAGAGTCAAGAAGATCACGAAAGAAAAGCCAGAATTGGTGCAATCAACCTGGGATGAAATTTGAAAGAGCTCTACACTAAAGATGCGCTAGAAAGAAGGAGAACCAATTTTGATCGACTAGATCCTAACAGTGGAAGACATGAAGACCTGACTTAGAGATAGGGTATTTTGTTGTTAAGACTTTCAATTTGTTTGAAGAAGTTTTATTACAGTTTAGAGTAATTGGGTAAGAGGAAACATATGCCACATATGTCTTATTATTTGATTTGAATTCGGGTTTTGAGTATGTTACTGTAGCACGACTTAGTTTATGCTGCAGTGACCATGACAATATACATTCAAGGGCATTTTTGAGAGAAAGGGTCACAAATTTTAGTCTTTAGTTATTCCAATATAGATTAGCATTTGTTTTCTTCTTAGATTAGGATTTGTCTCCTTTGTAGATTCAGATTTGTTTCTTTATCAGATTAGAATTTGTGTCCTTGTAATGACTAACCTTATGAATTGGCTTTCAATCAATGGAAAAGGGAGAACGATACATAATGAATTTTGAATGTGAGTTGAGTTGGGTTTACTCCTCCTGTTCTTGAAAGAACTTTAGAACAAATCAAATGTAAATTACAACCTTTGTGCCGTTCCTCCTTGTAATTTGTGTTTTTGAGACGGGTTCTTCCACAGGTCTTGATTTTAACATAATCTCGATTCTTGACACAAGTTGTCAATGGGTCTAGATTCTCCATCCATAGACCTAAGTTTGACTTTCTTGTGTTGTTTTTCCGATATTATGGTTGGGACTCAAAGCATGTCGATTGGGGTTCTCTTCATTTGGTTTCAGTGCAAGGTTTCCTACCAGGTCAATTTCAATCCTTTTTAGTTCTTGCATAATTGATTCTGGGGTTACAAAAAAAAGAAGCAAAAGTTGTAGAAATTCTTAGGGTTCTGTGAAGGTGCCAAAAAATTAATAAAATTTCATTGTTCTAGGGTTTGAGTTATTGTTAGGTTTTTTTCATTTGATTACTATCTAGTTTGTTATCAAATCAATTAGTGAAAAAGTTTTAAGAAAAAGGAAAAAATAGAGGAGAAAATTCAAAAAAAAAAATTGCCTTATGTGTTTCGGATCTTTCTCCATAAGATGTCGATGAAGATTCGAGGACGAATCTTGTTTAGGAAAGGAGGAAATATGTGAACTAATGTGGGCCTATTCTTATAGATCCTTTGCATGTCCAGATCGGTCAATTACAAGATCAAGAGTCAAGAGGATCACGAAAGAAAAGCGAGAATTGGTGCAATCAACCTGCGATGAAGTTAGCAAGAGCTCTACACTAAAGATGGGCTGGAAAGAAGGAGAACCAATTTTGATCCATTAGATCCTTATAGTGGAAGACATGAAGACCAGACTTAGAGATAGGGTCTTTTGTAATTAAAACTTTCAATTTGTTTAAATTAGTTTTATTATTAGTTTAGATTTAGCGGGTCTGAGGAAACATAGGCCACATATGTCTTATTATTTTATTTGAATTCGGGTTTTGTGTAAGTTACTATAGCACGACATAGTTTTTGCTGCAGTGCCCGTGACAATATTCACTCCAGGGCATCTTTGAGAGAAAGGGTTATAAATTTTAGTCTTTAGTCATTCCAATTTAGATTAGCATTTGTTTTCTTCTAAGATTATGATTTGTCTCCTTTGTAGATTCAGATTTGTTTTATTATTAGATTAGAATTTGTTTCCTTGTAATGACTAGCCTTATAAATTAGCTTTCAATCAATGAAAAAGGGGAACAATACATAATGAATTTTGAATGTGAGTTGAGTTGGGTTTACTCCTCTTATTCTAGAATGAACTTAGGAACAAATCAAAGGTAAATCACAACCTTTGTGGTGTTCCTCTTTGTAATTTGTGTTCTTGAGACGGGTTCTTCCACAGGTCTTTATTTTAACATAATCTCAGTTCTTAACACAAGTTGTCAACGGGTCTAGATTCTCCATCCATATACCTAAGTTTGGCTTTCTTGGGTTTTTTTTCCGACATTATTGTTGGGACTCAAAGCAAGTCGATTGGTGTTCACATCATTTGGTTTTAAGGCAAGGTTTCCAACCAGGTCAATTTCAATCCTTTTTAGTTCTTGCATAATTGATTCAAGGGTTAAAAAAAAAAAAAAAGCAAAAGCTGCAGAAATTCTTAGGATTTTGTGAAGATGCCAAAAAATTAATAAAATTTCATTGTTGTAGGGTTTGAGTTATTGTTAGGTTTTTGTCAATTGTTTACTATCTAGTTTTTTATCAAATCAGTTGGTGAAAAAGTTTAAAAAAAAAAGGAAAAAAATGAGGAGAAAATTCAAAAAAAAAAATTTACCTTTAGTGTTTCGGATCTTTCTCCATAAGTTGTCGATGAAGATTCGAGGACGAATCTTTTTTTGGAAAGGAGGAAAGTTGTGAACTAAGGTGGACCTATTCTTAAAGATCCTTTGCATTTTTAGATGGGCCAATTACAAGATCAAGAGTCAAGAAGATCACAAAAGAAATGCGATAATTGGTGCAATCAACTTGGGATGAAGTTAGCAAGAGCTCTACACCAAAGATGGACTAGAAAGAAGGAGAACCAATTTTGATCCACTAGATCCTAACAATGGAAGACATGAAGACCAGACTTAGAGATAGGGTCTTTTGTTGTTAAGACTTTTAATTTGTTTAAATAAGTTTTATTATTAGTTTAGATTTAGTGGGTTTGAGGAAACATAGGCCACATATGTCATATTATTTTATTTGAATTCGGATTTTGACTAAGTTACTGTAGCACGACATAGTTTTTGTTGCAGTGCCAATGACAATATTCACTCAAGGGCTTTTTTGAGAGAAATGGTCACGAATTTTAGTCTTTAGTTATTCCAATTTATATTAGCATTTGTATTCTTCTTAGATTAAGATTTGCCTCCTTTGTAGATGCATATTTGTTTCTTTATTTGATTTGAATTTGTTTCCTTGTAATGACCAGCCTTATAAATTGGCTTTCTATCAATGGAAATGGGGAACGATACATAATGAATTTTGAATGTGAGTTGAGTAGGGTTTACTCCTCTTGTTCTTAAATGAACTTTGGAACTAATCAAAGGTAAATCACAACCTTTGTGCCTTTCCTCCTTGTAATTTGAGTTCTTGAGATGGGTTCTTCCACGGGCCTTGATTTTAACATAATCTCGGTTCATGACACAAGTTGTCAACGGGTCTTGATTCTCCATCCATAGACCTAAGTTTGGCGTTCTTGGGTTGTTTTTCTGATATTGTTGTGGGGTCTCAAAGCAAGTCGATCGAGGTTCACATCATTTTGTTTCAGAGCAAGGTTTCCTACCAGGTAAAATTCAATCATTTTTAGTTCTTGCATAATTGATTCTAGGGTTACCAAAAAAAAATGCTAAAGCTACATAAATTCTTAGGGTTTTGTGAGGATGCCAATAAATAAATAAAATTTCATTGTTCTAGGGTTTGGGTTATTGTTAGATTATTGTCAATTGTATACTATCTAGTTTGTTATCAAATCAGTTGGTGAAAATGTTAAAAAAATGGCTAAAATAGAGGAGAAAATTCAAAAAAAAAAAATTTACCTTCAGTGTTTCGGATCTTTCTCCGTAAGATGTCGATGAAGATTCGAGGACGAATCTTTTTTAGGAAAGGGGGAATGATGTGAACTAAAGTGGGCTTATTCTTAAAGATCCTTTGCACGCCCAGATGGGCCAATTACAAGATCAAGTGTCTAGAAGATCATGAAAGAAAATCAAGAATTGGTGCAATCAACCAGGGATGAAGTTAGCATGAGCTCTACACTAAACATGAGCTAGAAAGAATGAGAACCAATTTTGATCCAATAGATCATAATAATGGAAGACATGAAGATCTGACTTAGAGATTGGGTCTTTTGTTAAGACTTTCAATTTGTATAAAGAAATTTTATTATTGGTTTAGAATAAGTGGATTTGTAGAAACATAGCCTACATATGTTTTATTATTTTATTTGAATTCAGGTTTTGAGTAAGTTACTGTAGCACGACACAATTTATGCTAGAGTGCCCGCGACAATATACACTCAAGGGCATTTTTGAGATAAAGGGTCACAAATTTTAGTCGTTAGTTATTCCAATTTAGATTAGCATTTGTTTTCTTCTTTGATTAGGATTTGTCTCCTTTGTAGATTCAGATTTGTTTCTTTACTAGATTAGGATATGTTTCCTGGAAATGACCAGCCTTAGAAATTGGCTTTCAATCAATGGAAAAGGGGAACGATACATAATGAATTTTGAATGTGAGTTGAGTTTGGTTTACTCCTCTTGTTCTTGAATTAACTTTGGAACAAATCAAAGGTAAATCAAAACCTTTGTGGCGTTCCTCCTTGTAATTTGTGTTCTTGAGACGGGTTCTTCCACGGATCTAGATTTTAACATAATCTCGGTCCTTGATAAAAGTTGTCAACAGGTCCAGATTCTCAATCCATAGACCTAAGTTGGGCTTTCATGGGCTGTTTTTTCAATATTGTGGTTGGGACTCAAAGCAAGTCAATTGGGGTTCACATCATTTGGTTTCAGGGCTAGGTTTCCTACCAGGTCAATTTCAATCCTCTTTAGTTCTTGCATAATTGATTGTAGGGTTACAAAAAAAAAAGCAAAAGCTGCCGAAATTCTTAGGATTTTGTGAGGGCGCCAAAAAATTAATAAAATTTCATTGTTCTAGGGTTTGAGTTATTGTTAGGTTTTTGTCAATTGTTTACTATGTAGTTTGTTATCAAATCAATTGGAGAAAAAGTAAAAAAAAAATGAGGAAAAAATAGAGGAGAAAATCTAAAAAAAATTTACCTTCAGTGTTTCAGATCTTTCTCCACAAGATGTCGATGAAGATTCGAGGACGAATCTTTTTTAGGAAAGGGGTAAAGATGTGAACTAAGGTGGATCTATACTTAAAGATCCTTTGCATGTCTAGATGGGTCAATTAGAAGATCAAGAGTCAAGAAGATCACGAAAGAAAAGCTAGAATTGGTGTAATCAACCTGGGATGAAGTTAGCAAGAGCTCTACGCTAAAGAAGGGCTAGAAAGAAGGAGAGCCAATTTTTATTCACTAGATCCTAACAGTGGAAGACATGAAGTCTAGACTTAGGGATAGGGTCTTTTGTTGTTAAGACTTTCAGTTTGTTCAAATAAGTTTAATTATTAGTTTAGATTTACTGGATTTCATGAAACATAGGCCACATATGTCTTGTTATTTTATTATATTTTGGGTTTTGAACACAACATAGTTTTTACTACAGTGCCCATGACAATATTCACTCAAGGGCATCTTTTAGAGAAAGGGTTAAAAATTTTAGTCTTTAGTTATTCCAATTTAGATTAGCATTTGTTTTCTTCTTAGATTAGGATTTGTCTCCTTTGTAGATTCAAATTTGTTTCTTTATCAGATTAGAATTTGTTTCCTTGTAATGGCCAGCCTTTTAAATTGGTTTTCATTCAATGGAAAAGGGCAATGATACATAATGAATTTTGAATGTGAGTTGAGTTGGGTTTACTCCTCTTGTTCTTGCTTGAACTCTGGAACAAATCGAAGGTAAATCACAACCTTTGTGGCGTTCCTCCTTGTAATTTGTGTTCTTGGGACGGGTTCTTTTGCGGGTCATGATTTTAACATAATCTCGATTCTTGATACAAGTTTTCAACGGGTCTCAATTCTCCATCCATAGACCTAAGTTTGGCTTTCTTGGGTTGTTTTTTCGATAGTGTGGTTGGGACTCAAAGCAAGTCGATTGGGGCTCACATTATATGGTTTCAGGGCAAGGTTTCCTACCAGGTCAATTTCAATCCTTTTTATTTCTTGCATAATAGATTCTAGGGTTACAAAAAAAAAAAGGAAAAGCTGCAGAAATTCTTAAGGTTTTGTGAGGATGCCAAAAAATTAATAAAATTTCATTGTTCTAGGGTTTGAGTTATTGTTAGGTTTTTGTTAATTGTTTACTATCTAGTTTGTTATCAAATCAGTTGGTGAAAAAAAATTTTAAAAAAAGGAAAAAATAGAGGAGAAAATTGAAAAAAAAAATTCACATTCAGTGTTTCAGATCTTTCTCCATAAGATGCCGATGAAGATTCGAGGACGAATCTTTTTTTGGAAAGGTGGAAAGATGTGAACTAAGGTGAGCTTATTCTTAAAGATCTTTTGCATGTCCAGATGGGCCAATTACAAGATCAAGAGTCACGAAGATCACGAAAGAAATGCGAGAATTGGTGCAACCAACCTGGGATGAAGTTAGCAAGAGCTCTACACTAAAGATGGGCTTGAAAGAAGGAGAATCAATTTGGATCCACTAGATCCTAATAGTGGAAGACATGAAGACCAGAATTAGAGATAAGATCTTTTGTTGTTAAGACTTTCAATTTGTTCAAATAAGTTTAATTATTAGTTTAGATTTAGTGGGTTTGAGAAAACATCAGCCACATATGTCTTATTATTTTATTTGAATTTGGGTTTTGAGTAAGATACTATAGCACAACATAGTTTTTGCTATAGTGCCCGTGACAATATTCACTCAAGGGCATCTTTGAGAGAAAGGTTCACAAATTTTAGTCTTTTGTTATCCTAATTTAGATTACCGTTTGTTTTCTTCGTAGATTAGGAATTGTCTCCTTCGTAGATTCAGATTTGTTTCTTTATTAGATTATAATTTATTTTCTTGTAATGACCAGCCTTATAAATTGGCTTTCAATCAATGGAAAAGAGGAATGATACATAAAGAGTTTTGAATGTGAGTGGAGTTGGGTTTACTCCTTTTGTACTTGAATGAACTTTGAAACAAATCAAAGGTAAATCACAACCTTTGTGGCGTTCCTCCTTGTAATTTGTGTTCTTGAGACGGGTTCTTCCACGGGTCTTGTTTTTAACATAATCTCGGTTCCTGAGACAAGTTGTCAACGGGTCTAGATTCTCCATCCATCGACCTAAGTTTGACTTTCTTGGGATGTTTTTCTGATATTGTGGTTAGGACTCAAAGCAAGTCGATTGGGGGTTCACATCATTTGGTTTAGGGCAAGGTTTCCTACCTAGTCTATTTCTATCCTTTTTAGTTCTTGCATATTTGAATGGGGTTACAAAAAAAAAAAGCTAAAGCTACAGAAATTCTTAGGGTTTTGTGAGGGTGACAAAAAAATAATAAAATTTCATTGTTCTAGGGTTGAGTTATTGTTAGGTTTTTGTCAATTGTTTACTATCTAATTTGTTATCAAATCAGTTGGTGAAAAAGTTAAAAAAAAAAATAGTAAAAAATAGAGGACTAAATTCAAAAAAAAAAAAATTACCTTCAGTGTTTCAGATATTTCTCCATAAGATGTCAATGAAGATTCGAGGACGAATCTTTTTTAGGAAAGAGGGAAAGATGTGAACTAAGGTGGGTCTATTCTTAAAGATCCTTTGAATGTCCGGATGGGCCAATTACAAGATCAAGAGTAAAGAACATCACGAAAGAAAAGCGAGAATTGGTGCAATCAACCTGGGATGAAGTTAGAAAGAGGTCTACACTAAAGAAGGGCTAGAAAGAAGGAGAACCAATTTTGATACACTAGATCCTAACAGTGGAAGAAATGAAGACCAGACTTAGAGATAGGGTCTTTTGTAGTTAAGACTTTCAATTTGTTTGAATAAGTTTTATTATTAGTTTAGATTTTGTGGGTTTGAGAATGCATAGGCCACATATGTTTTATTATTTTATTTGAATTCGGGTTTTGAGTAAGTTACTGTAACACGACATAGTTTTTGCTACAGTGCCCGTGAAAATAATCACACAAGGGCATCTTTAAGAGAAAGGGTCACAAATTTTAGTCTTTAGTTATTCCCATTTAGATTAGCATTTATTTTTTCTTAGATTAGGATTTGTCACCTTTGTAGATTCAGATTTGTTTCTTTATTAGATTAGAATTTGTTTCCTTGTAATGACCAGCCTTTTAAATTGGCTTTCTATCAATGGTAAAAGGGAACAATACGTAATGAATTTTGAATGTGAGTTGAGTTGGGTTTACTCCTCTTGTTCTAGAATGAGCTTTGGAACAAATCAATGGTAATCACAACCTTTGTTGCATTCCTCTTTGTAATTTGTGTTCTTGAGACGGGTTCTTCCACGGGTCTTGATTTTAACATAATCTCGGTTCTGGATACAAGTTGTCAACAGGTCTAGATTCTCCATCCATAGACCTAAGTTTTGCTTTCTTGGGTTGTTTTACCGATATTGTGGTTGGGACTCAATGCAAGTCGATTGGGGTTCACATCATTTGGTTTCAGGGCAAGGTTTCCTTCCAGGTCAATTTCAATCCTTTTTAGTTCTTGCATAATTGATTCTAGGGTTACAAAAAAAAAAAGTAAAAGCTGTAGAAATTCTTAGGGTTTTGTGAGGGTGCCAAAAAATTAATAAATGTTCGTTGTTCTAGGGTTTGAGTTATTGTTAGGTGTTTGTCAATTGTTTACTATCTAGTTTGTTATCAAACCAGTTGGTGAAAAAGTAAAAAAAAAAGGGAAAAATAGATTTCAATTTTTTTTTAGAGATAGGGTCACAAATTTTAGTCTTTAGTTATTCCTATTTAGATTAGCATTTGTTTTCTTCTTATATTTGGATTTGTCTCCTTTACAGATTCAGATTAGTTTCTTTATTATTAGATTAGGATTTGTTTCCTTGTAATGACCAGCCTTATAAATAGGCTTTCAAACAATGGAAAAGAGGAACGATACATAATGAATTTTGATTGTGTGTTGAGTTGGGTTTATTCCTCTTGTTCTTGAATGAACTTTGGAACAAATCAAAGATAAATCGCAACCTTTGTGGTTTTCCTCCTTGTAATTTGTGTTCTTGCGACGGGTTCTTCCACGAGTTTTTAAATTTTAACATAATCTCGATTCTTGACACATGTTGTCAACGGGTCTAGATTCTCTATCCATAGACCTTAGTTTGGCGTTCTTGAGTTGTTTTTCTGATATTATTTTTGGGTCTCAAAGAAAGTCAAATGGTGCTCACATCATTTGATTTCAGAGCAATGTTTCCTACCAGGTCAAATTCAATCATTTTTAATTCTTGCATAATTGATTCTAGGGTTCCAAAAAAAAAACTAAAGCTGTAGAAATTCTTAGGGTTTCTTGAGGCTGCCAAAAAATAAATAAAATTTCCTTGTTCTTGGGTTTGAGTTTTTGTTAGATTTTTGTGAATGGTTTACTATCTAGTTTGTTAACATATCAGTTGGGGAAAAAGTTAAAAAAAAATAGGAAAAAATAGAGGACAGAATTTAAAAAGAAAAAATTTACCTTCACTGTTTCGGATCTTTCTCCTTGAGACGTCGAACATGATTCGAGGACGAATCTTTTTTAGGAAAGGGGGAATGATGTGAACTAAGGTGAGCCTATTCTTAAAGATCTTTTGCATGTCCCGATGGGCCAATTGCAAGATCAAGAGTCAAGAAGATTATGAAAGAAAAGCAAGAATTGGTGTAATCAACCTGGGATGAAGTTAGCTAGAGCTCCACACTAAAGATGGGCTAGAAAAAAGAAGAACCAATTTTGATCCACTGGATCCTAACAGTGGACGACATGAAGACCTGACATAGAGATAGGGGCTATTGTTTTAAAGATTTTCTATTTGTTTGAATTCGGGTTTTGAGTAAGTTGTTGTAGGACGACACAGTTTATGCTACCGTGCTCGTGACAATATTCACTCAACGGCTTTTTTAAGAGAAATGGTCACGAATTTTAATCTTTAGTCATTCCCATTTAGATTAGCATTTGTTTTCTTCTTAGATTAGCATTTGTCTCATTTGTAGATTCAGATTTGTTTCTTTATTAGATTAGGATTTGTTGTCTTGTAATGACTAGCGTTATAAATTGGCTTTCAATCAATGGAAAAGGGGAACGATACATAACGAATTTTGA
>CM042194.1:13878131-13920742 GCA_023539305.1 Ilex asprella | reverse complement strand
GATCTTTCTCTTTAAGATGTCCTTGAAGAGTCGAGGACGAATCTATTTAAGGAAAAGTGGAACGATGGGAACTAAGGTGGGCCTATTCTTAAAGATTCTTTGCATGTCTAGAAGGGCCAGTTACAAGATCAAGAGTTAAGAAGATCATGAAAGAAAAGCAAGAATTGGTCAATTCAC
Organism: Ilex asprella; assembly: GCA_023539305.1. NCBI lineage: Eukaryota > Viridiplantae > Streptophyta > Magnoliopsida > Aquifoliales > Aquifoliaceae > Ilex > Ilex asprella. The sequence continues at coordinate 13,920,565 of CM042194.1, read as the reverse complement.
TTGGGATGAAGTTCGCAAGAGCCCAACACACAAGATAGACCTGAAAGAAGGAGAACAAATTTTGATCCACTTGATCCAAACTGTGGAAGACATGACTTAGAGATAGGGCCTTTTATTGTTAGGACTTTCAATTTGTTTAAAGAATTTTTATTATTAGCTTAGAATAACTGGTTTCGAAGATGTATAGCCCTCATATGTCTTATTATTTTATTTGAACTAGGGTTTAGAATAATTTACAGTAGCACGGTTCTATTCATGCTACAGTACCGTGACACTATTCACTCAAGGGCATTTTTGGGGGAAAGGGTCATAAATTTTAGTCTTTAGTTTTTCCTATTCAAATTAAGATTAGTTTCCTTAGTAGATTAGGATTTATTTTTTTATTAGATTAGGATATGGTTCCTTGTAATGATCAGCCTTATAAACAGGCGTTCAATCAATGGAATAGGGGGACGTTTGATTGTAGGTAAACCGTTGTTGTTCCTAAGCTCCTAACATGAACCCTCAAATATGTATATAGCTTATGTGTGTGGGTGAGTGTCACTCTCACTCGGATTCATGCAAAAGAAAAGACAACGGAATGATGGTGATGAAATGGAACGAGCAAAATTTGTAAAATGTGAAATGTGAACAAAAGTGCTCCCCAATCGCAAGGAGTCTTTTGTATGTCGGTTTTTTACTTGGAAGAGTATTCCAAGGTCGTCTCCTCAGGGAAGGAAGGTTGAGTTGTGTGAAGGTGATTTTGTTGCAAAAGGGAAAAATGTAAAATCTTGTAGTTGGTTTTGATGAGTTTTGTTCTTAATGAAAATGCAAGAAAACAAGTGTTGGCTAATTCAAAAAGTCACTCAAATAGGAATTCCATTTCAACTTCAATCCCTCATCCGATAGATCTTGAATGAAGGACTGATTCAGGGGAAGCTAAGGACAAGATTGGTGAGTATCTAAGCCTAAACTGTGGCTAAGCCTACGGAATATCAAACACTCACCAACTTATCTACTCTTAACCCTGTCAAACCGAACCATTGGACTCATAAGGGAAGGAAGAGAATGAGTTAAAATGGACAACCCAAGAGGAGGTCTCTCTTGAATTAGCCAACTTAAAATCTAGCTATTCATGTTTAAAGGAAAGGCACGCATAATTTAAAGGGACATAATGAGGAAAGGAAGCATGAAACTTAACTTAAATCAAGAAATCTTATGCTATGAAGAAAAATATACAATACCCATTTTAAAGCTAGGAAATGAAGAAAAAACATGAACAACAATGGTGAAATGAAGAACATGTAATTAAACTTGAAAAGAACTTGAAGTAAATGACATTAAGGTGCAAGAGTTAAAGATTACAAGAGATTAAAAGCTTAATACAACTTGAATGGAGAGGAAATGCAAAAACATAAAATTTCTAATCACTATTCATCATGTTCTTCCTTGGATTTCCTAAGCTTAGGTAGCCACACTCTTGAATGGCTTGTGAATGCTGAATATAATGGAGTGTGAGTCTTCAATTTTCGTGCATGGTGGTCCCTAGCATGTGTGTGCACGCCTCCCATCAATGGGAGGTTGAATGGATGGAATTTTACAAGCTAGGAAAGCCTACCCAACAACCCACATTGCAGCCCACTTATCTCCCATCCTCCATAAATGCCAAGCCACAAAAGTCTTCAAATGGTGTAAGGGAGGCATGTAAGTGTGTAAGGAAATGTTGGGGGGCAAGTGGGAGAAGTGCAGGTGGGCCCCCAAGCAAGTGGAAATGGGTTGCAGGAGGTTTGGGGCTGCTTCAAGGGAGCGTACCAGTACTGTGTACTGGTAGGTTTGGCTACTGGATTTGAAGTACCGGTACCGCGTACCGGTACGGTTCCTTCTTTGCACTGGACCACCTTTCGTAGAATTGTCGCAACTTTTGATCCAACCGTTGGATTGAGCTGAAATCTTAACACCATATAGAAGACATCCAGATCTGCAACTTTCATGCTTAGAACTTTTTCAGTTTCAAAGTAGATCATTCTCAAAAATGGAGGAACACTGAGGCTCTGCTTCCAAATGATGTGGCAGCTGGTGCCTTTGTTCCCAAACACCAATACCTCCTTGATTTCTTCATTTTTAAGCCTCCAAATCTTCATGTATTGTGTCCATGCCTTCACCACACATCCATCATAGTTGCAAGGTCCTAAAATCAATGATTTAAGTTATAAAAACATGCAACATCGAAATATTAACATTATTCATAAAATTGGCTAACACTAAGTACTTAGATGCAAAAGTTGAGTTTAAATGCATGTAATAAGGCCTTTACATATGCAATATTATGCACTCATCAACGATGCACAATGAATTTTGATTGTGAGTTGTGTTCAGTTTACTCCTCTGGTTCTTGAATGAACTTTTGAACTAATCAAAGGTAAATCACAATCTTTGTGGCGTTCCTCCTTGTAATTTGGGTTCTAGAGACGAGTTCTTCAATGGTACTAGATTTTCAGATAATCTAGGTTCTGGACACGAGTTCTCAACGGGTCTAGATTCTCTATCCATAGTCCTGAGTTTGGCTTTCTTGGATTGTTTTTCCAATGTTGTAGTTGGGTCTCAAAACAAGTCGATTGGGGTTCACATCATTTGGTTTCAGAGCAAGGTTTTCATCTAGGTCATATTCTATCCTTTTTATTTCTTACATAATTGATTCTAGGATTACAAAAAAAAAAAGCTGCCAAAATTCTTTAGGTTATGTGTGGCTGACAAAAAGTAAATAAAATTTCATTGTTCAAGGGTTTGAGTTATTGTTAGGTTTTTTTCAATCGTTTACTATCAAGTTTGTTATCAAATCAATTGGTGAAAATGAAAAAAAAAAAAGGGAAAAAAAAGTAGATAACTCAAAAAAAAAAAAATTACCATCAATGTTTCAGATTTTTCTCCTTAAGATGTCGATGAAGAGTAGAGGACGATTCTATTTGAGGAAAGGTGGAATGATGAGAACTAAGGTGAGCCTATTCTTAAAGATCTTTTGCTTGTCCAGATGGGCCAATTACAAGATCAAGAGTCAAGAAGATCACGAAATAAAAGCAAGAACTAATGTAATCCACTTGGGATGAAGTTAGCAAGAGCCCAACACACAAGATGGGCTTGAAAAAAGGAGAACCAATTTTGATCCACTTGATCCAAACTATGGAAGGCATGAAGACCTGACTTTGCGATAGGGCCTTTTGTTGTTAAGACTTTGAATTTCTTTAAATAATTTTAATTATTAGTTTAGAGTAAGTGGATTTGAAGATGCATAGCCCACATGTCTTATTATTTTAATTGAACTAGGGTTGGAATAAGTTACTCTCCCACAGTTCTATTCATGCTACAATAACCATGACACTATTCACTCAAGGGCTTTTATGGAAAAAGGGTCACAAAATTGAGTCTTTAGATATTCCTATTTTGATTAGGATTTGTTTTCTTATTAGATAAGGATTTGTTTCTATAGTAGATTATGATTTTTTTTCTTTATTAGATTAGGATTTGTTTCCTTGTAAAGACCAGCCTTATAAATTGGCGTTCAATCAATGGAAAATGGGGACGATACATAATAAATTTTGATTGTGAGTTGAGTTCAGTATACTCCTCTTGTTCTTGAATGAACTTTTGAACAAATCGAAGGTAAATCACAACATTTTTGGCGTTCTTCCATGTAATTGGGGTTCTTCAGATGGGTTGTTCAAGTAGTTTATATTTTAATAAAATCTAGGTTGTTGACAAGAGTTCTCAACGGGTCTAGATTCTCCATCCGTAGACTTGAGTTTGACTTTCTAGGGTTATTTTTCCAATATTGTTGTTGGATCTCAAAGCAAGTCGATTGGGGTTCGCCTCATTTGGTTTCAGAGCAAGGTTTCCAAACAGCTCATATTCTATTCTTTTTATTTCTTGCATAATTGATTCTAGGGTTACAAAAAAAAAAAAAGAAGCAAAAGGTGCAAAAATTGTAAGGGTTTTGTGTGGCTGCTAGAAAAAAATAAAATTTCATTGTTCTAGGGTTTGAGTAACTGTCAGTTTTTTTTATAATTGTTTACTATCTAGTTTTTTATCAAATCAATTGGTGAAAAAGAAAAAAAAAGGAAAAAAAATAGACGAGAATATTCAAAAAAAAAAAATTTACCTTCAATGTTTCTAATCTTTCTCCATAAGATGTTGATGAAAATTCGAGGATGAATCTTTTTGAGGAAAGGGGAAATGATGAGAACTAAGGTGGGCCTAATCTTAGAGATCTTTTACACGTCCAGATGGGCCAATTACATGATCAAGACTCAAGAAGATCAAGAAATAAAAGCTAGAATTTGTGCAATCCACCTGGGATGAAGTTAGCAAGAGTCCAACTCTCAAGATGGGTCAGAAAGAAGGACAACCATTTTTTATACACTTGACCCAAACTTTGGAAGACATGATGACATGACTTAGAGATAGAGCCTTTTTCTTGTTAGGACTTTCAATTTGTAGGAAGAATTTTTATTATTAGTTTAGAATAAGTGTTGAGGAAGCTTAGCCCCCATATGTCTTATTATTTTATATGAACTAGTGTTTGGAATAAGTTACAGTTGGTTGGTACTGTTCATGCTATAGTACCCCAAACACTATTCACTCAAGGGTATTTTTTAGGGAAAGGGTCACAAATTTTAGTCTTTAGTTATTACTATTTAGATTTGGAATAGTTTCCTTATTAGATTAGGATTCGTATCTTTGTTAGATTAGCATTTGTCTCCTTATAATGACCAATCTTATAAATAGGCATTCAATTAATGGAAAAGGGGGACGATACATAATGAATTTTGATTATGAGAGGAGTTGAGTTTACCCCTCTTGTTTTTGAATGAACTTTTGAACTAATCAAAGGTAAATCACAACTTCTGTGGCGTTTCTCCTCATAATTTGGGTTCTTTAGATGGGTTCGTTAACGAGTCTAGATTTTAATATAATCTAGGTTCTTGATACGAGTTCTCAACGGGTCTAGATTCTCCATCCATAGACCTGAGTATAGCTTTCTTGGGTTGTTTTTCCAATATCATAGTTGGGTCTGAAAGCTAGTCGATTGGGGTTCACATCATTTGGTTTCAGAGCAATGTTTCCAACCAGGTCATATTCCGTCCTTTTTATCTCTTGCATAATTGATTCTAGGGGTACAAAAAAAAAAAAAGCAAACCGAAATTCTTAGGGTTTTGTGTGGCTGCCAAAAAATAAATAAAATTTAATTGTCAGTAGTTTACTATCTACTTTATTATCAAATCAGTTGGTGAAAAAGAAAAAAAATGGAAAAAAAATGGGAAGAAAATTCAAAAAAAAATAATTACCATCAATGTTTCTGATCTTTCACCTAAAGATGCCGATGAAGATTCAAGGACGAATCTTTTTTAGTAAAGAGGGAATGATGAGAACTAAGTTGGGTCTATTCTTAAAGATCCTTTGCATGTCCAGATGGGCCAATTACAAGATCAAGGGTCAAGAAGATCATGAAAGAATTGCAAGAATTGGTACAATCCTCCTGGGATGAAGTTAGCAAGGGCCCAACACTCAAGATAGGCTTGTAAGAAGGAGAACCAAATTGGATCCACTAGATCCAAACTGTGGAAGACATGACTTAGAGATAGGGCCATTTGTGGTTAAGACTTTCAATTAGTTTAACGAATTTTTATTATTAGTTTACAATAATTGGGTTTGAGGATGCTTAGCCCACATATGTCATATTATTTTATTTGAACTAGGGTTTAGAATAAGTTACTGTAGCACGATTTGCTTCATGCTACAGTACCCGTGACATTACTCACTCAAGGGCATTTTTGGGAGAAAGGGTCACAAATTTTAGTCTTTAGTTATTCCTATTTAGTTTAGAATTTGTTTCAGTTTTGGATTTGTTTCCTTAGTAGATTAGGATTTGTTTCTGTATCAGATTAGGATTTGTTTCCAATTAATAACCAGCCTTATAAATTGGCGTTCAATCAATGGAACAGGGGGACATTACATAAGGAATTTTGATTGTGAGTAGAGTTCAATTTATTCCACTTGTTCTTGAATGAACTTTTGAACTTATCAAAGGAAAATCGCAACCTTCGTGGGGTTTCTCCTTGTAATTTGGGTTTCTATTGTGGTTGTTGGGTCTCAAAGCTAGTCGATTGGGGTTCACATCATTTGATTTTAGAGCAAGGATTCCAACAAGGTCATATTATATCCTTTTAATTTCTTGCATAATTGATTCTAGTGTTACAAAAAAAAAAAAAAAAAAAAAGCAAAAGCTGCCGAAATTCTTAGGGTTTTGTGTGGCTGCCAAAAAATAAATAAAATTTCTTTGTTCTAGGGTTGGAGTTATTGTTAGTTTTTTTTCAATTGTTTACTATCTAGTTTGTTAAGAAATCAGAAAAAAGAAAGAAATAAAAGAGTAGAAAATTCAAAAAAAAATACCTTCTATGTTTCTAATCTTTTTCCATAAGATGTCGATAAAGATTCGAGGACGAGTCTATTTGAGGGAAGGGGGAATGATGTGAAATAAGGTGGGCCTATTCTTAAAGATCCTTTGCTTGTCCAGATGGACCAATTACAAGATCAAGAGTCAAGAAGATCACGAAAGAAAAGCAAGAATTGGTGCAATCCACTTGGGATGAAGTTCGACCGAGCCCAACACTGGCTTGATAGAAGGAGAACAAATTTTGATCCACTTGATCCAAACTATGGAAGACATCAAGACAAGACTTAGAGATAGGGTCTTTTGCAGTTAAGACTTTTAATTTGTTTAAAGAATTTTTATTATTAGTTTAGAAAAAATGGGTTTGAGGATGCTTAGCCTACATATGTCTTATTATTTTATTTGAACTAGGGTTTAGAATAAGTTACTGTAACACGGTTCTGTTCATGCTATAGTACCCGTGACACTATTCACATTATGGCATTTTTTGGGGAAAGGGTCACAAATTTTAGTCTTTAGTTATTTCTATTCAGATTCGGATTACTTTCCTTAGAAGATTAGGATTTGTCTCTTTATTAGATTAGGATTCGTTTCCTTGTAATGACCAACCTTATAAATAGGCGTTCAATTAATAGAAAAGGGGAACAATACATAATGAATTTTGATTATGAGTTGCAGTTTACTCCTCTTGTTCTTAAATGAACTTTTGAACTAATCAAAGGTAAATCACAACATTTGTGGCGTTCCTCTTAGTAATTTGGGTTCTTGAGACGGATTCTTATACGGGTCTAGATTTTAATATAATCAAGGTTCTTGAAACGAATTCTCAACGGGTCTAGATTCTCCATCCATCGACCTGAGTTTTGCTTTCTTGGGTTGCTTTTCCAAGTCGATTGGGGTACACATCAATGGGTTTCAGAGCAACGTTCCCATCCAGGTCATATTCTATCCTTTTTATTTCTTGCATAATTGATTCTAGGGTTACAAAAAGAAAAAACAAATGCTGCCGAAATTCTTAGGGTTTTGTGTGGCTGCCAAAAAATAAATACAATTTCATTGTTCAAGGTTTTGAGTTATTGTTAGGTTTTTTTTCAATTGTTTACTATCTAGTTTTTTATCAAATCAGTTGGTGAAAATTCAAAAAAAAACAATACTTATAATGTTTCTAATCTTTCTCCTTAAGATGTCGATGAAGATTCGAGGACGAATCCATTTGAGGAAAAGGGGAATGATGCGAACTAAGGTGGGGCTATTCTTAAAGATCTTTTTTCATGTCCAGATGGGTCAATTGCAAGATCAAGTGTCAAGAAGATCACGAAAGAAAAGCAAGAATTGGTGCAATTCACTTGGGATGATGTTAGCAAGAGCCCAACTTACAAGATAGACTTGAAAGAATGAGTACAAATTTTGATCCACTTGATCCAAACTGTGGAAGACATGAAGATATGACTTAGACTATGGCCTTTTTTGGTTAAGACTTTCAATTTGTTTAAAGAATTTTTATTATTAGCTTTAGAATAAGTGGTTTTGAGGATACTTAGCCCACATATGTCTTATTATTTTATTTGAACTAGGGTTTAGAATAAGTTACTGTAGCACGGTTTTATTCATGCCACTATACTCATGACACTATTCACTCAAGGACATTTTTTGGGAAAAGGGACACAAATTTTAGTTTTTAGTAATTCTTATTCAAATTAGGATTTGTTTCCTTAGTATATTAGGATTTGTACCTTTATTAGATTACGATTTATTTCCTTGTAAGGACCAGCCTTATAAATAGGCATTCATTCAATGGAAAAGCGGGACAATAAACAATGAATTGTGATTATGAGTAGAGTTCAGTTTACTCCTCTTGTTCTTGAATGAACTTTTGAACTAATCAAAGGTAAATCACAACTTTTGTGGCGTTCCTCCTTATAATTTGGGTTCTTAAGACGAGTTCTACAATGGGTGTAGATTTTAATATAATTTAGGTTCTTGACATGAGTTCTCAACGGGTCTAGATTCTCCAGGCATAGACCTAAGTTTGGCTTTCTTTGGTTGTTTTTCTAATGTTGTTGTTAGGTCTCAAAGCAAGTCGATTGGGGTTCACATCATTTGATTTCCGAGCAAGGTTTCGATCAAGGTCATATTCTATCCTGTTTATTTCTTGCAAAATTGATTCTAGGGTTACAAAAAAAAAAAAAGCGAAACCTGTCGAAATTCTTAGAGTTTTGTGCGGCTGCCAAAAAGTAAATATAATATCATTGTTCTAGGGTTTGAGTTATGGTTAGGATTTTTTAAATTGTTTACTATCTAGTTTGTTATCCAATCAGTTGGTGAAAATGAAAAATAAATAAATAAAAGAGGAGAAAATTCAAAAAAAAATAAAATTACCTTCAATGTTTTTGGTCTTTCTCCTTAAGATGTCGATAATGATTCGCGGACGAATTTATTTGAGCAAGGGGGGGAATAATGAGAACTAAGGTGAGCCTATTCTTAAAGTTCCTTTGCATGTCTAGATGGGCCAATTACAAGATCATGAATCAAGAAGATCATGAAAGAAAAGCAAGAATTGGTGCAATCCACCTAGGATGTTAGCATGAGCCCAACACACAAGATGGGCTTGAAAGAAGGAGAACTAATTTTGATGCACTCGATCCAAACTAAAATTGAAAAACCAAAGCACATAACTAACTAAAATTCAAAAACAAACAAAAATGTAAAGTCCAACCAAAACTACATCCAGAGTACCAAGGTAATGTAGAAACTAAAAGCAAATAGTCTAAAGACAGAGAGAGATATATAGGGGATTCAAAAGTGCCTGGCTAAGCCTAAGCTAATGATGATGGTCTAGGGCGATGTTCTCACCTCAGACATCTCAAAAATATCCCACTAAGTAGTCTCTTTGCTCATGAAACACATATCTTCTAAACATTGGACTAGAATAAGATGGCAACTCAGGAAAGTCCTTTCTCTACCCATACTTAATCCAATCTAGACGATCAAGTACATGACCTGGTATTGAATTCCACATAAAAAAAAGCACCAAATGCAAAACAACAAAAGAACTGTACAAAATGAAGTAAGTTCAATCAAATAGAAACATAAAAGAAAAAATTTAACTACTATATACAATGAGTGCTTGGGGGATAGATAATTGGATTTAAGTTTCCAATTGGAGTTAGTGTCAGGTTTCAACTGTGGTTTGTTTCTTCCAATGAACTTCTTTTTGCTTGAGTCTCACGAATCTCCTGATAACTCCTGCAAACTGTGTAATAAATTAGCATAAAATAAACATTGGGATCCCACTATCATGATCTTAATTAATCAAACAGACTTGTAGAGGGACAAAAGAAGAAGACGTGTTAAATTTCTCCTCTACAATATCATCAACTATGTTAACCTCAAACATTTCTCCCTCCTCATATGGTTGCTTTATCATATTAAAAACGTTCAATTCATTGGTCATATTCCAAATGAAAGTTTTATTACATCATTCCAAAAATTGATTAATGCATTCTATGGGGCTAAGAATGGTCGTCCTACAATGACAGGAATCTAAGTGTCAGTGTGCAACATAGGTTGGATGTCTAGAACAATAAAATCAATAGAAAAATAAAATTTGTCTACCTGGACTAGTACATCCTCAACTACTCCCTTTGTGGTTTTCATAGGTTGATAAGCTAGTTGAATGTGATACTAATTGGTTTAAGCTTTTCTAAACCTATCTACTTATAAACAGTATATGAGAGTAAATTGACACTTGCTCCAAGATCAAGTAAATCTTGCTCAATTCTGAAGTTTGCAATTATACATTAGATTGTGGGACTCTTAGGATCTTTGTACTTGAGAGGGGCCTTGTGTTGAATGATAGAACTGACTCGTTCAGTAAAACAAAAATCCTCTTTTCTATACATTGATCCTTCTTTTCTCTATACAAAGGTCTTTTAAAAATATAGCATATGATGGGACTTACTTGATTACATCCAACTAGTGGATGCTAATCTTCTTTTGCTTAAGCAACTAAAATATTTTAGCATGATTGTTCAATGGCTAAGGCTACTTGACTCGTAGAGGAAAAGGTAAAGGAACAAGTTCTGATTTGTCTTTTTCATCAGGCAACTCTGCTACCTTTTGAATTGTTAGTTCAAACTCAACTAGTTCATTTACATGGATTGACTCATCTATTGGATCAAGGATTTTTGCTTTGATGGTCTTGTCAATCACTTTACCACTCCTCAATGTGATAATTGCTTGGACTTGAACCAGAGAGGATTCTAATGGTGAAACATTAACATAAGTTTGACCCTGTGGAGGTTTAGGTTAAGATGAAAATTTTTTTCCTTCACTATCGTGCTCAAAGACTAGGTCAACTTAGCTATGTGACTTTTGATGTCATCAATGGTCTGTGATATTTGGGCATTGAAAATTGAAACTCATCTAACTTTGAATGAACTAATTCATGGTATCTGATTAGCAAAAAATATTATGCATAATTTGCACATTTGCATCCTTTTGCTTCCATTGTAGTGCTTAGAATCAATGGAGAGGAAGGGGAGGCTTAATGCGTAGCTTGGAAGGTGACAATGCCAAGAACTGAGCAGAAACAGGTAAAAACCTATTAGTACGTTTGGTCAAAAAATTACCGGCAGGTTTTGGCTACTGGAGTTGGTTCTACCGAAAACCTTCTGGAAGCTTTTGGCTACTAGGGTAAAACCTACCGGTAGGTTTTACTGAAAACGCCTTTCTTCTGCAACTCTACACCAACTTGTCCCCTGAAACCCCTTACACACATACATGCCTCCCCATACCTAGGGGTGGACTTTGGAGGCCATTTTCATTTATGAGGATGAGAGAGAAATGGAGAGCCAAGGGAGTTGCTGGGTAGGTTGTTCCTAGCCTGTGCAATGCATCAACTCAGCCTCCTACGAATAGGAGGGTTGTCACACACCTAGGGGGACCTCCATGGACGAAAATGCAGCTGGATTTCACGTTATTGATTATTATTAAGGATATAGAGCATTGTATAGAGAGAAGCTAAAGCAAGAAAAGATAGTTTTAGAGAGAGAAAGCTTAAATTTTTGAATTTCTTCCACCCATTTCACTTGTAATCTTTTGTAAGACTTTTGTATGTTTCATTTATTATGTTTAATTTCATTTATTTCAATTCCGTTGCAAGATTAGTTACACATTTTAGATTCTACCATTGTTGTATTGAGTTTTTCATTTCTAAGCTTTTAAAATGGATTTCAATGCACTACTTTATAGTTTAACTTTTCTTGCTTTAATTTAAATTCCAATCTTAATTTCTTCACAATGTCTCTTTACTTCAAATATGTTCTTGCATTAAATATGAGTAGTTAAGCTTTAAGTTGGCTAATCCAAGGGAGAATTCCTCTTGGGTATGCTAAATCCACTCTTTTCCATTCCTCCTCGTATTGTAAGACAGTTTGGTTTGACTAGGTTGAGTGTGGACGTGGTTGTGAGTTCTTGATACACTGTAGACTTGTCACGGGGTATGCTTGAATCCTCACCTCCCGTTAAGTCCCATGCTTCCTACGAATCAATCAAACATCTAGGCACCATTGGAAGAATGTCTTGAGTTGATTTGGCATTCCTATTGGAACGACCTCTTAGGATTAGTCAACAGTTGTTTCAATTTCATTATAATCAAAAGCACAACTCAGCAAAACACAAAACTCAAATATTTTTACACTTTTCCATTTTTCACAAAATCACCTTCAACATAATTCACTTTCCTTCCTTAAGGACACGACATTGGAATACCAATTCCAAGTAAAACACGACCCTCAAAAGTCTCTCTGCGTTTGGGGAGTACTTTTGTACACACACACACATTTCATTCCCACACACATGTTTACCCCATTTCTTGCATCATTTCGAAGGAGAGTGACACTCACCTATCCCTATAAGCCATACACATATTAAGGGATAATGTTCGGAGATTAGGGTCAACGGAATAACTCAAGCAGTATCGTCTAAACTTCTTTTTGCAAAGGTTGGTAAGGTGAATATGGTTGTTAGGCCTGAGGTTGTAATGGAGGTGGACCTTTTTTCTGACTCATAAGCTGTGTGTTTTTCCAAATGAAGTTTGGGTGATTTTGCCACCCTAGATTATACGTCTCAGAATATGGATTGGAATAAAGCTTGTTAAAGTTGGAAATGGCATTGGGCTATTCCATCAAGACTTACATAAATGCTGGGATGGTAGGACATTTCCCCATGGGATGTCCTGACAAAGCACAAATTCCACACAACTGGTTAGTAGGAAATAGAATAAAAACTTCATTGGACTTTTTCATCTCTAGAACATCTAGCTTACGACACAAAGTAGCCTATCTAGCCCTCAGATCATCATCCTCTTTCAACACATATTTCCCTCCTTGGGATGTGGATGGTTTGGTTTTAACCATGTTTGGTGATGTCTTGTTCCACATTTGGGAACTCTTAGAAATGGTGTCAAAAAACTCGAATACCTCGTCAGAATTCTTTCACATGAATTCTCATTGGGCCATCATTCCTGCAAACTGACATAATGTGGAGGGAAGGGCGCATCATAAAAAAAAAAATCAACTCTAGTCCAACAATCAAATGCAAGATGTGGTCCAGCTTGGAGAAGATCCTTAAAACTCTCCCAACATTGGTAAAAATTTTCTCCCATTTTCACAGAAAAATTCATGATTTGACATCTCAATGCATTGGTTCATTTTACAATGACAAATTCTTGAAAATTTTAGTTTGTATGATTTGCCAACTTGGAATGGACTATGCTTTCAAATAATTTAGCCATTATTTGACTTTATCCTTCAAAGAGAAAGAAACAAATTTTAACCAGGCCATTTCGAAATTATCTTGCAATGCACCACATGCTTCCTCAAAATCCTTCATATGCAAATGTGAATTTTCAGACTCAAGATCGTGAAATTATGATAAAAGTTTTGTTGTCCCTGGTTTGATGTTAATATTTGGAACAATTTTGGGAAAAACAAAATATGATGGGACACTAGTGCGTGTGGGATGCAAATATTCTCTCAAAGGCCTCACATTTTGAACCACTTCTTGATATCTTTGATTATTCTTAGCCATATTTAATTCAAAAGAGTTTGATGATGCTTGTGATGAAGATGATGATGAACTAAACTGATTTATGACCATACAAATGACATGACAGACAAATACAACAAAATGAAATAAACAGCATATACATATAACACAATTTAAGTACTGGATTGTGGTACAATGGATTGTAGTGTGAGCTTAGTGGTTTGAAAATAACTTGTTTAAAAATATGAATTTGCAACAAACGAAAAAAGGCACTTCTTTAATTCGGGGATCGAGACATGCAGTTCATTGCTTGAGATTATGATATTGCTACCATACTACAATTAACTTCCACGTTAATGGTTAGTTAATAGGAAGATATTTAATATAACACCATAACACAACAACTGTTAGGTTAACCAAAAAGTATATGCACCATACTACAACAATTTAATCTATAAAGCCTGAAGGTACAATCATTCAAAGGTTTATTATGATAACTTGATTGGAAGGTCTATGCATTTATGAAAACATAGCTACGGATTATGTATTGAATTAAAAGCATTGAAAATGCCAAGACTTAATTCGCCAATATCCAATCTCCTAACTTTTACATAAAACCCAACTTAGTAATTCATTACAACTTGCATGAAGTACTTAAAACAATTAATATGGTATGGAATAACAGTAAACCCTAGTTTGGTACTTCCATGAACCCATGAACCATGAACATAACATAGGTTACACATTGGCAATACAAGGTACAAAACATTAAGGGAAAGTATCATCCATCAATAAAGGGAAGTATATAACAATAAAGCATAATTAAAAAAATGCACTTATCATAACTCGAGCAATGTTACACAAGTCCTTCCCCTTCACTAAAGTGCTAATGAAAAACTACCCAATCTTCATAGTCATAGACAACCTAGAAAAGTGGGTGATCTTCATTCCTAAAAATAAGTTTGGATTTATAATACAACACAATAAAATTTAAAACAAAGTTACTAACTCTTCCTCGAACTTAGATTGAAACACCACCACATTTCCTTAGCCAGGTCAAGGCTAGGAAAGTGAAAGAGGTTCATCCCTCAAGGAAAGAAAGGTCTTCAAGAAATGTAGAAGAGAGAGATTAGGCTAGGGACACCTTAAATTTAAAACTTAAAATTGAAATTGAAGAATTGAGAATAATTTGAAAGTCTGGCGAGAAGGGGGTATTTATAGGAGGGCTAGTTAGTTGTAGTTGCTGGAATGGTTTAATTAGAACTCTGGTTGCACAATCTGACCAATAGGAAGGTAGTATGCATAAGTTGGTTAAAGCACCATTCAAACACTAGCTTCCATCATCTGTACGATGGCTTTCCTTTGGAAATTCGACAGCTTCCTCTTGGGTGTCCTTTGCTGATGTTGGGTCCCACCATCCAAATGGTTAGCATCGTCCGGACTCCAGTAGTGTTAATTAAATCCTCCTTTTTATAGTTTTAGCCCCTCAACTCTCTATTTTTCCTCTTTTAGCCCCAAAATTTTCAACACAACATAATTTCACCCATTTGTAATAATATATTTTAATTTTAACCCTTTAAATATTAAATTGACGTAATTAACCCTCTAATCAAATACAATAATGGTCACAATAAATTGATGTACTTTCCTTTATCTATCTATTTTCACAAACCACTGTAACTCCTCGGTAACAACACGAAGAACCTGATTTGATCTTAATAGTACACACCCAATTATAAGGAGTCAAGTTTTAATATGTCTCATTGAAGTTTGAGGTTGATTCCATGGGTAATTATATGTTGAAAACATGGAACAAAAAAGAGGGAATGAAAACTAGGAAAAAGATTGTGAAATAGTGGATTATGGTGTTACCTTAGTGATTTGAAAAAAAGTTGTTTAAAACACGAATTTGAAACCAATGGAAAAGGCACTCTTTAGTTCAGGGATCAGGACATGCATTTCATTGCTTGAGATTATGTTATTGCTACTATACTATAATTAACTTTCATGTTAATGGTAAGTTAATCGAAAGGTACTTAATATAAAACCATAACGCATCAAATGTTAGGTTAACGGAAGGTATATGCACCATACCAGAATCAATTTACCCTAGCAATTCCGAAGGTGCAACCATTCAAAGGTTTACTGTGATCAGTAGATTGGAAGGTCTATGTGTTAATGAAAAATATAGCTCCAAATTATGTATTGAATCAAAATCACTGGATATGCCAAGACTTAACCCATCAATATCCTATCTCCCGTCTTTTTTATAAAACCCAACTTAGTAATTTATTACAACATGCATGAAGTACATAAAACAATAAATATTGTATGGAAATAACAATAAAACCTAGCTTGATACTAGCATAACTTAGGTTACACATTTGGAATACAAAGTACAAAACATTAATGGAAAGTACCATCCATCAATTAAGGGAGGTATATAACAATAAATCATAACTAAAAAATGCAATTATCATAACTCAAGCAAAGTTACACTAGTCACTCCCCCCTCACTAAAGAGTTAATGAAAAACTACCCGCTCTTCACAGTTATATATAACCTAGAAAAGTTGGTGATCTTCATTCCTCCAAGTAATTTTGGATTTACAATTCAACGCAATAAAATTTAAAATAAAGTTCCGAACTATTCCCCGAGCTTAAATTGTAAACTCCCACATGTTATATTAATCGGGTAATGTAACTGTTTAGTAATTATTATATAGGTAATGACGTATGTATGAATTATGTAGATTTTAAGAGTAAAAATAAAAAAGTTAGTTGAGGAAATAGGACATGTTGTAGAAGTTTAGAAATATACCGGAATCAAAGCACATTTTAGGTAAAATTTAAGTAGAAAGGATTTTGGATACTTTCTAGTATTTGGAACATAATTTTTTACCCTGAAATTTTGACAATAGATAGTAGACTTCCAAGGCTACAAAAGAGTATTTCACAAAAAATATTTCAAATCAACCTCTAAATAGGCTAAAACTTCACTTGAAATTTTAGCAGAAACTGGAATGACGTTTGAACGTCAAGTGACGTTTGAACATAAAATAGTCAACTACACTAGTGACGTTCGAACGTGACTTACGGATCTCTGATGAAAATCTAAAAGTACTGGGAGCAACCAACGTTTCAAGTTCTAAGTGACGTTCGAACGTGAGTTAATAATTTGCACTATTAACGTTCGAACGCCAAATGACGTTCGAACGTGACTTAAAAGTCTGGGTTCCAGATTCGCGATATGTGGATCATTTCTTCCAATATAAATACTTAAGCACACCTTCATTAGCCTCATTTCAACACTTCTGACCCTGAAGAGTATTCGAGAGGAAAAAAGAAAAGGAAAAACAACAGAGTTGAGGTTAGATTCAAGATCAAAGTTCAAGTTCTTCATACAACACTAAGGATTTAAGGTATGGGTTTCTTCTCTTTCTCTTACTTTGAGGTTAGGGCTTATGTCTATATGTACTCTTCTGACTTAAGATCAAATATATGTGTTATAAAACTACCATTCCTTGGTATTCTTGCAAAGATTAACATGTTTTAAACAAAGTTATGGTGGAATAGTTCTTAAATCTCTTTTTCTTGCTTTCAAACCCTAGTTTTCAAGAGAAGTGGGTTTTCCTATTGATTCTTCCTTGTTTTTGAATTTGAAACTCTAGTGCTTTGTGTTGAGTAATGAAATGATATTGTTGATGATCTCTTGCATTTTTCTTCAATTGATCTATGGAAATGAAACATGTAAAAATTTTGAGATTTGGGGAATGGTTGGTTATTTGAGAAAATTGTTTGTATTGTATTTCTGGTATGGTGTTTGGATGAACACGAGTGAGAGGTTCCTTGTAAGGATGTATGGTGTTTGGATAAGCACGAGTGAGAGGTTCCTTGTAAGAATGTTCATTCCTTCTCAGGAGGCTCCTTGTAAGGAGCTTGAGAAACAAAACATTGAGGGTGAGAGGTTCCTTGTAAGGATGCTCATGCCAAATAGGACAATATTAAATTATGTGTGGGATATTGGTTTACTTTTAGAAATTGTATGACTCATTGTTGGTAATTGGTTTCACCTTTCAGTTTAACTTTATTATTGTTCATAAACTAGAGATCTATTAAAATGTCATGATTTTACTTCAAAATGTTATATATACTATTTGTAAAATGATACCGACTTGTTTTACATGCTTGCAAAACCTTGTTTGAGTTTGGGATAATTTTTCTACAAAACTTAGTGCTCACCCCCTACAAATAATGTTTACTTTTAGATTTCTATAAAAGTAAGAGCCCGAAATAGATGAGCAAGTAACTTGGGAAGCTCAAGTGGATGGGAAGGTAGATCCGGAGGGGGATGTCTAGACTGTGCTTTTCGATTCTAGACTAGGAGATACCTTTTGAGATAATGTTCATGTTAGTATTTTGTTATTCCACTGCAAGATTAAGTTGGAATCTTTTTGTTGTCAATGCCTTAACTTGGTATATTCTTTTAGGATGTAAAGGCCATTGTTTGGCCTATTCGTTTGAATGATATTGTAAATATTCAATATGATGAATGAAATTCTCTTTATTTAGTTGCTCTCACGATATGAATGGTTTTATCTAGTATTGCCACCCAAGGTGTATTTTGGGGCGTTACAGATTTTGGTATCAGAGCTTAGGCTTTAGGTCTTACATGGGATCTGTAGGTTATGGATTACCACTAGAGATGTAGGATTAGGTTGAATGAAATAGTTGATTTAATTTTTATATACAAGTCTTATGCTAAGATCTATACATCCTAACCATGTCTTGTACATCAAGGAACTAAATTGTGAATTGATGTGCAGGATGAACGGTAAACAAGGGCGAGGACGTGGACGGGGACGTGGTCGTGGAGGCCAAGCAAGCCCACTACCACCACCACCTCCTGATGCCATAAACGACATCAATCAATGCTTAAGGGAGCTAACCACATCGGGGGAGCTCATCCTCTAGCTCAAGTGCCGAGCAACGGGGACGGCAACTGAAGGATGATCGTTCTTTGAGAATTCTTGAGGCAAAGTCAACTTACTTTCCAAGGGAGCTCTAATCCTTTGGATGCTGATAGATGGATCCGCCGAATGAAGAAGATTTGTGACGACATGGGAGTTGCTGATGACTTGCGGGTTGGCTTACCTACCTACTGATTCAATGGGGAGGCCAACCATTGGTGGGACTCAATGAAACGAAGGAGGACTACAGATGCACTCACTTAGGAGGAGTTTGACAAAATCTTCCGAGACAAGTACTTTTCAAAATCCATGAGGGACAAGATGAACATCGATTTTCTAGCTCTTCGCCAGGGTAGCTTGACTATGATTGAGTATGAGAGGAAATTTGATGAGCTATCTTGATATACCACCGAGTTTATATCTACCAAGACCAAGAGAGCCAAACGCTTTGAGCAGGGCTTGAGGCTGACTATCAGGGAGAAGCTAGTAGCTCTCAAGATCCGGAAGTATGGGGATCTTGCTGACAGAGCTACACTAGTGGAAAGGGACACAGAGGACACCCAGCGATGACAGTGCTTTGCAAGGGAAGGTCTGATCCGGACTAGGGCTGGCAGTAGTGGAGTTTAGAGAGCGGCACCTTATCATTGTCCAGACCAGGCAATGGGACCTAGACCTCAAATAGCATGAGGGGCCGGAGGTGTACCAGAGGGAGAAAGCACTAACCCATGATCCTGCTTTGCATGTGGAGGTGTGAGACATATTTGGGTGCATTGTCTGATTTTTCCACCTCAAAGGACTATCCAGACAGCAGGACATGTACAAGTAGACAAGCCACCACTACCAAGGCCACTATAACAGCAGAGACTGTTAGGAGCTCTAGCCCCTGGCGGTGCCACTCAAGGGAGAGTATTTGCTTTGACCCAACCAGAGGAAGATGCCTTCAATGCGTTGTGGAAAATATTGTTCTTCTTTATAATTCATGAGCCCGAATTTTATTTGATCTCGGTGCGACTCAATCGTTCATACGCACCACATATGCTCTTAATTTGGGATTGGCTTTGAAAAGCTAGAATATGTATTGAATATTGACTTGCCTACGGGAGAATAGTTGGGTACTAGGAGGGTGTGTAGAGGTTGTGTACTTTGAATTGGGGAACACGAATTGATTGTAGATTTGGTTGCTTTAAACATAAAGGGGTATGCCATCATCTTTGGGATGAATTTGTTATCCAAATTTCGAGCAATAATGGATTATTTCCTTAAGTGAATTTCCTTTCAATTGCAAGGAGGAGTAGTTTTCAGTTTCGTGAATGACTGAGATTCTCCTCATCCATTTCCTACTGTGGGTAGTAGATTTTTGAAAGCTAAGGCGGGGCGCCATTTGAGTTTCTTGGCTAGCTTGATGGGAGATGATCGGGATAAATTTCCCACGGATGTGGTGTTGATATTATCAGATTTTTCGGATGTCTTTCCAGATGAATTACCAGGGTTACCCCCACAAAGAGAGGTTGAGTTCCAGATTAATCTCAATCCGGGAACCGAACCCATATTCATTGCTCCTTATTGGATGTCACCTTTGGAGTTAAAAGAGCTAAGGAAGTAGTTGGACCATTTGTTGACCATTGGGTTTATTCGTTTGAGTACTTCACCTTGGGGAACCCAGGTCCTCTTTGTGAAGAAGCATGATAAAACAGTTCAGTTATACACGGATGACAATAAAGAATAAGTATCCGTTGCCAGGAATAGATGACTTATTTGATCAGCTGAGAGGTTTTAAGTATTTCACCAAGATTGACCTATGCACAGGGTACCATCAATTACGGATCAGGGAGGAGGATATTCCTAAGCCTGCTTTCCATACCAGGTATGGTCATTTCAAGTCCACGGTAATGCCATTCAGATTGACTAATGCACCTATAGCCTTCGGGGATTTAATATACATAGTATTTTGATCGTATCTAGATCAGTTTGTCATTGTGTTCATTGATGACATACTGATCTATTCACAGACACACGAGGAACATGAACGCCATCTCATGAATGTGCTCCAGAATTTGAGGGAACAAAAGTTATACGCTAAGGTGAATAAATGCAAGTTTTGGATGAAGGAGGTGAAATTCCTGGGCCACATGGTGTCGGAACAAGGTGTAGTTGTTGACCCAACGAAGATTGAGGCAGTGATGAAGTGGGAACCACTGAAGAATGTGACCGAAGTATGTAGTTTCCTGGGCTTAGCAAGTTACTAACGGAGATTTGTAGAAAGGTTCTCAAAGCTAGCAATGCCGATGATACGTCTTATGAAGAAAGGAGAAAAGTTCTTGTAGACTCAAGAGTGCTAACTAGCCTTTCGCACTTTGAAGGAGAGGTTGACGATGACACCTGTCCTGATTATTCAGAGTAGTGGGGAGGAATATGATGTGTACACCGATGCTTCATTACGAGGCTTGGGATGTGTGCTAATGCAGGGAGGCAAGGTAGTTGCTTATGATTTGAGACAATTAAAGGTTCACCAGCAGAATTATCCCATTCATGACTTGGAGCTTGCCGCTATGGCTTTTGCTCTCAAGTTGTGGAGGTGTTACTTGTATGGGGAAAAGTTTTAAGTTTTTTCTAGTCTCAAGAGCCTAGACAATATCTTCACACATAAAGACTTAAATCTCTGACAAAGAAGGTGGATTGAGTACCTAGAAGACTACGATTTCACACTCAACTACCATTTGGGGAAGGCGAATGTAGTTGCCGATGCACTTAGCAGGAAGTCTCGGGGTGAACAAAATGTTTTCATAGGTGAATGGAAGTTGAAGGATGCCCTTGGAGATTATGATCTATGGGTTGGAGAAGATGAATCCCGACTATGCTTGTTCAACCTTGTGGCTCAACCTACTCTCCAATGTAGAGTGACAGACTTGCAATGCCTGGATCCAGGACTAGAGTCGATTCAAGCTCGACTGGGAAATGGGGAAACAATTGAAGGATGGTCTCTGAAGAATGGAGAATTGAGATATAAGGCAAAGCTATGTATACCCGATGATTCATCTTTAAATGAGGAGATACTTGGAGAGTAAATTGCTCTAAGTTTGTTATCCACCCTGGAAGCACAAAAATGTATAGAGACATGAAGCGTCAATATTGGTGGAGGGGAAGGAAGCGAGATGTGGCTAAGTACATTTGAAAGTGCATGGTGTGCCAACAAGTGAAGATCGAGCATCATAAACCTGGAGAATTACTACGGTCCTTACCTATCCCAGAGGGAAAGTAGGATCACATCACCATGGACTTCGCGTCTGGCTTTTCATGGACGGTGCATAAGCATAATGCAGTATGGATCATTGTTGATAGACTCACAAAATCTGCTCACTTCTTGAGTATGAAAACCACATATACGTTAGAGACCTTGAGCAAGCTTTATATTCGAGAGATTGTTATATTGCATGGGGTTCCGCTCTCCATTGTGTCGGATTGTGATTCTCGCTTTGTGGTGCAATCTGGCAAAGTCTACAATGAGCTATGGCATCATAGTTACACTTTAGAACCGTATTTCATCCCCAAATGGATGGCTAATCTGAGATGGTGATACAAATTTTGGAAGATATGTTAATAGCTTGTGTGTTGGACTTCAAGGGAAAGTGGAGCGATCATTTTCCATTGGCGGAATTTGCGTATAATAATAGTTTTCAATCTAGCATTGGCATGGCACCTTATAAGGCTTTGTATGGGAGACCATGTAGATCACCAACTTGTTGGTTGGAAGCTGGAGAAAATTCAACTCATCAGGGAAAGACTACATAGGGCTCAAAGTCGATAGAAAAGCTATGCAGATAGAAGAAGAAGAAGACCATTAGAATTCAAAGAGGGGGACTATGTGTTCCTCAAGGTGTCACCTAAGAAGGGAGTGTTTAGATTTGGCAAGAAGGGAAAACTAGCTCCAAGGTACTTCGGACCATTTGAAGTGATCAAAGCAATAGGCAAAGCGGCGTATCAACTTCGATTACCTGCTCAGTTGTCAGGGGTGCACGACGTGTTTCATGTGTCGATGTTGAGGAAGTTCTAGTCAGAGACCACACATGTTATATATTTGGAAGATACTGGAGTTCAAGATGGAGCAACATATGAAGAACAACCGGTGAAGATTCTTGATACCAAGGGGAATGTGCTTTGCAATAAAGTCATCCAACTGGTGAAAGTCTTGTGGCAACATCATGGCATGGAGGAAGCTACCTGAGAACTAGAGTGGGAGATGCGAGAGAAGTACCTTCATTTGTTCTCTACTTGAGGTAAGTTTCGAGAACAAAACTTTCTTTAAGGGGATGGATTGTAAACTACCACATGTTATATTAACAGGGTAATGTAGCTGTTTAGTAATTATTATATAGGTAATGATGTACGTATGAGTTCTGTAGATTTTAAGAGTAGAAATAAAAATATTAGTTGAGGAAATAGGGCATGTTGTAGAAGTTTAGAAGTATTCCCGAATCAAAGCACATTTTAGGTAAATTTTGAAAAGAAAGGATTTTGGATACTTCCTAGTACTTGGAGCATAACTTTTTACCCTGATTTCCAATTGATCTGAAATTTTGACAGTAGATAGTTGACTTACAGGGCTACAAAAGAGTATTTCCCGAATAATTTTCAAATCGTCCTCTAAACATGAAAAAACTTCACTTGAAATTTCAACAGAAATTGAAATGACGTTCAAATGTCAAGTGACGTTCGAACGTAAAACAGTCAATTGCAATAGTGATGTTCAAACGTCAAATGAAGTTCAAATGTGACTTACGGATCTTTGATGGAAATGTAAAAGTACTGGGAGCAACCAACGTTTGAAGTTCTAAGTGATGTTCGACGTGAGTTAATAATTTGCACTATTAACGTTCGAACGCCAAATGACGTTCGAACATGACTTAAAACTCTGGGTTCCAGATTTGCGATATGTGGATCATTTCTTCCAATATAAATACTTTAGCACGCCTCCATTAGCCTCATTTCAACACTTTTAACCCTAGAGAGCATTAGAGAGGAAGAAAGAAAGGGGAAAACAAGAGAGTTGAGGCTAGATTCAAGATAAAAGCTCAAGTTCTTCATACAACACTAAGGATTTAAGGTATGGTTTTCTTCTCTTTCTCTTACATTGAGGCTAGGGCTTATGACTATATGTACTCGTTTGACTTTAGATCAAATATATGTTCTATAAAACTATCATTCCTTGGTATTCTTGCAAAGATTAACACGTTTTAAACAAAGCTATGGTGGAATAGTTCTTAAATATCTTTTTCTTGCTTTCAAACTCTAGTGTTCAAGAGAAGTGGGGTTTTCTCTTGATACTTCCTTGTTTTTGATCTCGAAACTATAGTGCTTTGTGTTGTGCAATGAAATGATATTATTGATAATCTCTTGTTTTTTTTTCTTCGATTGCTCTATGGAAATAATACTTGTGAAAAATTAGAGATTTGGGGAATGGTTGGTTATTTAAGAAAATTGTTGGTATTGTATTTCTGGTATGGTGTTTAGATGAACACGAGTGATAGGTTCCTTATAAGAATGCTCATTCTTTCTCAGGAGATTCCTTGTAAGGATGCTTGAAAAATAAAACCTTGAGGGTGAGAGGCTCCTTGTAAGGATGCTCATGCCAAAGAAACAAAACCTTGAGGGTGAGAGGTTCCTTGTAAAGATTCTCATGCCAAAGAGACAAGAGCTTAAGGGTGAGAGGTTCCTTGTAAGGATGATCATGCCAAAGGGGACAATATTAAATTATGTGTGGGGCATTGGTTTACTTTTAAAAATTGTGTGGTTCATTGTTGGTAATTGGTTTCACATTTCAGTTTAATTTTATTATTGTTCGTAAACTAGAGATCTATTAAAATTTCATGATTTTACTTCAAAATGTTATATATGCTATTTTGAAATGATACCGACTTGTTTTACATGCTTTCAAAATCTTGTTTGAGTTTGGGAGGATTTTCCTACTGAGCTTAGTGCTCCTCCTACAAATAATGTCTACTTTTTTGTTTTGTTTAGAGGAAGAGCCCGGAATTGATGAGCAAGTAACTTAGGAAGTTCAAGTGGATGGGCATGTAGATCTGGAGGGGGATGTCTAGACTGTGCTTTTCAATTCTAGACTAGGAGACAATTTTTTAGATAATGTTCATGTTAGTATTTTGTTATTCCGTTTGCATGATTAAGTTGGATTCTTTTGGGTGTAAATGCCTTAACTTGGCATAGTCTTTTAGGATGTAAAGGCCATTGTTTGGCCTATTCTTTCGAATGATGTTGTAAATATTCTATATGATGAATGAAATTCTCTTTATTGATGGATTTATTTAGTTGCTCTCACGATATGAATGGTTTTAGCTAGTAATGCCACCCAAGGTATATTTTGGGGCATTACATAAATTGAAACACTACCACACTTTCTTTGCCAAGGCAAGTCTTGGAAAAGTGAAAGAGGTTCAAGCCTCCAAGTAAGAAGAGGTCGTCAAGAAATGTAGAAGAGAGAACCTAGGCTAGTGATTAACCCTAGAAAGTGAGTAAATGAATTAGGGTTTAGGGTTAATTGTGTGTGTTAATTGATATAAAATGTTTGATTTAAGTAGCATTACGCCCATTATTTGAAAACCTTATTTTGTAGGGTTTTGTATGTAATTATGGAGAATTGGAGAGCCAAATAGCAAAAAGAGGAAGTAGGAAGAAAAACCAACAACTTGGACCATCCGGATGGTGTCTATATCATCCCAACAATAACCAAGGTCTAAAAGTCAACAAAGGAGGCTTCCATGCAAGAACTAGAGGATGACCACCATCCGGACGGTGGTGGTGGCATTCAAACGGTACCCTTAACCGCCTCAACTTCAAAGCTCTTCTCCCATTGGTTGGATGGTGCACCAAGTGATCCTATTAGCCAGTTCACTTACACTGACTTTGAGCAGCTTGGAAGGCCTATAAGTAGGCATGTTAGGGCATTTTGGACATGTTATTTTCCACTTTTTGGAGGAAAAGCTCTAGAAGAAAATGACACTACCCTAAACCTACCTTAACCAAATCTCTTTTTCTACATTCCTTGTTATTCCTTTCAACTTGGAGGGTTGAACCTCGCTCACTTTTCAACTCTAATTTGGTAAGCGAAGAGTGGGGGGTGTTCAACTATTCCTCGGGGAAGGATTCTTTACGTTTTCTTTCTATTTACGTCACTAGGAGGAATGATATTTTGTTACTCTTCTTGCTCGTCCATAGCAATGAAGAGTTAGTCTTTCTCTTACTCTTTAGTGAAGGGTGGAGACATGGGTAACATTGTTTGAGTAATGCAAATGTTGATGTTTATTTTTACTTTAATGTTTATACTTCCTTTAAATGATGGATGGTTTATATTTATGTTCCGTATATTGTATTATAAGGACTTAGGTTATGCTTATGGTTACAAGTACCAAGCTAGACTTATTATTTATTTCCATTCCATCTATACTTTATTATGTATTTCATGCATGTAGTTGGAATTTATGTAACAGTCAGAAGAATGGTTATAGATGAGTCAAGTCTTGCCATAGACAATACTTTTGATTCACTGCATAAACAGGAACTCCGTTTTCATTGAATGATAGACTTGTCGATCGAATAACCATAGTAAACCGTTTGAATGATTCACCTTTATATTTACGAGGGTTATTGGGTTTTTGTATGGTGCATAGACTCTCCGGCTAGCCTAACGGTTGTTGTGGTATGGTTCAATGTATACACTAGACCTACCGGTTAACTTTCTGTTGACTGTGGTTAATTGTTATGAGGTGGCATTTTCATAATCTTAAGAATTGGAATGCATGTCGAATCCCTGAACAAAATATTACCTTTTTTGACTTGTTGTAATCAAAATTTATTTTAAGTGTTTATTTATTAGTTTTTAAGCTCACACCACAAGCTATTGTAATACACACTACGTGCACAACAATTTTACCTTTTTCTGTCTACAAGTTTCCAGTAGATAACTCCCTAAGGATTGGACATTGGAATTCGCTAAGTAGTATTACAACTTCACCACTTATACTTGGGTGTACGATTAAGATCAAGTCAACTAGGGAAGCCTTAAACTTAAAAACTAAAATTGAAGACCAGAGAATAATTTGAAAATCTAGGTAAGAGGGGGTATTTATTGGATGGCTAGTGGGCAGTAGTTGCTTGAATGTTCCAATCAGAGCTCTGGCTGCACAATCTAAAAGTAGCATGCTTAAGTCAATTAAAGCCCTGTTTGGATGCCAACTTCCACTATCCAGTGGTGGCTTTTGTAAAACCCAGGAAAATTAAAACTTGATTAAAAAGAGCAAAATGGTAATTAGCCGTTATGGTGCAGGTTGAAAACCCAAATTTTATAGAACTCAGATGACCGAATAGACCTCACAGTTGTATTTGTATCCTGAAATCAAGCTGCCCTGCTTTCATTTAATTTTGAGATAGTCGAATTTTCACGTTTTACGAGGCAATTAAGTGTTGTGCGACTAAAATAACAGCGATCATTTTTTATTCACAGGACCCAAAAAATAATTTAAATTTAGTTTACTAAAAATACACTAAATTTATCATGGAATGTGATTTAATTGATTCGAGATAAAATTGGACCAATCAAAGAGAGATGTGCGGCGCAACCATGGCCAAGCATTTAGGGAGTATTTAAACGAAAAAATTCGATTTTGTCTCATTCTAGATTGCCATTTTCAAAAATATATATATAAAGAGAGAGAGAGAAGGCAAGGAGAGAAAACCTAAGTTCTTCCACCTTCCTCCTCCAATCTACAAAGATCTAATCGTTGGGTTGCATTGAGCCAAGAGTTAAAGTCGTTGTATGCAACGAGAGTTACTCAGCCATACCAAAGATCAAAGTTTTCCCTAAAATCTCAAAGCTTGTAAGGCTTGATTTGGGATATTTGGGGCTTCTTCTATGTAAGCATACTCTACGAGAGGTAGGGTTTCCCTCTTATCTAGGTTTATTTCCAATCTAAGTTTGAAATATGAAATGGGTAGGGTGTTAAAGATTAATTCTCATGTAGAGCACGTACCTAGCGTAAAAAGAATATGGAAAATGGGTATGAGAATATGTTAAAACCAATTCTTGTATGATTTGAGTTTGATGAAATTGCTTGATATGGATCATGAACTAGATTATTAGGCATGCAATGTGTTTATATATTTTGCCTACTAAGTGTTTGATAAAAGCCTTATGAATTCAAGTATGTTAGTTGGATTGATGTCACATGTGACATGCTTGGTAATGTTGTGGAAAATCACATGTTTATTATATGCTTTTAGATATGATGAATGTAATGATAGGAATTATAATTGAAGATTACATTTGTATATGTGCAGGGGCATTGCATTCGTGGGCATTTGATATGAGTGTGGGTATGTGTTCATGTTTTAATAAAACACCATCCTTAGTGGGTTGATATGAGGGCTTGGGAAGGTTGGACCGAGGTTTGACTGAGTCGCATGGGTTGCGTTAAAAATACATGTCGGGTAAAGCAAAAAGGGATAGATTCTGTGACACCCCAAAATCCAGGGTTTCGTTGATTTTCTATCAACCCATGGAATATCTGTGGATACCGAGTAACTCGATATCATGCCGTTATGCCCCATTTACCGGGGTCCATAATTTAACAAAATTTGGGCAGAGTCTCCTTTGTACGGGGAACTCTACCCAAAACCCAACCTGTGCAATATATCTTCACATGACCCATCCGAGGCCCAATATAAAATATTGACCACACCGGGTCCAATTATCCATACTTGTATCAAAACATGCAATATTCACATACAACATTTCATATTCACATCAACATTCCAAGTAAGAATAGGCAATTCTAGGTTGGAATTCTACCATTCCATGCTATGAAATGAGATGAAACTCACTCATGCATCATGATCCGAGTCCTCACCAACTCCCACAACACAATGAAATGCACTCGTGTAGTGTAACTGTCATTCGACAAAAAATCCACCCAATGATCGTTTGAAAATAAAGTTGTTTTATTATAAAATCAAATCATTGATGGGTGTTATTCATTGAATTAGTACTTTTATAAATCAAAATCTTGTGTCTTGTTGGGCAATGGATTTTGGATTTTATACCACTGGTTTCGTATACCATACTACACTTTTCTTGAATTTCACCACAAGAGAATGTATAACCAAATTGTCGGGTCTTGCACCCGGGGGGGATCTACCCCTTCTTGCTATACCCGACACAAGTTTTTCATGCAACATGCGGCTCAATGGGATCTTCGATCCGAGTTTACCTATTCCACATGTTTATCACCAAGAATGGTGTTTGATTAACCATGCATACACACACTACACTCATGCCTAAGCCCATGAATGTGATGTCTCCATACCTATGCAATGTAATGAACCATATGGAATGAGTGTCATATGAACCAATTAAACCATACATTTCAATATGTATCATGCGCAATTATATCATATGCATTTAATCTCCAAAAATCCATAATAACGTCCAAACATCAACTAGCATATTTTAACATTTATATCCAACACAATTCGCAAGCATGTTATTACATATTCTATGCCAACAACACACTTAAGTCACAAAGCACATTATAACACTTAATGGCCCACAAAAATCAGCCCCAAATTAGACCACATAGCAGCCCCAACTTAGGCCACCAAAACAGCCCAAAAACAGTCCATTTGGACAGCCCTTGGACACCTCACATACAACCTAATTTCAGCCCCTAAAATAGTCCAAAAAAAGTCCCTTTTTAGTGCACAAAAATAGTCCATGAAAGAACACAAATTCAGTCCATGAAAATGCTAAAAAACAGTCAATTTTAGTCCATGAAAGTGCACAAATTCAGCCCATACAATTGCACAAAAACAATCCATTTTAGTCAATAAAAACAATCCATGAAAGTGCACAAATTCAGCTCATGCAAGTGCACAAAAACAGTCCATTTTAGTCCATAAAAACAGTCCAAAAGCAGTCCATTTGGACAGCCTATATGTAGCCCCTTTTTAGCCACTAAAATATCCTATAAACAGCCATATTTCAGCCACAAAACAACCACATAACACTCACATTTCAGCCCCTTAAGGTAGGAGTAAAACCATAGTAGGACAAACCCTACCTCTTGTAGCGTGTAGAAAGTGGTAGAACATGTAAAAATACCAATCAAAGCCCAAGAACTTGATTTCTTCAAAATCTTTCCTTTTGATCTTTGGTGAAATCCCTCATTCTTGGTACGTACGCGTAGCCCTTGTCGAGGAGATGAACTTTGATTCTCAGCTCGACGGATTCTGACCGACGGAACTTAGGGAATTGACAAAGAAAGCTTGGAAAACGAAGGTTTTCTCTCTTCTCTCCCTATGGCCTGCCAAAGAGGGCTGAAATGAAGATGTTTGTGCTAAAAATATGATTTTAGCTCCTATTTATAATTTTAAATACTTGGCTCTAATCGCGCCATACGCCCCCTCTTTTTCGGGTCCGTTTTCGTCAGGAAACGATTTATTACATTATAAGTTAAGTTCAAATTAATCTTATTTGAACTTTTAATCAATTATAATTAAATTTTAAGTTTCTCATTTTTAGGGGCCTTGGTGAGGTCATCCGCACCCAGTCGCCTCGAACGACGTGCAAAAAATCCAACTTATCTTGAAATTCAATAGGGTGACTATATTCCACGATACGAGTCCAACAGCGAAGTCCGTTGTGTTTTATGAGATCTAGAGAACACGTAATTTAATTTCCACATTATAGTGGTAAATTATTTTGCCCTTTTTCGAAAAAAAGTTCAAATTTTTCCAAGTTTTACAAATTCTCCCATTGGTGCAAGGCCCAATTATTTGGATCACTCACTCGCCTGAAGGTGAAATTCCAAAAAAGTCCAATGGTGTTCTTAAAATCGTAGGTGTGATGCCCTCAAATGTCGTGTCGATTTGGTAGACCGTTGGGGTGATATACATAAATTACCTACCCAAAAAAGACAAAAGTTTTATAAAATGGCCTTTGGATGTCTAACATCCATAGTAGGGCTTGGAATGCCCGGATGCATACACATGACATGATATGGGAACCAATGGGGGGCTTTGGTTTGCATTGCATACCTGAGTTCCCATCTCAAGGCATGGCATGGAAGTGTGGCATTTATTTATGAAAAATATGTGTTTGAATGGATGCTTGATGACTTCCATGTGACATTTCATATGCATCTAGGTTCGGGAGTAGCCTCCTTATGAGATACCCTATTGAGTGTGGCTAACCTTGTATGGAGATACGTTTTAGGTATTAGACAAGCTTCAGCGGATGGCCCTCACTTGGGCCTGGGTTGATGACAGAATCGGGTAGTGCCTCTTGAATTACATGTTGTAATCCCTTGTATATTTTGTTTTGGTCATGTATAAACTATGTGCAAAACTTATACTTTGACAAAGGCATGTAATGGGACTCTCTTGGAAAATATTTTTTTGTATAAGAATGAATGTTGTATGATTTGTGTGATTAAAAGTTGGGATTTGGGAAATTTAAAGAAATATGAGTCCTACGTACCAGTACCTCGTAGGTACCTAGCTTCCAGTGGGCTCAGGTACGGGTACCTATGCTCAAAAGTACCGATACCCCATTGATAATAGGCCTAGGTACCGGTAACAAGTCTTATATGTACCGGTACCTGGCATCCAGGGGGCTCAGGTACAAGTACTCTTTATTAGAGGTACCGGTACCTATTCCCAAAAATAATATTTTTAACTTAAAACGCTTATGAGCCTTCATGTCATGAGCTCTTTTGTTTGGATGATGTAAATGATTAAATTTTAAGTCCTAGACTTGGGATGCAGACCTTGGAATGGTTGTATGGTTAATGTACGCACAAATTATGCATTAGGAAGGGCTCCCGTGCAAAGGATACTCTATCGGAATTCTATTGTATTACAATCGTGGTGAATGTGGTGTAACAATGTGGTATTAGGTTATACAATATCCATGGGTATTCCACAGGTTGATGAGTGATCAACGGTTTGAAAAAGGACCCCCAGATTTTGGAGTGTCACAACTTAGTTTCAGATCTTAGTTTCCTGATTATGCTGCAACTTGAGGGTAGTTGGGTTAAGTCATTGCATTCATTATGCATTACATGTTATGTGCATTAAATGCTATATGTTGTGTGATATGATATTATATGCATGGTTAAATATGTATGTGGATGAGACACTAGGGTTTGAAAACATAAAATTGGGGTCGAAAAAAGGAAAGATGGAGAAAGTTTACGGTTTGAGCGTCTATTGGTGGGTGACATACCTCCTACCAGTGAGTGAAAGAGAATGTGTTGCAGCCAAGAACCAAAGCCCGAAGTAACAAAGAGCTAACGTTCGAACGTTGACCCACGTTCAAACGTCCACTGGAGCTTTGACAAGATCAGACTGAAGACATGGTGTGTTGTAGTAAATTGATAACAAGTTCTGAATGGAGTGTGGAAGGAGATTTCCCTAGAGGACCACAGGCCATGTGACATCTGGGTGATAAGGACAGATCCCAGCTGGCGTTTGAACGCTTTTAGAGCAAAGGTAGAAGAAACGTTCAAACACCATGCACTGTTCGAATGCCCAAAAAGCAAAAGTAGCAACAACGTTCAAACGCTAACTAACGTGCACACGTCCTTGACAAACTCTCTGTAGAGTATTTGGCTTTTCACTTTGACTTAGGCGGCAAGTACTATTTATTCATCTCTCTTTTCCTTCTCTTTGCCTATAAATACTCTCATTTTTGGAAAAGAAAGGGGCAGCACTTCTACTTCCTAATGTTATTTGTTTTCTCTTTGGTAGAGAGTTGGGAGGCTTAGACTCCCACTCATTTCTTTACATTCATGTTTACATTTACTTAAGAGTTTTAGTTCCTCTATTTACTGTTAGTATTTAAATTTATGTTTACAATTGCTTGTATTAAGAATTTTATTTCGCTATTTACATTTAGTCTTTACATATATGCTTCTACATACATTCCTTTGTTTATGTCTTTCACTTCTATTACTTGAGCTTCCTTCTTTCTTAGAGGAGTGAAACTCTTTCACTTTTCTAGAGGTTTGCCAAAGCCATGAAGAGTGGAACGTGATTCACTCATTCTTTGTTGAAGATTGACTCCTTGTCATTGTGCTTTTATTTTACAAAGGTCTCTACTTAGAGGAATGAGCATCACTCACTTTTCTAGCTTTACCAAACTCATGAAGAGTGAATAGTATCTCATTCACTCTTTAGTAAGAGGTGAAGGGCATGTATAAATTATTCGTAAGTTATATTTATGCACTGTTCTAATGCTTAATGTTTATCCCCTTGTTTATTGTATGAATGATTGCATCAAGCAAAGTTAAGATACTTTGTATAATCGAGAGTCTTTCTATGACACAGATGACTGTTGCATGGAAAGACTCCTCATTTCA
Source organism: Ilex asprella (assembly GCA_023539305.1). Classification (NCBI taxonomy): domain Eukaryota; kingdom Viridiplantae; phylum Streptophyta; class Magnoliopsida; order Aquifoliales; family Aquifoliaceae; genus Ilex; species Ilex asprella. The sequence goes on along the minus strand of CM042194.1, from coordinate 13,887,699 downwards.
AGACAAGTACCTCGGCTTGATCTTCATGACTACCCTTTAATCATCCCTGTTATTGTACTTCATTTAAAGAATGGAATATTGCAGTCATGGTTGATGTCTTATAGAAACAGTTGCTTGTCTGTAGACTAGTTAAGTCTTGGCACAGACAATTCTTGTAAACTTCTAGAAAGACATTGGAACCATGGTCTTAATTCTCATAGTCCATCTTCAACTTCCAATTAACTTATTGTTGACATGGGAGTTAATTGAGTTATTAAGCATAAGTATAATAAATCGGATAATTGACTACATGTCCTGAATCTCGAACTAAGGAGTGACTTTTATTTCAATTGAATTTACCTTATATTTTGTCTAGAAAACCTTCTTGGAAAGAATTTCATATTCAATCCAAGAAAAACCTCCCAATCTCACAACTATGAATCCCAAAGGCTACAATCAATTGATCTTCATCACTGCTTACTTTGAAACGCCAACACAACAAGTTCCCTGTGGATTCGACTCCGGACTCAAATCGGATTATTACAACAGCTTGACCGTCTGCACTTGGGTGTACACATTTCGGAGCAAGACAAGTTTCTGGTGCCATTCCTGGGGAACCTTTGTAAAAGTGTTTTAAGGTAAAAGGTAAAAAGACCTTTTTTTTTTGTATATATTCTTTAGCTTACTGTAAATAATTTGTTTTGTTTGCATTTATTTTATGTCTGAGAACGTTCGTCACTATAAAAAGTTACCAGCAGAATCTTCAGGGTCTGTGAACTAGTCTGAACCAAATTCACCTAGATCAATAGCAGAACCTTGTGAGAGTATTATGATAAATAATGATAGAAATAGAGAAGTTTCCATAAGGGATGATGAAGAGCCTAACATTCAAACTTTGAGGGATTACTTGAATCCCACAAGAAATAGTGTCCCCTCGTGTTTTGTATTTCTTCCAGATGCACCCCTTTTACTTTAAAGCCAAGGACTGCACAGTTGTTACCTGTTTTTCATGGGTTGGATACCGAAAATCCGTATCTGCACATGAAAGATTTTGAAGAAGTGTGTGGAACATTTCAAGACAATTTGAACTTGCCAAGATGAAACTTTTTCCTTTCTCTTTAAAGGACAAAGCTAAATAATGGCTAAATTCTTTAAAATCTCTTTCCATGCCGGCCTGGTAGATCTTTTAAAATGAATTTTTTAGAAATTTTTTTCCCTTACATCGGACCAACACACTTAAAAGGCAAATCATGAATTTTTTGGTGAAAGAAGGGAAAACATTTTACCAAAGTTGGGAAAGATTCAAAGAACTACTTCAAGCCTGCCCACACCATGCTTTTAAAAATTGGACTCTAGTAGGAATTTTTTATGACACCTTGCCCACAGACTACGTCAGGTTTGTCGAAATGGTGGCCCAATGAGAGTTTATGGGTAAAAGTCCAAAGGAGGCATTCTATTTCTTTGACACCATATCTGACAGTTCTAAGATGTGGGACTCAATCGCGCCTACCATTAGTGAAGCCAAACCATCCACTTCCCAAGGAGGAAAGTATGTCTTGAGGGAAGATGATAACCTGAGAGCAAAAATGTCTACTTTGTCTTGAAAGCTTGAAGCTTTAGAGATGAAAAAAATTCATCAAGTTGATATTGGCCCTTCCACAGAACAAGTGTGTGGAATCTGTGCATTGATAGGACACCCTATTGGGGAATGTCCTACCATCCCTACCTTCAAAAAAGTCTTGTTGGAACAAACAAATGCAATCTCCAACTTCAACAAGCCTTACTCCAACCCATACTCTGAAACATACAATCCAGGGTGGCGAAATCACCCGAACTTCAGTTGGAGGAACACACAACCCACTCCCATGAACCAACCACAAAATACACATCCACCACCTCAGGGACCTTCCGCATATCAACCATACCAACCACCACACCAAAGGAACCTTGAGGATAGACTGAGCCAGTTCATGCAAACCCAAATGAACTTCAATGCCCATTCCACCTAGTCTTTCACTGAGTTCAAAGGATAGAATATTCGTTCCTTCGAAGATCTTAAAAGCCATATTCAAAAGTTGACTCAATCCATGAGCACACAAGAAAATGGCAAGTTTCCCGCCCAACCAGAACCTCTACAAGACCAAGTCTAAGTTGTCACCACACTGAGAAGTGGCAAGGTGATTGACAAGACCATCATAGACATGATAATTTCAAAGTCAAAACCTGAGTCAATCCCAATCAACTCATTAGTTGAGCCTGAACTGGCAATTCAAAAAGACCTTGAGTCTATGATAGAACAAGATCTAGAACCTTCTGAGGAAAGAGAACCTTCAAGTTCAATTCCTGCTCCTTTCCCTCATAAAAGTTCAATCCACACAAAAGTTGAATCATCAGCCTAAAATTTACAAGCTTTTCAAGCAAGTAAAAATTAACATCCCACTTCTGGATGCAATCCAACAAGTACTATCTTATGCCAAGTTTCTAAAAGACTTGTTCACAATCAAGAGAAGCTAGAATGTCCAAAAAAGAGCATTCCTAATAGAACAAGTCAGTGCCTTGTTGCAATGCAAAACCCCTCTAAAATACGAGGACCCTGGATGTCCAACAGTATCATGTGTCATTGAAGATTTCAAGATAGAACAAGCACTATTAGACCTTGGAGCTAGTGTTACTCTGCTACCCTACTCTGTCTACCAGCAGTTGGGTCTAGGTGAACTCAATCCCACTTGTGTCATACTCTAGCTAGCAGACAAATCTGTTAAAATCTCTTGGGGCATTGTTAAAGATGTGCTTGTCCACGTGGATATCTTTGTCTTCCATGTTGTCTTCATTATTCTAGATGCTCAACCAACTTTACATTCGGAGAACCAAATTCCTGTCATTCATGGTCAACCCTTCCTAGCAACTTTCAATGTACTAATCAATTGCAGGAATGGGGTTATGAAATTAAATTTTGGGATCATGACTCTTGAGTTGAATATTTTCAATATTACTAAACACCCAGGAGAGGATGAGGAAGAAGGGGAAGTGAACTCCATTGAATTGTTGATACAGGAAAATCTGAGTGACACATTCTGTAAAAACTTGATTGAATCATCTCTACTAGAGTCCATCTCATTTGATTCAACAAATGATGACCCAAATACAAAAAATTGCCCGATGCATGCTGTTCAAACATGGGTCCAAAAATTTGAGGAACTCTCATCAAGTGGTTCAAAGTCACTATCATCAAGTGACAGGTCACCAAAGCCTGAATTGAAGTCTCTCCCATCTGACCATAAGTATGCATTTTTAGGAGAAGATGAGTCATACCAATGGTGATTTCTTCTAAGCTCACAGACTTACAAGAGTCAAAATTGATTGAAAATCTTAAAAGTCATAAAAGCACCATTGGGTGGACCATCGCTGACTTGAAAGGTATAAGCCCGTTGATCTGCAATCATGCAATATACCTTGAAGATGACTCAAAAACTCTTGTCAAATGCAGAGACGACTGAATCCTCATATGAAGGAAGTTGTGAGAACTAAGGTACTCAAACTCTTAGATACAGAGATAATCTTTCCTATCTCTGATAGTAAATGGGTAAGCCCAACCAAAGTTGTACTGAAAAAGTCTGGGGTTATAGTGGTCAAAAATGATGCAAATGAACTAGTGCCAACTCGAGTCATCACAGGATGACGAATGTGCATTGACTACCGAAAACTGAATTTGGTAACTAGAAAAGACCATTTTCCTCTTCTATTTCTTGATCAGGTTCTAGAAAGAATTGCAGGCGATGAATATTACTGTTCCTTACATGGATATTTTGGGTATAATCAAATTGAGATAGCCTTAAATGATCAAGAGAAAACCACATTTACATGCCCCTTTGGCACCTTTGCATTCAAAAGGATGTCATTTGGACTTTGTAACGCTCCTGCAACATTTCAAAGGTGCATGCTAAGCTTATTCAGAGACATGGTTGAAAAAATTTTGGAAGTATTCATGGATGACTTCTCTGTTTATGGTGACTAGTTTGATTTGTGTCTGACAAACATAAAAAAAGTGTTAATAAGGTGTAAAGAAGCCAATCTGGTGCTTAATGGGAAAAAATGTCATTTCATGATAACACAAGACGTTGTCTTAGGTCACATTGTGTCGTCTGAGGGCATAAAAGTTGACAAAGAAAAAATTGATCTAATTGAAAATCGATCAACACCCAAGACTGTAAAGGATGTCCGATCATTCCTTGGACATGCAGGTTTTTACAGGAGTTTCATAAAAGACTTTAGTACCTTAGCAAAACCCATGTGTTATCTCCTGAGTCGGGACGTAATCTTTAATTGGAAAGAAGCATGCCCGAAGGCTTTTGACAAGCAGAAGTGCATGTTAATTTTTGCTCCAATAATGCAACCCCCTGACTGGAGTCTTCCCTTTTAACTAATGTGTGATACAAGTGATTATGCTGTAGGTGTTGTATTGGGACAAAGAAAGGATAAGAAACCACATGTAATTTACTATGCAAACAAAATTTTGAATGATGCTAGAATAAATTATTCAACAACTGAAAAAGAATTACTTGTTGCAGTTTTTACTTTGGACAAATTTCATTCCTATCTTGTTGGTTCTTCTGTTACTGTATTCACTGACCATGCAGCCCTAAAATTCCTGCTCACAAAGAAAGATTCCAAATCGAGGCTTTTATGATGGGTACTCTTACTCTAAGAATTTGATCTTGTCATTAAAGACAAGAAGGTGTTGAAAATGTGGTGGCAGACCATCTGTCCAGATTGACTTATGAATTTCACGAGGATGGACTGCGAATCAATGAGAAATTTCCTGAAGAACAACTGTTCATAATTAACAAGACTCCATGGTACGCAGACATTGCTAATTTCCTAGCTATTGGAACACTCCCTCCATCATTCACTCCCATGGATAAAAAAAAATTTCTGAGGGAGGTTCGTAACTTCTTTTGGGAAGATCCATGTGTATTTAAATACTGTAAGGATCAGATCATATGGTGTTGCATCCCTGCCCATGAAGCAACCAAGTAACAACATTTTGTCATTTTGAAGCATGTGGTGGCCACTTTTCATCAAGGAAAACCGCTGCAAAGATCTTGCAATGTGGATTTTACTGGCCCACACTTTTCAAAGATGTCCATGCATTTTGCTTAACTTGTGTTAGATGCCAAAGATTGGGAAACATTTATAAAAGAAACATGATTTCCTTAAACTCCATTCTGGTGATTGAAGTTTTTGACTGTTGGGGCATCAATTTTATGGGACTATTCCCCCATTCCTTGGGCTATCTCTACATTTTAGTGGCAGTAGACTATATATCCAAATGGGTTGAAGCGATTCCATGTCGGAATAATGATCACCAAATGGTGATCAAATTTTTAAAAGAAAATTTGATGAAAAAATATCTGATTTTTTATAAAATTACAACTCTTTATCACTCACAAACTAGTGGACAGGCTAAGTCAGCTAATTGGGAGATCAAATTAATTTTAGAAAAAATGGTAAATCTGGATCACAAAGATTGGTCATCAAGATTGACTGATGCACTCTGGGCATATCGTACTGTTTTGAAAACAATTTTGGGCATGTCTCCCTATCGATTAGTCTATGGAAAGTTGTGTCACCTACCGGTAGAATTGGAACATAGGGCATACTGGGCCATTAAAGCAATGAATTTTGACTTGGACAAAGCTGGACTCTCAAGAAAACTTCAGATAAATGAATTGGAGGAATTGAGAAATGAAGCATATGAGAATGCTAAAATTGCTAAAATCAGGATGAAAATTTTTCATGACAAAAATATTGTGTGAAAGTCTTTTGAACCTTTTCAGAAAGTCCTGTTGTTTAATTTAAGACTCTACCTTTTCCCTGGTAAGTTAAAGTCGAGATGGACTGGGCCATACATTGTCAAAAAGGTATTTGAACATGGAGCACTAGAAGTGGAAAACCCATCGAACGGTAGTATCTTTACAGTTAATGGCCAGAGGTTGGAACCATTTTTGGAGGATTTAGTTAAAAATGTGGAAACCGTTATTTTAATGAAACCCGAATATCCCTCCAAGAATAGCGCTTGCCGACACTCAAAGGGTCGGATCAAGTAAAAACCCGACCCAAGGAAACATCATCATGAGACCACCACCCCTTTTCCTATCTTTTCCCACCTGTCTCTATTGGCCCCCCTCACTTTTTTTTCTTTCTTTTTCTTCTTCTTCGCTTTCTGTTTTTCTGCCTCGTCTTAGTTTTATTTTTTCTTTCTGTTCTACTTCGTCTTTCTTCTTCTTTATTTTCTTTTCTATGGTGCTGCAGAACCGACCATACCAAAACAAACAATGTCTATGTACCCCAAAGATCAGATCCCTGTTCTCATGATTTACATTATTTTACTCTATTTTTTATGGGTATCCCGCTCCTATTCGCACTCACACACAAGGCTTACAAACCTACCCTAGACCCAGATCTGCACAGGGAGGATTAACATGGGAATTTTGATTTGTAGGTATCAGCGGAAGCACGAATTTCAACCTTTCAACCCCATTTGCATGATCTATACTACTAAATTCAAAACATTGGGGACAATGATCAATTTAGGTTGGGCGTGTGAGATCCTTCGTATTTTGTTTTTTTTTTTGTAGTTGTACCCATATCGTAAATTTTTAAAATTTTTATGTTGTTATTTATGTTGTTGTTGTTCCGATCATATTGTGCACTTTGTCTTGTTTATTGTATGTCTGTGGGTCGGTTTAAATCGTCTTTGTGACTAGCAGACGTTAAAAAACCAGATAGTGAGTCTTAAAACGTAGGAAGCATAGATGTCAAATTTTTTTGGTTTAATCTGGCAGTTCTACGAACTTTTCCATCAGATGTGCATACTGTGTTCATGAGAAAAACAAGACTAGTAAGGAAAGACGAGATCCGACAAGAATAAGCGAAACCCCTATGTGGCAGAAGCAGTTTTGCTAAATGTTGTTGTTCCAAGAGACTTGGTGCCTATAAACAGTGTGGCAGAGTCTTTCACAAAAAGTTATACAATCAGTATTCTGAACCAACTTCCGGTTGTGCACTCGATCGATTAGACTAGATAATGAATAGGCAGAGTAAGGATTATCTAGATACGCCATCATATTCTGGTACTTTGCTTAACCGATTTGTGCGACATAAAATTAGAAGTGACTGCTAGATCAAAAGACACGGAGACGGAGGATGACTTGAATTAGACTACTTTTAAAACTGTGGAAATTTTTGTTTTGGGAATGAAATCCAACAGTCCGAATTTCTTGAAAATAGTGTGAAAAATTTTCTTTGTTTTGTACATACTCTTTAAACCAAATGAAAACATGGGTCAAGTAAGGAATGTTCCAAAATACTAGCCTCAAGCGTGGGTAGGGACTTATCCAGAGACGCCATGAATTTTTGTTTTAAACTTGTGTTAATAAGCCTTCTCTGATTGTATATAATGTAGTGTAGAAAATTTTTATTTTTTATTCAATGTTCGAACGTCATTCAACATTCAAACGTTAGTTGCTTATAGTACTCTACCTCTGATGAAACTCTCTACTGGAACCAAAAGTACTGGGAGCTCAGCTCGTTCGAACACCAATAGACCATTCGAATGAGATTTAACGTTTGAACGCTAATAGAACATTCGAACGACATGACCTTATAGTACTTTGGTCTATGACATAACACAAAAGTACTGAAAGCTAGCAACGTTCGAAATTCACTCCATGTTCGAACGATAATTTAAAAATCCTTCTAACCATCTTCAAACGTCTCAGCCCAGACAATAAAAGCTTGCATCATTTTTTTCAGCTCAAAATTCCCAATCCCTCTCAAATCTTCAAAAACTTTAGAATCCTTTTACATTCCACAAAGCTCAATTCACCTTCATTCTTCTAAAATACAAAAAATCGACCCTCCCCTACTCATTTCCACCTCAAAAGCTTCATCCCCACACTAAGAAGTCCAAGATTTCAGCACCTACTCAAGCTCCTCAACATTCAAATGCCATGCCAAGAATGAAGTTGCCTGCTAGACACAGTCAACCAGTGAGCCAAGAGCCAAACTTTGTTGAGGAAGTCATAGTAGAAAGAGAGGGGTAGCAAAGGACAAAGAGGTACGATCGAACAAAGTTTCCCAGCTCCTTAAAGGCTAAAAAAAGGCTAAAAGGTATGCAAATTTCTACCATAGGCATGCGATTGTCTATGAGAGGGATGTTGTAATCTTTGATTTTGTTGAGCTTGGAATAGAGGAGGAGATGGAGAGGAGGAACTGGGTATGGTACTTAATGAACGAAGGGGGTCCTGTTGTTGACTTGGCGAGGGAGTTTTACTCCAACGCCGAGATCATCAACGGGACGATCCGTACTTATGTTAGAGGCACCCACATTGATGTGGATAAAGCCTACATTACCGAGGTGAGGCAAGAAATACCTCGAGTGCAAAACCCAACATATCCCCCAAAGAAAAATGTGCCTATGAATGTTGTGGGAAAGGAGTTGACTGGGGAGAATGATTTTTCATGGTCGGGGCAAAATGTTCTGAAATAAGGGGAGTTGACTAGCAAGTAAAAGATGGTGAATCCAATTGCAGTCTCTAACTTGGCTCCCTTGAGATGAACCAATGAGATCTTGCCCGACATAGCACGATTGCTTTATTTAATTGGGAAGGGGCATAGCATTGATCTCCCCTCCCTTATCCTGAGTGAAATGAAAAAGTGATGCAATCCATAAGATGCTCAAGGAAACACAAATTCGAAGATGTGAAAGATAATAGAATTGGGCCGGTTACGAGAGCACGAGCAAGGAAGTTTAAGGAGGTACTCAATGGTTTAATTCAAGAGGCATGGACTCAAGCAAGTTCGTGGAGGCCCATGGAGCATGATCCACTTGGGCAACAAAGATTCATCAATATAATTCAAGTTCTAGAAGAATCCGGCTAAGGTTAAGCTTACATTGGCCCGTTGATGTTAAGGCCTCCAATTTATTTAAAGGATTATTATTTTTAGAATAAGTGAGCTTGAGGATGCTTGGTCCACTTGTTTTTTATTTCTTATGAACTAGGGTTGTCATAGTTACTGTAGCCCGTTACTGTTCACGCTACAGTAATGTGCACTATTCACTTTTTTAGTCTTTAGTTGTTTCCTATTTAAATTAGGATTTGTTTCCTATTTAGATTAGGATTTGTTTCCTTAGTAGATTAAGATTTGTTTCCTTATTAGATGAGGATTTGTTTCTTTATTAAATTAGGATTTGTTTCCTTGTAATGGCTAGCCTTTATAAATAGGCATTCAAATCAATGAAAATTCAGATTATTATTCAGCAAATTGTGAGAGTATATTTCTCTTTGGTTCTTTGAAGAACTAGACAAACTTATCGGGATTTCCTGTGGCGTTCACTATCGACTTATCAAATGGATTTCCATACCGTTTGTGGCGTCTTCCTTTAAACCAAGGTTCTTGTTTCACAAACAGCGGGTTGAGGTCTATATACCAAGGTTCTTGTTTGTCGTAAACAACTGGTCGAGGTCTTCCATTCAACACTGAACGTAGAACGATCTTGGGTTCCTTTTCGTTGTTGGTTCTCGTT
>CM042194.1:13841726-13863131 GCA_023539305.1 Ilex asprella | reverse complement strand
AAAGCTCTAGAAAAGTGGAAGAGTTTCACTCCTCTAAGAAGAAGATGAGCTCAAATAATGAAGGTGCAAGACTTAATTGAAAGCAAGAAAGTAAGAGCATTAATGTAAGGGCAAGAACATAAAGTACATGAATTTAACGACAAAAGTAGGGAATTTATCTTCCCAACTCAATAGAAATAAAGACAAGTAGGGAATTAACTTCCCAACTATAATAAAGACTTGAAGTAATTGAAAGGAGCATAAATGTAAAAGACTTGAATTAAAGAACTAGAAAGTAAATACTTGAATTAAAATGAAACACTAAAATATATATAAAGACTAGGTATTCTTGAAGAGGAGAGCTCTTGATCTCTCTCCCCAAGTGTGTCTTCAAACCTCCCAAAAAGGGAGTATTTATAGGCAGGGAAGAGCAAGGGAGGGATGAAAGAGCAGTGCTGGACGCCTAAGTCAAGGTGAGAATCAGGGGTTCAGTCAAAGAATCAGGTGATCTGCAGTCTGTCAGTGGGAACGTTCGAACGGTCCCTGCCGTTCGAACGTGAAGGCTGTTTTTGCTTGTATATCTGTGTTGATTTCCAGGCTTCACGTGGGTTACAGTCTTCTGTCAGGCTATTCACCCACTCTTTGCAACACTTAGGGTCCTCAAATAACCCCAATGCAGTCGATCATGGCACCTATGTGCCTGAGGATCCTTCTTCTGGCAATAGAGGTCTTCACACGCTATGTATTTCAGTCAACCAGATTGTGTCAGTGCTCTCAATGGCGTTTGAACGTGGTCCAGCGTTCGAACGTGATGTTGTATTTGAACGTAGCATGGTGTTCGAACGTTAGGCTTTAATCTCCAAGGTCTTTCTGCAACACGCCTTTGCCTCATCTGCCTGGTTTATGGGAAGCGTTCGAACGCTGATCACCGTTCGAACGGTCTTGTTGTCATCAAGCTTTTCCTTTGTTGATCAAATGCTGTAGTTACACTTAAATGTTGTATTTGTTATCCTTGACCCTTTTTCTCACTTTAGCACCTGAAACATCATCATTTGAACTCCATCAAAGTATAATTAGTCCAGAAAAAGCACAATAAAATGTTATAATTGAGTGCCAATCAGGCAACATTTGAACAAATACGGATTGTCTAAGTAAAAATACTTCACGTCCGCCATGAATCGCCTTTTGTCTTCCGGGCTCTAATGTGGTGGTATTTGTCCTGTTACAATGCAATTACAAATGTCAGCATACTAAGGACAAATTGAATGAATTGAGAGTAATTGTTCTTCAGGAAAAGAATCGGGAATGGGAATATGCTCATTAGTCTCTTGCACCACCAATCGAGATAAGAGATCTGCCACAACATTCTTTACTCCTTTCTTGTCTTTGATTGTCAAATCAAATTCTTGCAAGAATAGAATCCACCTAATGAGCCTTGGTTTCGCATCCTGCTTAGCTAACAAATACTTCAAGGCAGTATGGTGAATGAAAACAACAATAGGCGAACCAATGACATATGCATGGAACTTATCTAAAGCAAACACTACAGCTAGCAATTCTTTTTCCATGGTGGTGTAACTCATTTGAGCCTCATTAAATGTCTTGCTAGCGTAGTGAATGACATATGGTCGATTTTCCTCCCTCTGGCCCAGCATTGTGCCAACCGCGTAATCACTCGCGTCGTACATGAGCTCGAAAGGGAGGTCCCAATTAGGTGGTCGCATGATAGAAGGCGTGACAAGCATGGTTTTTAATTTTTCAAAAGATGCCTCACAATCATTCAACCACTCAAAGGGGACTTCTTTAGACAATAAATGGGTCAGGGGTCGGGCCAATGCACTGAAATGCTTAATAAATCTACGATAAAAACTTACATGGCCCAAGAATGACCGGATTCCCTTGGTGGTCGTCGGCGTGGGAAGGTTGGAGATGGTCTCCACCTTGGATTTGTCAACTTCGATGCCCCTCGCCGACACTATGACACAATTCCTTCAGTCACCATAAAGTGACACTTTTCCCAATTCAAAACAAGATACTTTTCTTCACATCTCTCCAATACTCTCTCTAAGTATCCGTCGAAGGAATCACCGAATACGAAAAAATCATCCATAAACACCTCCACAATCTTTTCCACCATATCGCTAAAGATCCCCATCATGCACCGTTGAAAAGTCTCCGGGGCATTGCATAGTCCGAATGGCATACGGCGATAGGCGAAGGTACCATATGGGTAGGTGAACGTTGTCTTCTCTTGGTCCTCTAATGCTATCTCAATCTGATTGTAGCCGGAGTACCCATCTAAGAAACAATAGAATAGGTGCCCATCTACCCGTTCCAACACTTGATCCAGAAATGGCATTGGGAAGTGATCTTTCCTTGTACAAGCATTGAGTTTCCGGTAGTCAATGCAAACTCTCCATTCGGTTATGATTCTTGTCGATATGAGTTCATTTTCCTCATTCTCCACTACCATGACTCCCGACTTCTTTCGTACTACTTGTGTGGGACTTACCCACTTGCTATCGGCGATCGGAAAGATGATGCCCACATCAAGTAGTTTTAAAACCTCCTCCTTCACCACCTCCTTCATGTTAGGATTTAATCTCCTTTGAGGTTGTCAGGAGGGTTTGGCATCCTCCTCAAGGTAGATACGATGGGTGCAAATGATAGGGCTAATCCCCTTGATGTCCGCGATAGTCCACCCAATTGCTCCTTTGTGCATCCTCAATACCTCCAAGAGTTTTTCTTCTTGCTCCACCTTCAAAGTAGAGATAATGACCACCGGAAAAGTTTCTTCTTTTCCAAGATAGGCATACTTCAAGTGGGAGGGTAATGGCTTCAATTCTAGTTTTGGCTTTTGTTCATCTGATGGGAAAAATTTTCTTTCTTGCTTGGGTAACTCCTCAAAGGTGGGGATCCAACTTTTGATCCCCCTCAAGTCTTCAATCTCCTCTTGCTTTTCCAATTCTTCAAGGTCAACAATTTGTTCCTCCTTTACTTTCAGCATTCTTTCCAACTCCATTTGCTACTCGATCAAGATGTCAATTCGATTTACCTCATTCACCTCCTCGTCATCTCCTGGTTGTTTTGCCAAATTAAGCACATTAAGCTCCATAGACATGTTCCCAAATGCCAATTTCGTCAAACCATTCTTGCAATTAATCACGGCATTAGATGTAGCAAGGAAGGGACGTCCAAGAATAACTGGGATTTGGGAACTTAGATTGGCCATGGGATGTGTATCTAAGACAATAAAATCAACGGGGAAGTAAAAGTTAACAATTTGAACTAAAACATCTTCTACTACTCCCCTTGGTGTGCGGATGCTACGATTCGGCTGTTTGAGTGTAATTGAGGTGGGCTTCAACTCCTCAAGTAGAGGTTGTTGATACACCGAGTAGGGGAGGAGATTGACACTTGCACCCAAATCAATCAATGCTTGCTCCACCCGGAAATTCCCTATGGTTATCGCAATTGTTGGACAGCCGGGATCCTTGAATTTTGGAGGAGTGTCGGTCCTCAAAATGGAGCTCTCTTACTCCGTTAAAAATGCATTTTTTTCGAACATTCAACCTCCTCTTTACCGTACATAGATACTTCAAAAAAATTTCACATGACGGTATTTGCTTGATAGCGTCGAGGAGAGGGATGTTGATATTTATCTGCTTGAACATCTCCAAAATGTCAGTATAATTAGCCACCTTGACAGGTGGCTTCAAACGATGGGGAAAAGGGGCAAGCATAGAAGGAATAAACAAATGCTCATCTATCACATTTTCTTTTTCAATTACAACATCATCTCTATTTTTGCTCTCCTCACCTTTTCCGGCTACACTTTCTTTGGCATCACCCTCACTTTCTCCTTGAATTGGCAATGGGGCTTTGGGTGCAACCTTTGGCACCATGGTCGTTTCAAGTTGTTTGCCACTTTGAAGAGTGGTGACCGCCTTGAGTTGTTCATAACTCTCTTGGGTGGGTGAGGCCACTTCAACCACATGTTGGCATTTGGGGTTTTCTTGGGGTTGAGCGGGGAATTTCCCCTTCTCTTGTTGAGACAACCCAATGGCATTAGTGATCTTGGTGAGTTGGGTCAAAATGTCCTTGTTGAAGGTGGTTTGGCTTTGAATGAAGTTGTAAAGTACATCCTCCAAGTTCCTCTTATGGGGAGATTGGTAGGTGGATGGATTTGATGGTCCTTGATTAGAAAAGCTTTGTGGAAGAGGATTTTGTGAAAAAATCTGTTGTGGTGATGTCAACTGATACCCTTGCGGATTTGTTCGTGGGTATTGGGAGCTAGACGCTTGCCCATGACTTGGGTATTGACCTTGTCTAGGTGGCACAAGAGATGAATATGCATTGGACTCATGAGGAATGGGGTTCTCCTTTCTCCAACTAAAGTTAGAGTGGTTGCTCCACCCTGGATTGTAAGTGTTGGAATATGGAGAGAATGATTGCCTGGGTTGATTTAAGGCATGGACTTGTTCCTGGTATGCTTCCCTAAGCATCGAAATGCTCGGACACTCCGATGTAGAGTGCTCAACATTCTCACAAATAGAACAAGCCTCCTCGGTTCTTGACACTTGAGACACCACCAGTCTCCTATTTATCTCAAGATTCTCTACTTTCCTAGATAATTTAAAAATTAGTGAAAGTAGGTCTTCCCTGTCTTTTAGCTCATAAATCCCTCCCCTTTTGTGTTGGCTACTCCCCTGAGGCAAATATTTTGGCACATCGGCAGGATCAGTGAAGTGCCATGATTGTGAATTTTCGGACAATGTATCAAAATAGTCCAACGCCTCATCGGGTTCTTTGTTCAAGAATTTCCCGTTGCACGTCATGTCAATAAACTATCGATGGCCCGGTGTAATTCCTTCATAAAAGAAACTAACCAATTGACATGGTTTAAAACCATGATGTGGAATGGACTGTAGTAACTCTTTGTACATTTCCCAGCATTGGTAAAATTACTCGTTGGGATTCTCCGAAAAATTTTGAATTTGCTTCTTAAGGGTGGTGGTTTTGTGCACCGGAAAAAATTTCTTCAAAAACACGGAGATTGCTTCTTCCCAAGATGTCACAGTCCGAAATCTTAAGGACTGAAGCCAAGTCTTTGCTTTATCACTCAAGGAGAATGGGAACAATTTCATCCTAGCAATTTCTTCCATATTATGATTAGGGGTGAAGGTTGCAACTATTTCTTCAAAATCCCTTATATGTGAATAAGGGTTCTCACCCTCGATTTCATGGAATTCGGGAAGCAAGTACAACATCCCCGGTTTGACTATAAAGAGATAAGGTTGAACTGGAAGAAGAATGCATGAGGGTGTGATGCATCGGGTTGGTTGAAGGAAATCCTTTATTGACCTAGTCGGAGGGTTAAGTGGGATGTTATTCCCCTCATTCCTAGGTGGGGGGAAATGTACTCGGGGGTTAGGCCTTCTAGGTTGTTGCAATCCCTCATCCTCCTGGACATTAGGATTGGCACCAACATCATCAAAATTGTCACCCGCATCCTCGGATGGGTCTTGGTTAATATTCATATTAGGGTCCATGAATTGCCTAACCAATCGGTGTTGCTTGTCTCGTCCCCACATACAACTTATGAAAATATCCACAAACAAAGATATGTACATGAACCACGTACCTCGGCCCGTGATGAAGATCACGGGACTTACCTCCACAGTTCGAAAATCGCCTTCTTGGTTTGACACTTGCCTTCCCCGGCAACGGCGCCAAAAAATGATTGATGGTTTACCTTGCCTCCGTTAATCTCTAATTCCTATCCCTTAGACTATGCAATGTATGAACGAAGGGAAGCATTTCTCTCCCTTGGGATAGTGTCAAAAGAAAGGGCAAGGAGGAAGGGAAATGAGATGATGTAAATATGAGATGTATATGCACAAAAATGCTCCCCAATCCCAAGGAGACTTTCGTGGGTCGTGTTTTACTTGGTGGTATTCCAAGGTCGATTCTACGGGGAAGGAAGTAAACCAATGTGAAAGTGATTTTGTGAAAATGGAAGTCTAAAATCTTTGTGGTTGAAAGTTGTTTGGTGAAGTGTGTATTGGTGAGAATGTAATGAGAGAAAAAATGTTAGCAAACCCAAGAGGTCACTCCAATGGAGATACCATCTCAACTCCAAACCCCTCCTCTGATAGAGCATGTATGAACGATTGATTTGCGGGAAGCTAGGGATACAATTGGTGAGGATCTAACCGTAATCCGTGACTATGTCTACGGAATATCAAAGACGCACCAACTTATCCACTCTTAACCCGGTCAAACCGAACCATGGAACTCATAAGAGAGGGAAGAGAATGAGTTGGAATGGTATACCCAAGTGGAGGTTTCCCTTGTATTTACCAACTTAATGATTTAGCTACTCATGCTTGAAATGAAACCAACAATGTAATGAGAGTGCATGAGAAACTATGAAGATTTAGAGTAACTAAGTGTAAGAAATTAAAGGCTAAAAATGAAAGCATTTCAAACCCATTTTACAGCTAAGAAAAATGAAAGACTTGGAGCATTAATGGTGAATCTTTAAGTAAGCATTAAACCAACAAGAAACATGAAGGAAATTAACATTAATGACATTCAATGAAGTTCTAAAGATCCTTACAAGAAATTACACGACAATGTAATGAAGAAAATGCAGAAAAACCAATTTATCTCTCTGAAAGCATTGTTCATCATCTTCTACCCAGGGAACTCTCTTCTATCTCTATCTCCTCCCACAATAATGCTTAACTCCCCTCTCCTTTCCCTCCAAAACGTGCCTCTAGAGGTCTAGGGTAGCATAGGAAGTCCCTTCCATCCATAGGTAGCAGGTGGCATGGGCTAGACAGGGGTGTACAGTGCTTGTCTGCACACCTAGCTTCTTCCTCACTCTCTCTCTTCATTAATCACCCAAGCTTCAAAACATCCAATCCATGGTGTGAAAGAGATGAATAGTATTGTGGGCATGTCAATGGAGCAGGGGGAGCTGATGGTGGGGTCCGCAAAGTGACAGAGTTTCAACTCAGAGATTTGGAGGAAAAATTTGACAGACAATATCGGTACTGCATACCAGTACCTCGAACTCCAGTAGCCTTTCCGTACTGGTATGGTGTCTGCTGTTTCTACTGCCTCAGCAACCTTTGAGCTTTCCAATATTCATTCTTTCATCCCCTTTTGTCTCCATCCTTGTTAAACTGCAAATTCAAAATGTCATCATTAATAACTCGACATATATAACTTCCAACAATAGCATCATAAAAACCGTTAACTAATGGATGGTCAGCACACATAATTATGCAATAATTTGTGCTAATCAGACATACCCGTAGGTTTTGCCCAGAATGCCAAAAATTAGGGATTTTAATCGATTTTTTTGGGGAAACTCTTCATTGCTCTCTAAATTACAAACCCTAAGGCATTTCCCTCTCACTCTAGGCATTCCTAAGCTCCCAAATCTCTCACCCATTCCATTACTATCTCAATTCTCACTGCTAGTTGTGTTGATTTAGGGTTTTGAGTGAAGATTTCTCATTAGAAACCCTAGTTTTGCCGAAAATTCCATAATCCCTAGTCTCCTTTGATCTTTTCAAAACCTCCAAGATTCTTGCAATGGCTCGTCAAGGGAAGATCCTCCGAGATATTATGGACCCGATTGAGGGGTTTATTGTGGCTCTCTTGTCGCTATTCATGTTTGGGGCACTGTTGCTATGCATGGCCCGTACTAAGCGCACCGAGCCAAGCTCTCCACAGCCCGAGGGTGCGAGTGCTCGTAAGAGAAGTGGTGAAGGGTATAGTGGAGATCGCGCTAAGCAACAAAAAAAGGCAAGGAACAATGCTAGGTACCAAATCATCGAGGAGAAAAACATTACTTAGGAGAGGTACATCGTCGGGTTTCCCTAGGCCCAAACAATGCAATTGTGATGATCGTCAAGGCCCATAGGATGAAGTTTTGGTTCAAGGCCTTGAGTGGGTTGAATTTGTCCTTATTTCAGGAGTTCTACCAAAAACTCAAAGTGGTGGACAGGGTTGAGGTGTTGAGAACAAACGTGAGGGGTAAGACGTTTGATGTGACCCCTGTAGTGATTACTACCATCATGGACTATGAGAGACCACTACCCTCCACCCTGGTGTACTCACATAGCTTTGCCAAGGTCAAGACCATCCTCGAGTTTGTGGCTTTGATGTACGAGGTCTCGACTTAGTTTAAGTGAACGGTCCAAGTTAGGGGCCTCAAACATACGAATGGAATGAAGAACAAGCTTTTATGTTACAACCTACTTCCAAGGAGCGCCAAGAAAACTCCCAACATTGAAAAGCTTGCCCTCTTCGATACGGTGATGCCAGGGAAGACTATTGACTTTGCACTTTCTATATGGGAGGTAATGAGGGATTTTTCCTAGACAAGAAAACCAAAGGATGTGTGACCATTTCAAGGTTAAGGGGTATATATGCCTTTGACAAAATCACTCCACCTAAGACCGAGGCTATAAAAGGCCAGTAGTCAAAAGAGGTTTGCTATGACCTGGGGTGAGCGTACTAGGGCTGCGAGACAAGAGTCATCTGGTGCAGGACCGTCCATCTACTGGGCCATCTATTTTTGTCCCATTTACTTTTGTATCGGAGCGCTCAGTATCTCAGCACCTCGATGCATAGAGGTGAGAGTGCATGGGATCTCTGCCATAATGACTAGATTGTTTCAGCACACGTTCCTCAGCAAGCCATTCCTAGGTGGACCACCACCTCCAGCTGCTGGACCCTCCGCCTCTGCCCCCTCAACTTCCACTGTAGTTAAGGTGGGGGACTCAGATGAGGACAATGATGATGAAAAGGAGGAGGACTCTAAGGAGGGTGCTGAAGGGAGTAATGATGGTGATGATGGTGATAAGGGTGGTGACAGAGATGATGAGTAGGGGTGTTACAGTTTTTTTTTTGGGTCCTTTTGGAGTATGGTTGTACATAGATTGGAGTGGTGTCATGGGCCTAGTAGAAGAGTCCTTAGGATTATTTCGCCATTTTGTATCTATTTTGAATTCTATCTCCATGTACTCCAATTTTGAAAGTGATTAATGAAATAAAATAGTTTTTGTTCCATCTTGGTCAAGTTCATTTCGTTAATTGCATTTTGATTTTTGTATTTTGATTGTTTGATGAATCACTTGTGCAAGGATTGTTTTAATTTCATACTTGTTGGTTTGAAAATAAAATTTCTAGGGACTAGCAATGCTCAAGTTGGGGGGAGTGATTAGCACAAAACATTGCATATCTTATGTACATTTACATCCCTTTTGTTACTTGCTTTTGCGGTTAAAATGAGCAAAATTGCAATGATTGAGATATTAATGGAGTTTTGGTATTTCTATAGGTAAAGGTGCTTAAATGGTGCTTGTTAGGCCCTATCATGGTGTTTGAGATGATTGGAGATGAGATGGTGGCTTAACGATAGCTTGAAAGGTGGAGGAACGAAGAAATCAGCAAAACAAGTGGACACCTACCGGTAGGTCTTGGCTACTAGAACTGCACCTACCGCAAACCTACTAAAAGGTATTGCTCACTAGAGTAAAACCTACTGATTCGCACTATTTTGTGATCTGAATTATATTATTATTATAAACCAAAGTATAAGTGGTCGAATTATAGTTTTCTTGGTTTTTCAAGTATCGATCCCACGAAGAGTTTTAGTAATTAGCACTTAAAACAAAATTAAAAAAAAATAGTAAAGGTGTTGATTGAAGTAGAATATTGTTTGATAGTTTGTGAAGTGAGCTTAGATTAACAACTAGTTTAAATGAATAAACAAATAAAGTGCGTAAATAAAGCTTATTAACGGCAAGAATATAAAAGATACCCTTCAGTTTAGGGATCCATATGCTTTATATTGGTTAGGTACTGGAAATGCTACCTCACAACAATTAACTTCTATTTTACTAGAAAGTCAATCGGCAGGTCTGATGTATATAAATCATAACACCACTGCTTCTTAGGCTAACTGGTGGTAATAAATAATAAATCAACAACTTCATAGGAAAGCTGGTTATATCCACGTCAATTGATTAATCCAAGCAAACCAGAAGGACAAGCCATTCATGAGGAATACTTAAGTCTTTCACTTGATCTCATGATAATAAGTGCACAGATAATAAACCATAATACAACCACTTCTTAGGTTAACTGCTGGTAATATCGCCTAACACAACAGCTTTTTAGGAAAGTTGGTTATAGATGTGCCAAATGACTAATTCAAGCAAACCAGAAGGACAAGCCATTCATAAGAAATACTTGAATTACCCAACAGGTCATATGTGATATATATATATATATATATACCAGTTAAACATCCTCAGTGTTGCAAAGGAGGCAACCGTACCGGTAGGAACCCTGTGGTTGTTAGACTCACAATATAGTTAGATACAATAATTAAACAGCCCTAATAACCCGTGAGGATCATTTAGGTTTTGTACCACACATCAGTAGAAAATCATCAGCGTTTCACTAGAGGACAAGTCATACCGGTAGGAACACCATAGATCTTTAACTGGCTGGTCTTATGATACACTGATGACATAATTCTAGGCACAATACCAAAATTACGTACATCACTGTTTCATGCATTAATCATATAATATATATATAAATAAACATATAAATAAAACATCAGCATTTTCATAATCTAACCAATATTATACATATGTTTACCCTACTTTGAAGGGTATAAACGACTACTTATGCTCCATTGCTGCAGACAAGCAAGGAGTGCGGGTATTATTCATTATAACTAAAAGTAAAACTTCTTTCACAAGGAACAATTGAAACTCAACTACCTTTATTATCTTCCAAGACACAAAAGTGTCAGTAGTTCAACTATCCAAATAGAAAGATACAATAGAAATGTAGAAATATAGAGTACCTGATAGATCAACTTTCATAGGCTTTTTCTTTCTCTTTTCTTTCTTTCTTCTTTCTTTTCTTTTCTCTCTTTAATGGCCGACTGGTTATTGGAAGGGAGGAGTTGGTCTTGGAATGGAGTTAGCATGGAATGCCTTGAAGAAGGAAGAAAAGGCCCCTAATTATAGGGGGAAGCTCATGGCCAACGGGGAAGTCCTAAACCCCACCTACACCCTCTTAAAGGTGGTACCTTGCAGTGGTGCCAGGTGTCATGCTTTGGGCTTGCCAAGTGTCGCCTTCTAATTTGTCCATGTTTCTTTATTGCACTTTAGTCCCTCATAGTTTCAAGCCTTGCAAAATTGCCTTATATTTTCTGGTATTTTTGCATTTAACCCTATAATTTAAACATACAGTATTTAAAACTTTAATTTATGCACAAACTATAATTTATAATGTTTAGTTGTTTTATCTTACAAAATTGATTACTTAATCATTTTAATTTACACACTTATTAGGTTAATCACACCCCCAACTTAAACTTTACTAGTCCCTAGTAATCATAAACTATAAAAACTATTTCACTAAATAACAATAAAACATCAACAGAAGTAAAATTATTTTCGTAGATTTTTTCACGATTGCATTTAGCATATGAAACAAGCCGTTAAACCCCTAGGTGATCCCTAGTAGACAAATTTTGTCTCGTGAAGGTTTTCAGTGAAGCTACCTGCAAACTTCAGTAGTTAGGAGTTTATAACTCATACCTTTCACAACTAAAATTAAATCAGTATTCCTGTGTATTGTTACAATATTTTCTTTTTCTGATCACTATAAGAGTAACACACATTAATTATAACATGATCTATATATTTTTATAAAACTTTGTGTGTGCGTGATGATTTCTTTTGTTTCAAAATTCAGTCAAGAAATATTACCATCTTTCATGGTAGTCTTGATGTCAATCCTTTCCTGAAATACACTCAGCAAAGAATATATATACATTATAGTGACTACTCTCTCAATAGTTACATGCGATTGGAATATTGTAAACAAAGCAAATAATATTACATGTAATACATTTGAATCAATACATATTTGAATAAAATTGAAATTTGACATAATCTCATGACTGGATATCAACACTATGTCAGACATATTATCAACATTCTCCTTTTATGGATGTATAGGATTAATACAGATACATGATTTTTGGAATAAAAAAGGATTTTGTTTGGGTTGTAATGTGGCCATTGGTTTAGGGTTGTTGGCCAATAGGGAGACCAAAAATATCCTAGAGAAAACGGTCAATCCCAATAAGAAGGATTGGTCATTTAGATTGATCGATGCCTTTTGGGCTTATCGCACAGCTTATAAGACAGAGTTCTATGCATGTCTTCCTATAGGCTCGTCTAAAATGGTTAAGATGGAGCATAAAGCATATTAGGCCATAAAAACCATGAACTTCAGCACGAGAATGGCCGGAGAGAATAGATAGCTATAAATGAACCAATTGAAAGAGATTCGAAGAGCTGCATATGAGAGTTCAAAATTTTCAAAAGGGCATGCTAAGATCATGACAAATCCATTGTGAGGAGTCATTTGAGCCCTACCAAAAAGTGCTCTTTTATAATTCTTGTCTCTCGATCTTTCAAGGGAAACTCTGATCCCGTTGGGATAACCTTTATCTTGTCAAGGTGGCCTATCCAAATGGAGTTGTGGAAGTCACAAACCTCGAAGATGGCAAGACATTCAAGGTCAATGGCCAAAAATTTAGGGATTTTTTAGGGTTTTGAAGGCCAAGCAGTGGAGGAGGATTTAATAGATCTAGTGTACCAAAACTTGTTGGAGGAATAATTGCTCTTATGTTTGTTGTTGTACAGTTGTTTTACTTACTTATTTGTTATGTTACTTTGTCTTTTCATGTAGTTTTGCTTTTCTTAGTCGCAGATGTTGGTGCTTTTGTCAAAAGCTCAAGTGCGAGGTGTTCTCTATCCCTACTCATCTCTTAATAGTCCTTCATTGCCTGTCATATCTTATTGGTTGCATTGAGCACAATGCATGAATCAAGTTGGGGGTGAGGTGCACTAGTTGTACGATACACCAATGTTTGTGGAGATTTTTGTTGATAATACCAATTTTTGTTTACAATAGTTGCAAATTATGTAAACATTTTGAAAATTTTAAATTTAATTTTTTTTTGTGTGTGAAAATATCTGAATATTGATATGTATTTCCTTATTAAGAGCATTTTGGGTTTGTTAATACGTTTTTTTTTTTGCATTGAATTTTGAATACATGAGCACATTATAGAGGTTCATCCTATTCTTGAGTATCACATATGTGTTTGCTTTTAAACTCAACCTTAGTTACACCTTGAATGTGTAATTGCGTCAATTTACGGATTGAGTTCATATTTTAGAGCTTGATATCAATAGTGGAGATGAGTAAGAACCAATGAGAGCTTTGGTGTCAGTCCTTGTTGAAGGGGAATTACATTTACTCAAAGAACAATTCTTCAAATTTCAAATTTGTTCAATAATCTCATTATGATTGTTTTAATTAGATGCATTTGTGTAGTTGATTGACTTGTCTGGAAATGCATAATGCTATCCCATGCTTATCTGGAGGTGATCTTAGGCCATTTTGGAGTATTTTGAGCCTCGGCCTTCTTCTTGTTGAAATTTTATCGCTAGTGTCGTGATTTAGCCTTAATTGAAATCTGTTTCTATGACACATATTTGACCAAGCCAGTGCAAAATGATAAAAATTTACCTCACCTTG
The DNA here is from genome assembly GCA_023539305.1 of Ilex asprella. Taxonomy (NCBI): domain Eukaryota; kingdom Viridiplantae; phylum Streptophyta; class Magnoliopsida; order Aquifoliales; family Aquifoliaceae; genus Ilex; species Ilex asprella. Next base: position 13,849,490 of record CM042194.1, on the reverse strand, counting down.
GTTGTTCCTAGAGCTAAGTATGAGTGATCAAAAAAGAGAAGGAAGTAAGGTGTGGAAACTCAAACAAAAGGGATGAATGATGTTGAAACTCAAAAGAGTTGAATGAAAAAAGAATAAAAATCCAAGAAAAGGAGAATAAGGGACTGAAAAAAAAAAGAAAAGAATGACAAAAGAAAAAGGAAAATGTTAAGGAAAAGAAACAAAGAATGTGGTGATGGTGTCGGACTAAAATCCCATAAAAGGGAAATGTTTTTGAAATAAAAGTCATTTACTCAGAACAACCCTCTTTGTTATCATATATCCTTTGTTTCTTTAGCCTCAATATCACCCCCAAGGCCCCATTATAACCCTTGAAGTCCCAAATAATCTAGAGAAGTATGGGAGATGCATACTTTTAAAGAAAAAGAGAAGTTGGTTTGCTATATAGTGCCCTAGCATTCCTTTCATGAGATTTTACCAAGGTTGTTTCATTGTCATGCATGAACTTCATTTTTGGATTATATGTGAGCATATTTTTTTTTGTGCACAAGATTTTATCTAACATATGCACATGGAGAGCATGTCATGATAACTAAAGTGTGATTCATTGTTGAAAGACACCTTTGGCGAGGTTGCATCGAAGCTTAGTTTTAATAGCCAAAGTGAATGTGAATTCTACTGTGTAAATGCTTAAATTACATGTCCATTGCACGCACACACGAGTTTGAAAATGAATATGTAGGTCTATACTTTAGACCAGCATTTGAAGCCATGGTGTTGTTCATGTGTGCTTGGTTTGGGTAGTTGAATGACGTGTTAGGTAGCCCTATCCTTAAAGGTTAGGGGAATATTGCTCAACTTACGTTATTTGATAAGATTCAAGAATGCCTTTGTTGTTTGCATTCATGTTTTACAATTTAGGTGTTCATTTTCGTAGTTTAAATTAGAAATTGAAAACATCAAAATCTTAAATCATGTTGCAATTTCGTAAATGACTGTGGGCATGATCAACCAATTGTGGTTCATATATGTGGTTCAAGTTTTAGGTAGGTTAGATGTCTTAGAAAGGGTGTTAAAATGTTTTGGAGAGGAGGAAAGTTGGATTGGATGTGAATTTTTGAACAAAGGAATGGTTTGGCAGCGTTTGACCATCCATAAGGTTTTTCGGAGTGAGCAAAACCTTAAAACGAAGGTTTTAAGTTCATTTTTTTAGAAACCCTTCACATTTTCCCCAAATTTCAAGCTTCCAAACACTCTCCTCTCCCTCAAACCTCTTCCAATCTTCAAAGCATTTCACCAAAACCCTAGATTCTCATCTCTTCTCTTAGTTGAAGTAAAAAATGCTTGATTGTTTCTGTTATATTCATAATCTCCTAACGTGAACCCTCAATATGTATAAGCATATGGGTGTGGGTGAGTGTAAAACCCGAGAAAATTTGAACTTTTTTTCGAAAAAGGGCAAAATGATAATTTGTCACTAGAATGTGGATTTAAAATACGTAATTCTCTAGATCTCAAATGACGCAACGAACTTCGCCGTTGGTTTCATATCACAAAACTGAGTTGCCTAGTAAATTTTTATTAAATTCTGAGATAGTTGGATTTTACACGTTTTACGTGACAACTGTGTTGAACGACCTCACAAAGGTACCCAAAAAATGAAAATTATAAAAATTTCTTATAATTGAATTAAAGTTCAATTGAAATTAATTTAAACTTAAATTGGGATGAAATAAATCGTTTCGAGGCGAAAATGCGCTCGAACAAGTGGGGGACACGTGGCGCGACTCGGGCCATGTTTTAAAATTATAAATAGAGGTAAATATCTAATTTTTCAGCAGAAAGATCTGCTGAAAATCCATGTCTTCAGCGTGTGAGGAAGAAGGGAGAGAAAAGAGGGAAAATCCAACTTTTCTTCGTCGATTCACGAAGTTCCGTCAGTCGGAATCCGTCGAGCCAAGAATTAAAGTCGATCACCTCGATGAGGGCTATGCAACCATACCAAGAAAGAAGGATTTCATGAAAGATCCATGGGGAGACTTTGGAGAAATCAAGTGTTGGAGGTTTTGGTTGGTGTTCTTGAAGTTCTACTCTTTGGTTTTATTCCACCTTTTGGTGTTGATAGACAAAGGGGTATATATAGAAATTGACCAAAGACGTGTCTATGGTCATGGAAATGAGGAATTTTGGTGTAGAATGACTTAAGCTAAATTCTAGCTTGAAATTGAAGTGTAGAAGTTACCTGTGTAATTTCTTGAAAATGTGAAATTTGAGGCATGCTTAGTGTTTTATGAGTTGTGCCTTGTATAAGTGTTGATAAAATGCTTGGAAATTTTGAAGCTTGTTGTTTTGATTAAATTGGAAAAACATGTTTGATTTATGTGATAGCTTGTGGAAATTATATGCTTGTGATATAATTTGTCATAGAATTGGATTGTTATGTGTTAAATTATTCCATATGGCATTCATTACATATGTGGCATGATATTGTTATTGCAATGGTACATCACATTGCAAATGCACAGGAACATCGCATCGTATGGGTGTGTGTGCATGGTTGTCGTCAACATCACACTTGGTGGATGACGGATGGCTTGGGAAAGTTAGGCCAAAGACCTAGCTGAGTTGCATGGTTGCATGATAAATTGGGTCAGGGTAGCAAGAAGGGGCTAGAAGATCCCTCGGGTGCAAGGCCCGGTAGTTAGGGTATGCAATCCCTTGGTTTGGATCATGAAGTGTGTGGGTGTACGCGAAACCCTCGGTGGAAGTCCATAAATTCCGTGTGGGTCGGGTTACCCTTGGTGTAAGTCCATGAACATCCACCCTAAGAAAGACCTTATATTGGTAATCGTCATTCGATGTGTAACATAGATGATGAATTCATACACATTAACACTTGCTTGTGTTGAGGAGCCGGGAAGGGCTCGGGTTGGATTGCATGAGTGAGTCTCATCTTATTCCATGACATGTTGTAGTAAATTTTATCATGGAGTTGCATATTCGTGATTGGAATTGTTGTAGATGGTTGTTAGTTGCATGTGAACATTTTATATGTATCTAGGGGGAGTAGCCTCTATAGGGGATACTCTATTAAGCGTGGTTGACCCTATACGGAAAAACATTTCAGGTATGGGGCATACACCGGTGGACGGCTCTCATTCGGGTCATGAAGGGTGAAAAAAAGCCGAGATGTCACTTTACTTGGAGATTTTGTAAAATCATTGCGAAAACTTAGTTTTTGGCATGTAAATTTTTGTAAATAAATGTAATAGAACTTGTGTTTACCAAGTTTTATGCCTAAAGGGGTACTAAACATGTTTTGGATGATTTTGGAATGGTTTGGAGGAGGTTGGAAATGAAAAATAGGAGAAATAGGCAAAATTGGCCAGAGAGTACCAGTACCAAGTACCGGTACACTACTATCTAGAAGGCAGACAGTACCGGTACGGTGTATTGCGTACCGGTATGCTACTTTCCAGTGGAAAAATCTTACCGGTACGTAGTACCGATACACTCTTAAAAAATCTCAATTTTTAAAATTGCTTTGGCGTGCTTTCGACCTATGCTTTCCTTCTCTCTAATGATGTAAATGGACCATAATGGAGTATGAATCATGGTATATTGGACCTTGGTCGGATTCAATGAATAATTGAACTCGGAATACAATTGTGGGTTATGATCCCGGTTAGGGGATGCTATCACGTGATGACTGTTTATACGGCATTCACGGGTATTTTCGTAGGTTGATGGATTATCAACAGTTTATAAAGGAACCCCGAATTTTGGGGCGTTATAGAGTGTCACTCTCACTTGGGTACAGTGCAAGAATTGGGAAAACGGATGTGTGTTATGAAATGTGTGTGTATGGGTGTGAACAAAAGTGCTCCCCCAGCATAGGGAGACTTTCGAGTGTCGTGTTTTAGTGAGAAATCATATTCCAAGGTCGTCTCCTTAGGGAAGGAGGTGAATCGCGTTGAGGGTGATTTTATTGAAAAAGAGAAAAGTGTAAAAATCTTTTGTTGTTTGAGTTTGATTTGTGACTGTATCTTGATGAAAGTGAAATGGAACAAGTGTTGGCTAATCCGAAGGGGTCAATCCAATGGGAATGCCTACTCAACTCGAGACCTTCCCCCAATGGTGTCTAGATGTTCGATTGATTCGTGGGAAGCGAGGGACTAGGATGAAGGTGAGGATCCAAGCATACCCCATGACAAGTTTACGGGATATCAAACATTCACAACCACGTTCACACTCAACTTGGTCAAACTGAATCAATGTACACTACGAGGAGGATTGAAATGAGTTGAAATAGCATCGCAAGAGAAGTTCTCCGTTGGATTAGCCAACTTAAAGTTTAGCTACTCATATTTAAAGCAAGAACATGAATGTAATGAAGGGACATTGCAAAGAAAAGAAGACTGAAACTTAGTTTAATGCAAGGAAACTTCAATTAGGAATAAAAAAATTCAATACACATTTTAAAACTTGAAATGAAGAAAACTTCCTACAACAATGGTGAAATCCAAAATGTAGAACAAAACTTGCAAAGTACTTGTAATAAATGAAATTAAAGACATGAAATGAAGCTTACACGAGTCTTGAGAAAGATTACATGTGAAATGGATGGAAGAAATGCAAAATATCTAAGCTTTCCGTCTTTAACTATGTATTCTACCTAGACCTCCTCTCTCTATAATGCAATACAAACTGAATAATCCCTTACGAATGATACATTTTCTTCCATAGAGAGCTCCATAGGTCTGTGACAGGCTTCCAATCAAAAAGAGGTCTAACTTGATGGCATTGGGCAGGTTAGGACAAGCCTAGCCTGCATCTCCCAGCTTCTCCTCTTCTCTCTCCTCCTCCTCATAGATGCAGGCCTTCAAAGTCCGAGCATGGGTGATGGGAGGCCTGAAGATGTGTCAGGGGATAAGTGGGAGAAGTGTAAGTGGAACCCTCAAATGGCAGAGCTTGAGTTGCAAGCTGTTTGGGAAATTTGGGCAATACTTTCCGGAAGAATTGTGTAGGAGCAGTTGAAATGGAAAACCAGTAGGCAAAACCTTCAAGAAGGTTCATTCCAGTAGACAAAACCTTCCGGAAGGTTCATTTCAGTAGACAAAACCTTCTAAGGTTTTGCCCGTGAATAGGCAGACCAAGACAAAACCTTCCGGAAGGTTTTTAGCCAAACCTTACGGAAGGTTTTCATCCAAACTGCATTTTTCTTGGTTTCTTCACCCTCCAAACCTTCATTTATGCCATCCCCTTATCTTTATTGACTTCAAACACTTCAATGGGGGCCTAACTCAAACCATTTGCATCTTTTTACCTACATTTACACAAAAGTCCATGAAAGAGAGGATTAAAATCATTTTTGCCCAATTTCACAACAAAAGTAAGTATAAAAGGGCAATTTAGCATACAATATGTAATGTTTTTGTGCTAACCACACCCCCAACTTGAGCTTTGCTAGTCTCTAGGAAACAATTACTTTAAACCACAATTTATAACTTAAAACAACATCCATACATACATACAAGCAAACATCCAAACACTTAAAATGCATAAATCATATTGCAATTAAATAAATTGCTTTGGGCAATGATTAAACAAAACAACTGTGGTATTTCATTGATCATTTTCAAAAGTTCTTTACATTGAGTTTGCGTTCCAAAACAAAACAACCAAAACCTAAATATGCTTCTGCTGTGATGCGAATCATGACACAACTTCAAGGGATCTGGTTCAAGTTCCAATTGGTTCGGTTACGAGAGCACGAGCAAGGAAGTTTAAAGAGGTACTCAATGGACTGATTCAATAGGCATGGACTCAAGCAAGTTCGTGGAGGCCCATTGACCATGATCCACTTAGAGAACAAAAATTCATCAACATGATTCAAGTTCTAGAAGAATCCGGCTAGGGGCTAAGGCTAAGCTTAAATTGGCTTGTTGTTCTTAAGGCCTCCAATTTGTTAAAGGATTAGGCATGAGGATGCTTAGCCCACATGTTTTATTTCTTATGAACTAGGGTTTTCAAAGTTACCGTAGTGCCGCACTATTCACACTACAGTAACCACGCACTATTCACTTTTTGGGGGGGGTTTGATTGTAAGGCTTGAATGCCAAGTACTTTTCTTTTTCTATTTAGGCATGTGATTAGCCAATTAAAGGGCTGATTGTCTTTCTTTTCTTCAAGTAAGAGTCTTAGGAAAATATGAGATATTTCTTTACTAACAAGAAAGAGATATTTCTTAATTCGGATAGCTATTTTAGGAAGTTTCCTAATCCTTGTACTGACCAGCCTTATAAATAGGCTTTCAAATCAATGAAAGTCAGATCATTGTTCAACAAATTGTGAGAAGTATTTTTCTATTTGGTTCTTTGAAAAACTAAATGAACTTATCAGGATTTTCCATGGCGTTCACCAGCGACTCATCAAACGGGTTTTCACACCGTTTGTGGCGTCTTCATTCATACCAAGGTTCTTGTTCTACACAAACAGAGGGTTGAGGTCATATATACCGAGGTTCTTGTTTGTTGTAAACAACGGGTCGAGGTCTTTCATTCAAATCTGATCGTAGAACGATCTTGGGTTCCTTTCGTTGTTCGATCTCATTATTTTTGGCGGGTTTCACATCATATTGGCTGACACAAGAAACCCTAGCTATGTACAACCAAAATTCAAAACAAATTATTGAAGTCCTTAATCATCCTCCTCATCAAAAACATCCTCCTCGTTGGTCTCAGACTCAGACTCTATCCCCTCATCTTCGTCGTCTCCCTCCTCCATAGTCGTAGTGGGTAAGGAGCAGAGGTCGAAGGTCTAGCAGGCTGCGGCAGATGTCCTCCAGCAATGGACTCACCCAGGAATATGTGCTAAAAGAGCTATGTCACCATAATCGACAGGCCGTGTATAGTGGGTTTTGATCTAAACCTTCTGGAAGATTTTGCCCAGAAACCTAAAAACGAGGGTTTTAAGTTCATTTTTGTTAGAAACCCTGCACGGCCTGTTGATTCTTTCAGTACACATTCTTGGGTGAACCCATCCTTGGAGGACCTCGACCTCTGCTCATGTACCTTCTACGACTACGGAGGTGGCAGACAACCACGATGACGAAGAAGATGAGGGGACGGAGTTTGAGTTTGAGACCGAGGACGAGGATGCTTTCGATGAGGAGGATGATTGAGGACTTTGGTAATTTGTTTTGAATTTTGGTTGTACATAGCTAGGGTTTCTTGTGTCGGCCAATAAAAGCATCTTTAGGTTTTGTCCGTTTTGTTTTAGAACTTGAACTCAGTGTAAAGAACTTTTGAAAATGATCAATGAAATACCACAGTGTTTTTGTTTAGTCATTGCCCAAAGCTATTTATTTAATAGCAATATGATTTATACATTTTAAGTGTTTGGATGTTTGCTTGTAATGTATGGAGTTGTTTTAAGTTATAGCTTGTGGTTTAAAGTAAACGTTTGCTAGGGACTAGCAAAGATCAAGTTGGGTGGTGTGATTAGCACAAAAACATTACATATATTGTATCTAAATTGCCCTTTTATACTTGCTTTTGTTGTGAAATTGGGGAGAAAAACTTTTAATCCTCTCTTTGATGGAGTTTTGTGTAAATGCAGGTAAAAAGATGCATATGGTTTGAGTTAGGCCCCTATTGAAGTGTTTGAAGTCAATGAAGATGAGAGGATGACTTAATGAAAGGTTTGGAGGGTGAAGAAACCAATAAAAATGCAGTTTGGATGAAAACCTTCCGGAAGGTTTTGCCTTGGTTTGTCTTTTCACTG
>CM042194.1:13829021-13841326 GCA_023539305.1 Ilex asprella | reverse complement strand
CACTTTTTCCTGGGCATCGAGATTTTCTACCGGTTGTTCTTCGTGGGTGGCTCCGTCTTGAATCTCAATCTCCTCCAAGTTCACGACTGGGGTTGCATCCGAGTGACACTTTCTCAACATGGACACGTGAAACACGTCATGTATTCTGGATAGTTGGGCTGGTAGTCGAAATTGATATGCCGCCTTGCCTACCGCTTTAATTACCTCAAACTGTCCGGTATATCTTGGTGCTCACTTCCCTTTCTTACCAAATCGAAACACGCCCTTCATGGGTGACACCTTGAGAAATACGTTGTCTCCCACCTTGAATTCTAAGGGTCTTCGTCTATGATCCGCATAGCTCTTCTGTCTACTTTGCGTCGTCTGTAGCCTCTCTCGGATGAGTTGAATCTTCTCCGTAGTCTCTCGAATATTGTCCGGTCCAAACAAACTATTCTCGCCGACTTCTAACCAACACGTCGGTGATTGGCATGGTCTTCCATACAATGCCTCATATGGGGCCATCCCAATACTTTCCTGATAGCTGTGGTTGTAGGCAAACTTCACCAACGGTAAGTGGTCGCTGCAATTCCCCTAGAAGTCCAACACGCAAGCGCGTAACATATCCTCTATAATTTGTATCACCCTCTCGAATTGACCATCCGTTTGGGGATGAAAAGCCATACTAAACTGTAACTCTGTCCCCATCGCTTGTTGTAGACTTTGCCAGAAATTGTGCCACAAATCGCGAGTCATGATCCAACACAATAGAGAGTGAAACTCCATGCAACCTGACAATTTCACGGAGGTAGAGCTTGCTCAAGATCTCTAAGTTATCCGTGGTCTTCATACTCAAGAAATGGGCAAACTTGGTGAGTCTATTCACAATAACCCGTACTGCATTATGCCCGCGCGACGTCCGTGATAAACCTGACACGAAATCTATGGTGATGTGATCCCATTTTCACTCTGGGATAAGCAAAGACTGTAGTAATCCCCCGGGCTTTTGATGTTCGATCTTCACCTGTTGGCACACCGTGTACTTTGAAATGTCCTCGCCACATCTCGCTTCATTCCTCTCCACCAATATTGTCGCTTCATGTCCCTATACATCTTTGTGCTACCGGGGTGGATAGCAAACTTAGAGCGATGACACTCTCCAAGTTTCTCCTCCTTTAGGGACGTATCATCGGGAACGCATAGCTTCTCCCCAAATTTTACATCCAAATCCACATACATTTTTCCAACGAAATAATTTAAGAAAGATTAACATAATATCATCGAAAATACCATTTTATTGGTCAATACCAATCACTAGAGTTTTGAATTATGGAACAAATAGATAATCAAGTTGTGGAATCAAGAACAAAGTAACAATCGAGTCTTGGAGTCAATAACAGATGCATTTCAAGCTTGTAATCAAGAACTAAAGAGTATCAAGTTTTGGACTCAACAACAAGGAGGAATTAAGTATTGAAATCAATAATAGATGAATATCAAGCTTGGAAATCAAGAGTAAAGGAATATCAAGTTTAGATCTTAAGAACAATTGAATATTAAGGTTAGCATTTAATAACAAATGGATATCAAGTTTAGATTTCAAGAACAGTCGAATATCAAGGTTAGAATTCAATAACAAATGAATATCAAGTATTGAATATCAAGAATAAATGAATCACAAGGGGTAGAATCAATAACAAATGAATATAAAAGTTAGATATCAAGAACCAATGGATCATCAAGCTTGGGAAATTAAAAAAAAAAGAACAACCAAGTCTTGAAATCAATATCAAATGAATAATCAAGCTTGGGAATTAAATCAATAACAAGAGAATGATCAAGCTTGGGAATTAAGAAAAAGGGAACAATCAAGTCTTGAAATCAAGAACCAAGGAATGTCAAGTATTGAATATCAATAATACATGAATTACAATAGTTAGAATCAATCAAACGAATATCAAATCTGGCTATCAAGAACAAATGAGTATTAAGCTTGGAAATCAAGAACAAAGGAACAATCACTTTTTTGAAATCCATAACAACGAATATCAAGCTTAGAATTCAAAATAAAGGGACAATCATGTATTGAAATCAATAACAACAACTATCAAGGTGTGGAATAAAGAACAAAGAATTATGAAGCTTAGAAATCAAGACCAAAAGAACACTCAAGTCTTGGAACCAAGAATAAAGAATATCAAGTATTGAATATCAAGAATAATTGAATCACCGGAGTTAGAGTCACTACCCAGTGCATATCAAATTTAGATATCAAGAACAAATGAAGAAATCAAGAGAACACACAATTCCCTTGAAAACTAGGGTTTCGAAGGCATAAGAAAAAATTTAGGTTCACTCAACTATAATATATCTTAGAACAAGGTAATATTAACAAGAATGGCAAGATATGAGGATTTCATAGCCAATAGATATGATTTAGAGTCAAGAAATACTTATAAGTAAACCTACTGGTAACTCAAATGTAATTCGCTTGCACGTAACCCTTACAGACTCGGCTGATATCCCCCTGTTCTTCCGTAGGTAAGTCAACATATAAAGCATGTTCTAGCTCCTCGAAACCCAATCCCAATTCCATAGTGTCCGCAGTACGAATAAAAGAATGGGTGGCATAGGACTCTAGTAAAATTCGGGCCCAAGAATTGTAAAGAAGAACAATACCTTTTCACCACGGCGTTGGAGGCATCTCCCTCCAGTTGAGTCAAAACAAAAACCCTTCCTTGACGGGCGCCACCAGGGGCTTGAGCTCATAACGGTCTCTGTGGTGGTCGTGGCTATCGTAGCGGTGGCAAGTTTGCATTCACTCGCCCAGTTGCTGGGCTGGTCTGGGTGGAAAGCAATGGACAATTATCTTTGGAGTGCCCAAAACCTCCATAGGCAAAGCGTGGGCGTGCATCCGTGCCTACTCTCTCTGGTACGCCTCCCGCTCCTAGAGCTATCTGAGGTCTCTGCTGTGCTTGCCTTTGTAGAGTGGTTTGTTTGCTGGTACTCGCTCGGTTGTTTGCTTGGTCCTTGGGGGAAACAAAGGGCATCTATGCTTGAAGTGCCCATACTCTCTGCATGCAAAGCATTGGCGCGGGTCACTGCTTGTTCTAGCCTGAGTCACTTCGTCTTCTCGAACTATCTGAAGTCTCTGTCCAATCACGTCCACGTCCACATACACGTTCGAGTTTAATTCTACCTCCTCGTTCACGTCCACGTCCACATCCACATACACGCCCACGTCCACGTTCCCGAGATACTTGTATTCTCGAATTCAGGGTGTGACCATCTTCTCGCAAAGGAAAGGCCTCAAATCTTGTTCAAAGCGTTTAGCCCTCCTTGCATCAGTGGCCACAAACTCGATTGCGTAGCAAGACAACTCATCGAATTCGAACAACTAATTAACCCCTATCCTAAATAAACAACAACTCTCACCAATGTGATAAACACATAACCACAAACAAATTTAAGCCTAAGGTTTCTTCAACCTAGTCCTACCTTTCTAATGGTAATCCATAACCTACAGCTCCCATGTAAGACCTAAAGCCTAAGCTCTGATACCAACATTGTAACACCCCAAATACCCCCTTGGAAGGCATTACACTCTAAAGACCATTTACAATCATGAGAGAAACTACATAACTTCATAACCAAAAAAAATTTACCTCATCATTCAAGCATATACAATAATATCCAAAAGAATATGCCCAACAATGCCATTTACATCTCCAAAAGAATATCAAAGTAAATCTTGTAGCGGAATACAAAATAAACTAGACTTCTCAGTGTACAAAAGAGTATCCTAGTCTAGTGCAAAAGAAAAGGGGTTGCTCTATGCGTCCACCTCGGGATCCACACTCCTATCAATTAGAGTCTCCCACAGGGCGACCTCCTCGACTCCTAACTCCTCCTCAAGTACATAATTTGAAAAAGGTTAGCAGTAGGGGGTGAGCACGAAGCTCTGTAGAAAATTTCTCCCAAACCCAAACAAGGTTTAGAAAACATTTAAAATTCGGTCGGTCGTATTTCGTAAATATCATATATAACTTTTTGAAGGAAAACAGGACATTTTGAATAGATCTCAAGTTTAATCGGTAGCAATAATCAACGGGAAAGAATAAAATAAATTTCGCAACAATAACCATTTCAAACTTTTAGTCATTTAAGAAGGCGCCTTCCGATGCATTGTCCCATACCAATGCACCGGCAAGAACGACCCACTCACAATCCCATGTATATTGGTTCATCCCCGTACTATGTATGTTGATTGCTTCTCATGAATCTACACAACGATTATACCTAGTCCACCAAACACATTCACAATCACAATCACAATCACAATTACTTTAGAAAAGGGCGTCCAGTGACGAGTCCCTTCCTAGGAAAAATATACTATCCCTCGTTCGAACTCCAGTGAATGATAGTGGTTTCATTACCAAATGACAACCCACTACAGGTGCTAGAAAACCATCTCACCCCACACTGGGATAGACTAACCTCTAACACTCTACGACATCTCTCGAAGGCAATCCAAGTCTATCACAACAACCATACAATGAGGAAATCAAAATATACTCAACTCACAACCATTTCAAGGAATTACCAAATTCCACCATTATGTAATATACCATAGAATAATTAAGGAACAATACACAAGAGATCATCATAACATCATTTTGTTATATAGTGTCAAACACTAAGTTTTTAGAAGGGGAAACTGATTACCACATAATTTAGATAAGGAAGCAGGACGGTACTGGTACCCAAAACCTTCTGGAATCGGGGTACTAGTACACGGTACCAGTACTATATAGAGGAAAATCCATTTTTCTTAAGACCAAGGTTGGAAAATGAAAAAGAGTAGTTACCCAACCATCAAAATGTTCAAAACATGGCATTTATTGCAAGGATATCAATAATCATGCATTTCATATAATATATATAAGAGTAAGAGTAAAAAACATACATGTATAATATCCTAGCCTCAATGTAAGTGAATGGAAGGAAATCCCTACCTCAATGCTCAAGAGCTTTAGCCAAATACCTAAGCTTCAAAGACTATTTCCTCTCCCTTCTTTTCCCTTTAGACTCCTCCTTGGGTTCCAAAATGTATGGTGAGAGGGTATAGAAGAGTGTAATGAAAGGTTAGGGGAAGGGTGTTCTTGAAACCTAGGGTTTGATCTTCTAATTTGATTGTAAATCTCTTGATGGGTGTGTTCTTGATCCTCCTCTCTTTCTCTCTTAAGCTTTTTAGGGTTTGGAATGGTGTATGGACGGCTAAGGAGGCGGCCTAAAGTATTTATAGGCCCAAAAATATGACATAGATCGCAATCCAGAATTATCAGGTGTACCAGTACCCGGTACCGATACCCAAAACCTACTGGAATTGGGGTACCGGTACTCGGTACCTGTACACTTCGGCGGACAGATTTTTTCTCCGACTTCCAAGGCAGTTTTGACCCATTTGGAGGTCGAATTGGAAAATTTTTATGAGATATACTTTTGTAGCTCTAGATGTCTACTATCTACTTTCAAAAGTTCAGATCAATTGGACCTAAGGATAAAAAGTTATGGCCAAAATACTAAGAGGTGTCCAAAATATTTTCTACCCGAAATTTACGTAAAATGTGTTTTTATTCTGGAGTACTTCCAAGCTTCCAATGCACCTCATATTACCTCTCCCAAGGTTTTTCGACCTTCCAGATTCAATGGATACCTTAGTTTGACCTAAAAATATTTAAAAACTTACCTATTAACTATTTCCAAGCTCATATGCCTTAGAAATGTAAACTTCCCAAATCTATTTGTCTCCCAAATATTTATTTCTAATGTTTTAACCTATCTGATTCATTTTTACATCCTTATATATAAAAGAACTACTAAACTAGTATATTACTATACGCATGTGGGGTATTGCAAGGAAGTGTTCTTCATTTCAAGTTTTAAAATGGGTATTGAATATTTTATTCCCAGTTTAAGTTTCCTTGCATTAAACTAAGTTCCAATCTTCATTTCTTCGCAATGTCTCTTCATTACATTCATGTTCTTGATTTAAGTATGAGTAGCTAAACTATAAGTTGGCCAATACAAGGGAGAACTCCTCTTGGGTAGGCTATTTCAACCCATTTTCATTCCTCCTCGTAGTGTAGTTGATTCGGTTTAACTGGGATGAGTGTAGACGTGGTTGTGAGTCTTTGATATCCCATAGACTTGTCACGGGGTATACTTGGATCCTCACCTCAATGCTAGTCCCTCGTTTCCCAGTAATCAATCAAACATCTAGACACCATTGGGGGAAGGTCTCGAGTTGAGTTGGCATTCCCATTGGAATGACCCCTTCGGATTAGTCAACACTTGTTCCATTTCACATTCATCAAGATGCAATCATAAAACTCAAACAAAAAAATGTTTTTACACTTTTCTCTTGTTCAACAAAATCACCTTCAAAACAATTCATCTCCTTCCCCGAGGAGACGACCTTGGAATATGATTTCCAAGTAAAAGACAACACTCAAATGTCTCCTTGCGATTGGGGAGCACTTTTGTTCACACACACACACACATGCACATTTCATTCCACACATCTGTTTTCCCAATTCTTGCATAGAACCCGAGTGACAGTGACATTCACCCACACACATAAGCTTATTATACACATTGAGGTTTCATGTTAGGAGATTATAAATATAGCAGAAATTGATGAGAACAAATGTGGGCATACTCTTAAAGATCCTTTGCAAGCCTAAATGGGTCAATTACAAGATCAAGAGACAAGAAGATCAAGAAAGCAATGCAAGTCCAAATGCATGATAGTTCTAGGCCATATTTGGGCCCAAATCTGGCCCAAGAGGTTCAGCCCAATGGGCCTCATGACCCGACCCATTAGGATAGGGTCCAGCTTGAAGCTCCTCTTCATTCCTAAGGTGGATGGGCTGCCAAAGATTCCAAAATTATTCCTCAAATAATGTGCTATTATTCTCTCAAATCTTGTGATGATTATGGAAGATCTTGGGGATATCTTTCCATATTTGCCATGCCACTCTTTTGGAAAGTATTAATCAAGCTTGGAGAAGGGTCAAAGATTGGGAGGTTCTTACCACAAGCATGGAAGGAATTTGAAGACTAATACTTCTATACTTGGAAGGATTATCTTCTAGAATAATCTACATTAACTACGTTATTTCCTTTATAATTTACATTAATTATGTTATTTCCTTTATTTTAAAATTTTGAAATTACTGTTCATGCCAAAGTTACTATTCATGGTGAAGTTACTGTTTATGTCTTCCTTGGAGGCCAAGTTTTATAGCCTATAAAAGGCCATTTAGTGCAATGAATAAAGGGAGACAATACATAATGAATTTTAGTTGTGATTTGAGTTGAGTTAATTGAGTAATAATCCGGTTTATTATAATTATGTTTAATAACTCAATTAATTCCCGTGTCAACAACAAGTTAATCGGAAGGTAAAGATGGACCGTGAGAATTAAGACATAGCTCCGATATCTTTTTAGAAGTTTACAAGAATTGTCGGTGATGAGACTTAACCCGTCTACAAATAAGCAAGTGTTTCAACAAGACAACCAACCATGATTGTAATATTCCATTCTTTAAATGAAGCATAATAACAGGGATGATTAAAGGGTAGTCATGAAGATCTAGCCGGGGTACTTGCCTTGAAACGAGGAGTCTTTCCATGCAAGAGTCGTCTGTGTCATAGAAAGAATCTCAATTATACAAAGTATCTTAGCTTTGCTAGATGCAATCAATCATCTAATAAACATGGGGATAAACATTAAGCATTAGAACAGTGCATAAATATAACTTTTGGATAATTTATACATGTCCTTCACCGCTTACTAAAGAGTGAATGAGAAACTACTCACTATTCATAGCTTTGATAAAGCTAGAAAAGTGAGTGATGGTCATCCCTCTCAGTAGAGAACTTTGTAAAATAAAAGCACAATAACAAGGAGCCAATCTTCAACAAAGAATGAGTGAATCACGTTTCACCCTTCACGGCTTTGGCAAAGCTCTAGAAAAGTGGAAGAGTTTCACTCCACTAAGAAAGAAGGAAACTCAAGCAATGGAAGTGCAAGACATAAACAAAGGAATGTATGTAATAGCACATATGTAAAGACAAAACATAAATAGAGAAATGAAATTCTTAATACAAGCAACTGTAAACATGAATGTAAAGACTAAAAGTAAATAGAGAAACGAAAACTCTTAAGTAGATGTAAACATGAATGTAAAGAAATGAGTGGGAGTCTAAGCCTTCCAACTCTCTTCCAAAGAAAAATCTAAGAACATTAGGAAGTAGAAGTGCTACCCCCTTGTCTCCCAAAACTAGGAATATTTATAGGCAAGGAGAAGGAAAAAGGGGGTGAAGAAATAGTGTTTGCAGCCTAAGTCAAAGTGAAAAGCCAACCACTCTACAGCCAGTCTGTCGAGGACGTTCAAACGTGAGTTGGTGTTTGAACGTTGTTGCTACTTTTGCTTTATGGGCGTTCGAACGCCAGATGAGATCTGTCCTTACCACTCAAATGTCAAATGGCCTGTGGTCCTCTATGGAAATCTCCTTCCACACTCCATGTAGATCTTGTTATAGATTTGTTGCCACTCGCCATGTCTTCAGTCTGGTCTTTGTCAGTGCTTAAGTGGATGTTCGAACGTTGGTTCTTTGCACTTAGGACTTTGGTTATTGACCGCAACACATTCTACCTTAGTTGGCCTGGTTCTCATGAGTGTTCGAATGTTGCTTTTTTGTTCCAAGCTTTTCCTATTTGTTCCCTTAATGCATTGGTATTACTTTCAAATATACTTTTGTTGCTCTTGAACCCTTTTTTCACTTTAGAACCTGAAAATATCATCATTTAACTTTCATCAAAGTATAATTAGTCCAAAAAGGGCATAATAATATGCTATAGTTGATTACTAACCACACTCCCAATCTTGATATTGCTGGTCCCTAGTAATACAACAATTAAATGTAAATCTATTTCAAATGCCTTTTTCGTAGGTCATCTGGCTGCATTTAGCTTATGCAACAAGCCATTAAAGCACCAGGTTTACCCTAGTGGATGGTGTTGTCTCGTGAAGGTTTCCATGAAGCTACCCACAAACTTCGTTTGAACAAATGTGTATGTGAGGTGACTAATAAAAATGAATTAGCAACATGGTCGTTGAGACCTTCAACCCTTAATCATGAGTTATCCCCTTCATTTCTTTTCCATTGGTACTCACTCTATGCAAAAATTAGCACTGTCACATTAGCATTTGGAATTCCCTAAGTAGTAGGTTGGTCATTCTTGAAACAAGAATTGGTATATAACCAACATTCCATTGTACCACCCTCTATAGATAGCTTTGATTTCACAAACCTTTATAAGATTACTCTCAGCAAAACAAACCGCTCTGATTTTGGTGACTTATCTCTCATAGGACATGTGATTAGAAGATGGCCAATCGAAAAAAATCACATGCACAACTAGAAAAAGATTGAAGTTTTAAAGCAAACAAACTTTACCTTTGACATAATCTCATGGAAGAATATTGATGCAATTAAAGAAATGCTATCTAACATACCCCAACTTCTGATTGACAACACACAAATGCATTAGACTTGAGATCAATTAGGGCTTTGAATAGGTTCTAATGGGGCCAGAGGTCAGTGGCTAACGAAATGACGTCAGTGGATTTCAAAAGCTATCTCTTTTATGCATTTCGGCACTCCTCTGTTTGACTTTTCAAAATTTTTTGCCTAGGAATGGGATTTCTTTCTTTTATTTTTTCCATTTTTCACTTTCTTGGCAATTCCTTGTCTTTTTGTTTCCTTTTCTCTTTCAGTTGTTTCCACTTGTTTTCCTTTTATTGAATAGAGGCCACCGTTATTTGTGCTATTTTTCTTGCCTTTCTGTATCATACTTCTTTATAAGAGGGTGTAAGAAAATTAAATAGCAATGGTCTGTCAATCTTATTGTCCTTGTGGCTCGGTTTTCATATGGGCTTCTTGAAAAAGAAATCAGTCATTGAGGGCTCAAGCAGGGCTAAGTAGGGATTATCACTTTGAAGAAGAAATGGTTGAGGCTCAAAATCGATCCAAAGATGGCCTAAAATCCTTTCTTAAGTATGTGCACCTGCAAGTGTCATATGCAAGGCCCCTGTGGGTTATGTACATAGATGACTTTAACTGTATCAATCAAAGCAAGGTTAATGAGACTATCGAAAGAGATCAGAATTGAAAGAGCTTACTTGGAGTAATTGTTAAAATTCTCTCCAAAAGCATCGTAAAGCTAAAGACTTACTATGGTTTTCTTTTTCATCTCCACTAATTATGTCAGGTGTTTCGAGGAATGTTGGGTATATCGCGATTCCATTTTCAAGTTTGATCACCTTGTACCTTAAGAATGACAAAAACCTCTGTACATTTAACAATTTAAACATAGAGAAAATACCAATGTTCAACATGAGGTTTTACGTCTTGGTTGTTAGGTTGAGGTGTCAAACCGATCATGTGCTGTGTCATTTGAGCACATAATCCTAACATCCACATCTGTTTCGTTATTTAACATATAACAAAATAAAACTAAATCTAAACATACATTTAAAACAAATAAAAGTGATAAACGGAGTCATTCAATTCAACAAAAAATTATCATTCATCATTAACATCAATGATTCAATTCATCCACAAAAAACACAAACAAAACAAAAACTTTAAACATTACTACAAACCATAAAAGAAAAATCGTCCTAGGAAGAAACAAAAAAAAAACAAAACACCCAACTCCACTCAAGAACAAAATATCCTCTCAATCTCCTCCATCTCCACCATCGGCAGCTCCACTTGCTCCACCGCCCCTCAAAAGCCGAAGGATCTCATCCTGCTTAACTTCGATGTTAAGCATGATGTCCCACAAAGAACGCTGGGGCATGCTAGGGCCTGTCTCCTCCTGGGTCTGCATGCATTCTCTCTGAAGCTCCCACTCCTCCTCTTGATCCAATTCTTCTTGCACTTCATCTCCTCCTCGGGCTGGTGGCACCTCTTGTCTCATCATTGGGCCACCACTATCTCATTGGCTTCTCTTAAAAGAGCCCTTGTTTAGTGTCCTAATCTGCTTTTGGATTTCCATTTCGGTCCTCATCCTGATCCCATTCTCCATGCATATTTCAGTCACTAGGGTGCCAAAGGGAAGGGAACTCCTCTTCACGCCGCACCCTTTTTTCATTTCGCTCAAGATGAGGGAGGGGAGATCGATGCTATGCCCTTTCCCAATCATGCCATGTCGGGCAAAATTTGTTTGTTCATTTTAAGGGAGCAACGTCGGAGACTGCAATCAGATTCAACATTTTATACTTGTTTGTCAACTCCCCTTGTTTCAAAAAATTCAGCCCTGCCCATGAAAAGTCACTCTCCCCAATCAACTTCTTCCCCACAACATTCATAGGCACATTTTTCTTTGGGGATATGCTGGGTTTTGCACCTGAGGTATTTCTTGCCTCACCTCTTTGATGTAGGCCTCATCCACATCAATGTGGATTCCCCTCTCATATGTTCAGATTGCGCCAATGATAATCTCGGCATTGGAGTAAAACTCCCTCACTAAGTCAACAGCAGCATGCCCTCCATTCCTCAAGTACAACACCCAGCTGCTTCTCTCCATCTCCTTTAATATTACAAGCTCAGCAAAATTAGAGATCACAACATTGCTCTCGTAGACAACCGCATGCTTATGGTAGAAATTTTCATACCTTTCTGCCTTTAAGGCGCTGGAAACCGAGTCCGATCATATTTCTTTGTCCTCTACTTGCCCTCTCTCTTTATTATTACTTCCTTAACAAAATATGGCTCTTGGCTCACTGGTTGAGTGCACTTGGCAGGCAGCTTCACTCTTGGCATGACGTTCGTACGTTAGAGGAGCTTGGAAGAGCACTGAAAACTTGGATTTCTTGGTGTGGGAATGAAGCTTTTGAGGTGGAGATGAGTTAGGGAGGGTTGAATTTGGGTATTTTTGGAGACTGAGGGTGGTCTGAGGTCTGTGGAGTGAAAAGGGGATCTAAGGTTTTTGACAATTTGAGAGTGATTGGGGATTTTAAACTAAAAAAGACGATGCAAACTTTTATAGTCTGAGTTGCGACGTTCGAACGTTACCAGCGTTCGAACGTGGGTAGAAGGATTTTTAAAATATCGTTTGAACGTGGAGTGTCTTTCAAATGTAGCTAGCTCCCCATACTTTTGTGTTCTGTCAGCGACCAAAGTACTTTAAGGTCATGACGTTCGAACATTCTATAAGCAATTATCTATAAGTAGAGTACTATAAGCA
>CM042194.1:13794312-13814021 GCA_023539305.1 Ilex asprella | reverse complement strand
TTAGACCATTGAGTACCTCCTTAAACTTCCTTGCTCGTGCTCTCGTAACTGGCACAATTGGAACTTTAACTAGATCTCTTGAAGTTGGGCCATGATTCGCATCAATATATTAAGCACAAAATATGACAAACAACTCATGTGTGATCAATAGAACTAGAATCGAGAGTAAATCAATTAAACTAGACTTTAGATTTCGTTTCAATCTTAATAAGAATTTAGTTCATAATGTAATTGAAAAACTTCATTCTAAAATTAAACATCTCAAAAAATAAAGAACTAAAAGTAAGAGAAAAGAATGAAAACTTAGTCGCAATCTTCAATCTCTCTTTAACCTTCAAGCTTGATTTTCTTTGTGTCGCTTCCTTCGATCTTTGTCTTCAATATTTTGTCAATCCTTGGTATTTTTTGAATGTTATCAGCCCCCAATTCAGTATATATTTATCCCCACTCAAACCCTAACATATATGAGGTATTAGAGTCCAATTTTGGGTAAAAAACCAGTCAAAATTTGCCTCCAGAGCCAACACAAGCGCAGTTGTGCTAAAAATCAGTGCAGGGGTGCTGAGTTACTATTTTTTTGGCCCAGGGACACTGGTATTGGCACAAGGGCGCAGGTTCCCTTTCTAGCCTAAAATTGCCTTTGTTGCTTAGCCATAAAAAATCCAACACTTAGGCTCCAAATTGACCTTGTTTCCTTCCAAATGTTCTTGTTTCCTTCCAAATGATGCTCCCTATAAAATAACATCAAAACACAAAAAAATAAATAAAAAGGAACATAAAATATTTGAAAACTTGCAATTTCAACAAACCGAAAGTACTTAGTTTGTAGGTATAAAACCCACTCATTAGTAACCAAAGTTGATATGCCACTTTGCCCATAGCTTTTATCACTTCAAATGGTCCGGTATATCTTGGAGCTAATTTTTCCTTCTTGTCAAATCTAAACACTCCCTTCTTGGGTGACACATTGAGGAACACATAGTCTGTCTCTTGGAATTCCAATGGTCTTCTTCTTCTATCCACATAACTTTTCTTTCTACTTTGGGTTGTGCGTAGTCTTTCCCTAATTAGTTGAATTTTCTAAGTAGTCTCCCTAACAATTTCTAGCCCAAATATACTATTTTTTCCAGCTTCTAACCAACAAGTTAGGGACCTACATGGTCTTGCATAGAATGCCTCATAAGAAGCCATTCCAATACTTGCCTAATAGCTGTTGTTGTAGGAAAATTCCACCAATGGAATATGTTGACTACAACTCCCTTTGAAGTCCAATACAAAAAATCGTAAAATGTCTTCCACAATTTGTATCACCTTCTCGGATTGGCCATCCATTTGAGGATGAAAAGAGGTGCTAAAGTGTAATTCTATCCCCATAGCTCGTTATAGACTTTGCCAAAATTGCACCACAAAATGAGAATCACGTTCTGACACAATAGAGAGTGGAACTTCATGTAATCTAACAATCTCACCAATATAAAGCTTTCTCAAGGTCTCTAATGTATCAGTGGTCTTCATACTCAAGAAATGAGCGGGCTTAGTGAGCCTATTTACAATGATCCATACGACATTATGCCCTCGTGACTTCTGTAGAAAGCCAAACATGAAATTCATAGTGATGTGATCCCACTTCCAGTTTGGGATAGGTAAGGGCTGTAGTAATCCTCTGGGTTTTTTATGCTCCATCTTCAGCTACTGATACACCAAGCACTTTGCAACGTACTTAGCCACACCTAGTTTCATCCCTTTCCACCAATATTGATGCTTCATGTCTCTATACATCTTAGTACTACCTGGATGTATGGAGAATTTTGAACAATGGCACTCACCCAACACTTCTTTCGTAACTTAGTCATTGTTTGGTACGCATAGTCTTCTACGAAACTATAACTCATCATCATGTATAGACCAATTCTCAAAAACCTCATTCCTCTCCAATCTACCCTAGATAGTTCCCAACTCTGTATCTAATCAGTGCAACTCCATAATCCTTTTTAGAGAATTGGTTGAGCTACAAGATTAAATAAGCATGGTCGATCCTCCTGTCTATCTACTAATAGATTAAATTCCTCAAAAACATCAATCATCTTTCACCTAATAACAACAAGAACATTGATTTCACCCCATGGCTTTCTGCTAAGTGCATCTGCTACTACATTAGCCTTCCCTAGATGGTAGTTGAGTGCAAAATTGTAATCTTCTAGATATTCAATCCTCCTTCTTTGCCGAAGATTCAAGTTTTTCTGTGTGAATATATACTTGAGGCTCTTATGATTAGAAAACACTTGAATTTTTTCTCCATATAGGTAACACCTCCACAATTTAAGAGCATACACCATAGCAGCAAGTTCCCTCGTGAGTGGGATAGTTCCGCTCATGAATCTTTAGTTATCTCAAGACAAAAGCAACTACCTTACCTCCCTACATTGGCACACACATCAAGCCTCGTAATGAAGCATCTGTGTAAATATCGTATCCTTCCCCATTGCTCGAAATATTGAGGATAGGAGTTGTTGCCAACCTTTCCTTTAAGGTGCGAAAGACTAGTTCACACTCTTGAGTCCACAAGAATCTTTCCCCCTTCTTCGTGAGGCGAGTCATTGGCATTGCTAGTTTTGAGAAGTTTCCACAACCCTCCAGTAATAATCTACTAATCCTAGGAAACTACGTACTTCGATCACATTCCTAGGTGGTTCTCATTACATCATGGCTTTAATCTTTGCGGGGTCAACAACTACACCCTATTTTGAAACAACATGGCCAAGGAATTTCACTTCCTTCATCCAAACTCGCATTTACTCATCTTAGCATATAAATTATGCTCTCTCAAGGTATGAAGCACTACCAAAAGATGGTGTTCATGTTTTCTTTGTGTCCGTGAATAGATTAATATGTCATCAATAAATACAATGACAAACTGATCTAGATATGATCGCAATACCTTGTGCATCAAATCCATAAACTCTGCAGGAGCATTAGTCAGTCCGAACAGCATTAACGCACATTCGAAATGACCATACTGGGTATGATAAGCTAATAACCTCCTCCTTGATCCGCAGTTGATGGTACCCTCGTGTGAAGATCAATCTTGGAGTAATACTTAGAACCCCTCAACTAATCAAATAAATCATCAATTCGTGGCAATGGGTATTTATTCTTCACTGTCACTCGATTCAACCTTCGGTAGTCCATGCATAATTGAAGTGTTTCATTATGATTTTCTACAAAGAGGATCGAGGTTCCCAAGGTGAAGTGCTTAAACGGATAAACTCAATAGTCAATAGTTGGTCTAACTGCTTCCTTAGCTCCTTCAACTCCAAATGTGTCATTCTATAGGGAGCAATGGATATGGGTTTGGTTCCCGGATATAGATCAATTGTAAACTCAATCTCTCTTTGTGGGGGTAACCAAGATAGTTCATCTGGGAAGATACCTGAAAAAATCGACACTATCAATATTACGTCAGATTGGGCTTTGTCTCGATCATCTCCCATTAAGCTAACTAAGAAACTCAAATTGCTCCCTGCCTTAGCTTTCAAGAATCTATTGGCCATAGTGGGAAATGGATGGGAAGAATTCCGATCATTAATGAAATTGAAAACTACCCATCCTGGTAATTGAATAAAATACATTTACGTAAACAATCCATTACCGCATAGAAAGTGGACAACAAGTTCATCTCAAATATTATGTTACAACCCTTCATGTCTAAATGAAACCAAGTCTACAATCAATTCTTGCCCTTATAGTATCCAATCGTTCTCTTGTAGGCTTGTCAATACTCAAGGCATGTTCTTGATTCTCAAGTTCTAATCCCAATGTAATAGCATATGTAGTGTGTATGAAGGAATGAGTAGCACAAGGATCAAATAAAATACGTGCCCAAGAGTTATAGAGAAGAACAATACCTTCCACAACTGCATTGGAAATATCTTCCTCCAGTTGGATCAAAGGAAAAACCCTTCCTTGATTGGTACCCCCTAGGGCTATAGCTCCTAATGGTTTCTCCTATAGTGGTTTCTATAGTGGTGGCTTATTTGCATTTAGTTATCCTGTCGTCTGGGTATTCTTCTGGGGTGGAAAGGTTGGACAATGATTCTGAATATGCCCTAAACCTCCACATGAAAAATAGGCTCGTGGGTCTATTCCTATCCTCTCCGATAAGCCTGTAACTCCTCAAGATGTCTAAAATCTCTATCCAACCGCTTGGTTTGGGCGACGGTATGGTTCCACCCTCTACACTCCACTGCTGCTAGCACCGGTCCTGATCGAACCTCCCCTCACAAAGTTCAGTCGTCTCTAGTTGTCCTCAATGTCTCTCTCCACTAGTGCAGCTCTATCGACAAGATCCTCATAGTCTAAGATCTTGTGAGCCACAAGCTTCTCCCTGATGGTAGGCCTCAAGCCTTGCTCGAATCCTTTAGTCTACCTAGCCTCAGTAGAGATGAACTTTGTGGCATAGCGGGATAGCTCATCCAACCTTCTCTTATAGTCTGCCACCGTTATGCTACCCTGTCTTAGAGCCAGGAAATCTGCACTCAGTTGGTCCCTGACCGATTCAACAAAATATTTGTCGTGGGAGATCTGATCAAAATCCTCCCAAGTGAAAACATCAGTGTCCTCTTTCTTTTCACCGAATCCCACCAATGATTTGCCTCCCCTACCAGTAAATATGTAGCTAGACCGACCCAAAGATCCTCAAAAACTCCCATGGTATCACACAATTTCTTCACCCGATGAATCCACTTATTCGCCTCCAAAGGGTAAGAGCTTCCTTGAAAATTAGGTGGGCATTACCTCAAGAATTCTCTAAGAACTATCATCCCTGTTTCCTGGTATAGAAGCTAATGGTTGAAACCCCCCGTTATGGTTGTTGTTTCCATTCTGGCATTGTACTAGAGTAGTTAGCTCCCTTAGGCATTGATAAATGTGACCTGATCTGAAATGTGTACACCAAAGTGCAGGCAGTCAAGCTATAGTAATAATTCGATTTGAGTCTGGAGTCAAATCTATAGGAAACTATTGTTGGTGTTTCAAAGTAAGTAGTGGTAGAGACCAAATGATTGTAACCCTTGCGATTTGACGTTGTGTGGTGTATAGGATTTCCTGAATAGAATAAAGGATTCTTTACAAGAAAGTTTTGTAGACAAAATATAAGATATGCTCAAATGTAAAAATCACTCTTTAGTTCGACGATTTGGACATGTAGTTAATCATCCGATTTATTATATTTGTTCTTGATAACTCAATTAACCCCCCGTGTCAACAAGTTAATCAAAAGATAAAGGTGGATTATGAGACTTAAGATCATGATTCCGATGTCTTTTTAGAAGTTTACAAGAATTGTTTGTGTCGAGACTTAACCCGTCTACAAACAAGCAAGTATTTCTACAAGGTATCCAACCATGGCATTAATATTCCATTTTCATTCTTTTATTGAAGCATAGTAATGAGAAAGATTGAAGGGTAGTCATGAAGATCTAGTCGGAGAACTTGCCTTAAACCAATTAGTCTTTCAATGCAAAGAGTTATCTATGTTATAGAAAGTACTCATGGTCATACAAAGTACCTTAGTTTTGGTAGATGCAATTAATCATTTAATAAACAAGGGAAATATAAAGCATTAAACAAAAGAAAAATGCACAAATATAACTTCTAGATAATTTTTACATGTCATTCACCTCTTACTAAAGAGTAAATGAGAAACTACTCACTCTTCATGGCATTGGTAAAGCTAAAAAAGTGAGTGATGCTCATCCCTCCGAGTAGAGGAATTACACAATAAAGGACAATAAGTAAGGAGCCAGTCTTCGATGAAGAATGAGTGAATCATGTTCCACCTTTCACGGCTTTGGTAAAGCTCTAGAAAAGTGGAAGAGTTTCACTCCTCTATGGGAAGAAGGAAGCTCAAGCAATGGAAGTGAAAAGGAAATAATGAGAGTAAAAGAAAGGTAGTCACTTTTAGAGGGTTTTTCACCGCAACTAAAAGATGATCTATCTTCCTTTATGCAAGTAAATATAAACCTAAGTCTAAGACTGCTTTCAAAACAAGCTAAGAGATGTTGGTCTAGTGCCAAACCAATCTCCAGAACAATTCTCCAAGTTCTCTTTTCATGCTCTCCCACAATGGGAGTATTTATAGGCAAAGAGGAGGGGACAAGAGGGGTGAAAGAATAGTGCATGGCTGCCAAGTCCAAGTGAAAAGCTAACCACTTTGCAGCCAGTCTAGAGACAACGTTCGAACATTTTTTGGCGTTTGAACGTTGTTTCTGTCTTTGCTTGAGGGGCGTTCAAGCGCCAAATGGGGTCTGACCTTCCCACTCAAGTGCCCTGTGGTATTCTATGAAATCCATTTCTACATTCCATGCAGCATCATATTCCTCAAATAATTCAAGTGTGATTCTTGTTGCCCTTGAGCCCTTGTTCACTTTAAGACCTGAAATGTTATCATTTATACTTCATCAAAGTATAATTTGTCTTAAAAAGGCATATTGATATGCTAATTTTAACAACTAATCAAAATGTCATTCATGGCATTTGGAGGTGGTGGCGGTGGTGGATTTGCTTGACCTCCACGCCCACATCCATATCCACATCTACCATCCATCTTGCATATCAATTTATAATTTAGTTTCCTTAATGTGATAGACACCCAAACTATCACTTTAATTTAAAGCATAATGCTTGTGTAAGTCAACAATTTCATTCAATCTAGTCCTACCTTTCTAGTGGTAATCCATAACCTACAACTCTCATATAAGACCTAATTCCTAGGCTTTGATACCAAACCTATAACGCCCCAAAATCTACCTTGGACGGCATTACTATCTAGAACCATTCACATCATGAGAACAACTAATAAAACCCATAAATAAAGAAAATTTCATTCATCATACATAATATCTACAACATCATCCAAAAGAATATGCCAAACCATAGCCATTACATCCAAAAATCAAAATTGATCTTGTAGCAGAATAAACAAAATATTATCTATACATTGTCTCAAAATGCATCTCCTAGTCTAAAGAGAACAACTCTAGACATCCCCCTCGGGATTCATGCTTCCATCCAATTGAGCATCCCAAGTTACCTGTTCATCAACTCCGACCACTTCCTCTAAACCGAAATCTGAAAATAGATATAGTATATAGGGGGTGAGCACTAAGCTCTATAGGAAAATCATTCCAAACTTGAACAAGGTTTAGAAAACATATAAAACCCATTGGTCTCATTTCAAAAATATCATATATGACTTTTAAAAGAAAACAATGACAGCCCATGCGATCTCAAGTTTATGCAACATCAATATATAGAATGAAGAAGTAAAACCAATTTTCAAACCCCAAACTATTCCAATATCAACCATTTCCAACAATTTCTTATATCATTCTGCATAATGTACCTTAACCACAACGTACCATTACCCACATTTTATTTATTTATTTATTTATTTTTAATGAGGATCAATAGTGGTTCCCCACCTCCCCCCTTAGGTGACTTGAAACCACGACCTGACGGTTGTAGGGGAAGCGTCTTACCACATGAGCTGCGCTTCGTTGTTCGTACCATTACCCACATTATGTATCTGTATCTCAGGTAAGAAGTAAGACTTCGTATGAATACACACATTGAGAATATTCTAGCCCACACACACGCACCCCATCTTCGCAAGGATATACAAATTTAGGAAGGGCATATACCGATGCATTGGCAGTGACAATCCAACCCAAGAGTAGTATACTAACCCTAAACCGCATAGCACGTAAGCATTCTGGTTTGGTCCTTGCAAGGCACCAACCCCACTACGAGTGGTAGGGAACCTTTACACCCACACGGAGTAAGAAACTCATCTACCCACTTTACGATATCCGGTCAGTGGCCAACCATGTTTAACCAAACATCCACATAAGAGATATAATACTGACCAATTTTCCATATCACAAGTAAATCAAGAACCCCCAATTCCCATGTATTTTTTAAATGGAACAATTTAAGAAAATAAGCAAGAGATCGTCAAATGTATAATTTTTAGTCTTCTAACAAAGCACTAGAGTTTTGAAATCAAGAACAAAGGAAAATGAAGAGAAAAATCTCTATTTCTTGAAAAACTAGGTTGTGACATCCAGAACATGAATTTTTATGGCTATCAAACCATAGCTTTATTCAAAACATGGTACGGTTTGCAAGAACATCAAGAAACAAGGATTCTATAACATTTATCTAATATTTAGAGTCAAAACATATATATAGATAAACCCAAGCCTCAATGAACCATAGTGAGAAAAAACCCCTACCACGCTTTCTTAGTTTTGTGGAAAATACTAGAGGTTTTGATCTAATCCAATGTGAAAATCCCCTTCAATCATATGTTTCTCCCCTTATTTCTTACTCTACAAGGCTCTCTAGAGTTACAAATGTTGATAGGAGGCTAAGAGAAGTGTCTTTTAGTATTTATTGTAGAAGAAATAGTCCCTTATGCATGAGTTTGAAACTCAGAATTATTACTCACGTTCGAACGTCATTTGGTGTTCGAACATTAGTAGTGCAAATTGCAATCTGACGTTCGAACATCATTTGACGTTTGAACGTTAGTTGCTCCAAGTACTTTTGTTTTTCCATTAGACAAAAATACTAGAATGAACTGTCATTCGAACGGACTTTCACGTTCGAACAGAATCTCCATTTTTTTGATACTTTCCATGACGTTTTGAACTATTCAAAAATGTGTTTTAACTCTAGAATACTTCATAACTTTTAATATACCCCATAATGCCTCTCCCAATGTTTCTCGATATTTTGGATTCAATGAAAATCTTATTTTGACCTAAACAAATATTTTGAGCTTACCTAACAACCCTTCCTAAGTTTAAATACCTTCGAAACTTAAACTTCATAATCAATTTGTCCCCCTAGTACTCATTTCTACTATTATAATCTATATGGTTCACTCTTACATCATTACATATATTAGAATTACTATATTAATATAAACATGTGGGGGTTTACAACACCAAAACCCGAGTTGAAACCCCTCTTGACTGACTTGAAATATGTATTTTTTTGGGAGGAAGAAACTTATCTAGTTGTAATTTCTTCTAAGTTGTCTGAGTCAAAGAGTTAGAATTGATAGAAACCATAAAAAGGCATAAAAATGCAATTGAATGGACCATAGCTGACATTAAGTGTATAAGTCCTCTTGTTTATACACATTGTACAGACCTAGAGGAGGACTAAAAACCCTCTCGTCAACCACATCGACAGTTAAATCTACATCTCAAAGAGGTTGTAAGGGCTGAAGTGCTAAAATTGTTAGATGCATGTATCATTCACCCCATCTCTACCAATAAGTGGGTAAGCCTTACCCAAGTAGTCCCTAAGAAATCTGGTGTCATGGTAGACAAAAATAAAGATAATGAGTTAGTCCCAACCGTTGCAGTCACGGGTTGGCGCATGTATATGGGCTATCGAAAATTGAACTCTATCACTAGAAAATACCACCTTTCTTTACATTTTCTTGATCAAGTTCTTGAAATGATAGCATGTCATATTTTCTACTATTTCTTGGATTGGTACTCTAGGTATAACCAAATTGAGATTGGGTTAGATGAACAAGAAAAAACCACCTTCACATGTCCTTCTGGTACTTTTGCTTATAAAAGAATGTCGTTTGGACAATGCAATGCTCTTGTCACACTTTAACGATACATGTTAAGCATTTTTAGTGATATGGTAGAGCATTTTATGGAGGTCTTTGTGGATGACTTTTATGTGTATGGTAACTCATTTGAGTTGTGTCTAAATAATCTGGAAAAAGTGCTCACTCGATGTGAGGAAACAAATCTTGTCTTTAATTGGAAAGAATGTCACTTCATGGTGACACAAGGTATTGTCCTAGGCCATATTGTCTCGTCTGAAGGGACAAAAGTTAATAAAGCTAAAATTGATCTAATTGGCCACCTTCCACCACCAAAGATTGTTAAAGATGTTTGACCATTCCTAGGTCATGCTGCATTTTAAAGGAGATTCATTAAGGACTTTAGTTTCATATCTAGACCTATGTGTAATCTCCTATGTCAGGATGTCACATTCGAGTTCAATGAGTCTTGCCAAAGGGCTTTTGAGAAGATCAAAGGCATTCTAATTTCTGCATCTATCATGCAGCCCCTACTAGTCTTTATTCTTTGAACTCGTGTGGCGCTAATGATTATACTGTAGGTGTTGTTTTGGGAAAACAGAAGGGTATTCGAACCTATATGGTATACCATACAAGCAAAACCTTGAATGATGTGCAAATCAACTATTCCATGACATAAAAGGAATTGCTTGCAGTAGTATTTGCTTTGGTTAATTTCAGGTCATATTTAGTTGGGTCTGCTATTGTTGTTTTTACAGACCATACAACCTTAAAGGACTTGCTCATGAAAAGGATGCCAAGCCACGTCTTCTCCAATGGATCCTCTTACTCCAAGAATTTAATTTGATAATCAAAGACAAGAAAGAAGTAGAGAATATAGTGGCAGACCATCTCTCTAGGCTGAATTATGACACTAAAGAGGAACCCTACCAATTAAAGAGACTTTCCCTCATGAACAACTTTTCGCCATCTTTGAGGTACCTTGTTATGCAAACATTATCAACTTTTTGGCCATATGTAGAGTTCCTTCTCACAAAACCTTGACTGATAAACAAAAATTTTAAGAGAAATGCATGGCTTCTTCTGGGAGGATCCATATTTGTTTAAATACTGTTAGGATAAAATCATAAGATGTTGTGCATCCAATCATGAAATCAGTCAAGTAATTGCTTTTTGTCATTCTGAAGTCTGTGGAGGGCATTTTTCTCAAAGAAAACTACTGCTAAAATCTTGCATTGTGGATTTTATTGGCTCACCTTTTTGAAAGGCGTACATGCCTTTTGCCTATCATTTGATAGATGCAAAGGATTGAAGAGTATTTCCAAAAGAAACATGTTGCCCTTGAACCCTATACTTGTGAATGAGATTTTTGATTGTTGGGACATCGATTTCATTGGACCATTTCCCCCTTCCTTTAGCAATCTATATGTTTTATGGATTGAAGCAATTCCATGCCAAAATATTGATCACCGCATAGTGATTAAGTTTTTTTAAAAAAAATATTTTATCCTAGTTTTGAATTCCAAGATCCATCATAAGTGATGAGGTTGATCATTTTTGCAACCGTCCTTTTGAATAGCTGATGAAAAAATATTTGACTTCTCACAAGTTTGGAGCCCCTTATCACCCACAAACTAGTGGACTGGCTGAATTAGCCAATCGAGATATTAAAATGATTTTGGAAAAAAATGTAAACTTGAACCACAAAGATTAGTCGTTATTGTAAAACCCGGTTAAATTTAAACTTTTTCTAAGAAAGGGCAAAATGGTAATTTGTCACTATAATACGGATTTAAAATTTGTGTTCTCTAGAGCTCGTATGACACAACGGACTTCGCCGTTGAATTCGTATCGCGAAATCTAGTCACCTATACTAATTTCATCGAATTCTAACATAGTCAAATTTTTTACGTTTTATGAGACGACATAGTGGCAAATGATCTCACAAAGGTCCCCAAAATGGGAAACATAAAATTTCCTTATAATTGGATGAAATTTCAAATAAAATTAATTTTAACCTAAATTGGGATGAAATAAATCGTTTCAAGACGAAAATGGACTTGAACAAGTGCGGAACACTTGGTGTGACTAGAGCCAAGCCTTGGAAATTATAAATAGGGACTAAAATTAGATATTTTGCCCAAATATCTTTGCTGAACTTCAGCCTTCAACGTTGGAGAGAAAGAGGGAGAGAAAAGAGAAATCCTAGATTTCTTCCTTCGATTTTCGGAGTTCCGTCAGTCGGATTCCGTCAAGCCAAGCATTAAAGTCGATCACGTCTACGAAGGCTACACAACCACACTAAGGAAAAGGGATTTCACTGAAGATCCAAGAGGAGATTTTTGGGAAGTCAAGACCTTGAAGTTTGGTTGGTGTTTTTGGAGTTCTCTATACTTCAATTGAGGTAGGGTTCCCTCCTACTTTGGTTATTTACAACCTATGGTGTCCATAAGGAATTCTTAGGGGTATACTACCTATGCCTTGTCTCTTGATATAGAAATGAGTCTATGGCCATGGAAATGAGGAAATTTTGTATGGAAATACTCTGGACAAAGTCTAGCTTGAATTTGATGAATAGAAGTTACTTGTATAAATTCTTGTAACTTGGTAAAATTTCGGGCATGATATGTGCTTGACATGATTGGTTCCTTGAAGGTGTTTGATAAAATTCCTTGAGTGATTGAAATTATTGTTTTGATTAAATTCAAATAACATGCTTGAGTTATGTGATAACATGTGAAAATTATATGTTTATGATATATTTTGCCATCAAAATTGGATGGTTATGTGTTAAATTAGTCCATATGACATTCATCACATATGAGACATGATATTGTTGTTACAATGGTGCCTTAAATTACATATGTACAGAGACATCGCATCACATGAGTGTGTGTGCATGGTGGTCGTCAACACCACACTTGGTGATTGACGGATGGCTTGGAATAGTTGGGTTGAAGGCCTAGCTAAGTCGCATGGTTCCATGTTAAATTGGGTCGGGGTAGCAAGAAGGGGGCTAGAAGATCTCTTGGGTACAAGGCCAGGTAGATGGCGTACGCACTCCCTTGGTTCGGTCCATAAGGTGTGTGGGTGTACGTAGTACCCTCGGTGGGAGTCCGTAAATTTCGTGTGGTTTAGTGACCCTTGGTGTAAGTCTATGAAAATCCACCCCCAACAAAGACCCTAGATTGTAAACGTCATTTGATCTGCAACATAGATGACAAATTTATACACAATGGCACTTGCATGTATTGAGGAGCGGGGAAGGGCTCTGGTTGAGTTGTATGAGTGAGTCTCATCCCATTTCATGGCATGACATCATAAATTTCAATATTGAATGCTTATTTTTGCTTGAAATGTTATGGATTGTTGAAAGTTGCATGTGAACATTTCATATGCATCTAGGTTGGGGAATAGCCTCTGTAGGAGATACTCTATTGAGCGTAACTCACCCTACCTGAAAAAAATATTTCAGGTAGGGATACATGCCGGAGGACGGTCTTCATTTGGGGCTTCATGGATGAAGAGAGGCCGACTTGTGGCCTTTAACCTTGAATTCTTGTAAAACATTTGTTAAGTTATGTTTTGGGCATGTAATTGTACGCAAATAATTGTAATAGAACTTGTACCAACTATGGTTGGAGTAAAAATATGTATTGTACAAATTTGTGTTAGTTTTAGAAAGGTTTGGAATGGATTGGAGATGAAAAACAGGCCAAAGAGACAAAACTGGACAAATCATACCAGTACGATGTTGTCCAGTAGGTAGCGAGTACCGGTACACTGCTGTCCAGTAGGCAATCAGTACGAATATGTATACCAGTACTCTTTCTAAAAATCTAAATTTTTTTATTGTTTTACCAAGCTATTAGGCTATGTCTTCCTTCCCTCCAATAATGTAAATGGACCATAATATAGTACAAATCATGATATATTGGACCTTGGTTGGATCCAATGAATAATTGAACCCGAAATACATTGAGGGTTACGATCTCGATTAGGGGATGCTATCACATGCAGTCGGATTATGCGGCATTCATGGGTATTTCTACAGATTGATGGGTTATCAATGGTTAATAAATGACCCCCCGGTTTTTGGAGTGTCACAGTTACAAGAAATGAAGGTCGATGGTTCGAATCCCCTTATATAAAAATTTAAATATATGTGGAAAAACTAATATATTTTGGATGTTAGTTTTTAAATATTAATTTTTCATTTTTCCTTAAGATGAAAATGTTTTAAAAAATAAAAATATATAAATTTGAAAACCGTTCGAATACACTGTTCATTTTCAAATGGGGTTTGATCACAACATCTTGAAGGAACTGCAAAACGTTCAAACGCCATCCAAAAATACTCCTACCCTTCCCAAAATCTTCAATTACCAATAATTTTTTCAACCTAATATTCCATCTAAACTCGATTTTATCAAGATTTTCACACTTCCATCGAATTTTGTTTCCATTTCAAAAATTGAAAAATGCCCACATACACAAGGAGGTTCATGGTAACGGAAAGGAAAAGTGTTCACCCGGTTAATGAAGGGCCAAGCTTTGTTGAGGTGAAGGTGACAGTGGAAAGTGAAGTGTCAATCTAGAGGAGGTACGATAGTAGTCAATTTGAAAATTGGGCTCAATTTGAAAGCTATGAAACTTCATTCCAAACTAAACCCATTTGTGTTGAAAGGAAAATTACTTTAAATGAGTTTGTAAATTTGGGTATTGAGCAAATTATGAATGAGTGTGGATAGGGACAGTTTTTGCAAAATAAGGGAAAAAGGGTTGTGATGCTTCGACGATAATTTTATGTGAATGCCCCAATGATAGAAAGAGATGGGTTTTACACTACTGTATGAGGTAAGGGGATTTTTGTGAACATTAGGACAATTCTTGAAATTAGGAATGTGCGTTGGAAGGTGAATCCTGAGTATTTTCCAATTATGCCTCTTGAATTGGATGTTGTTGGAAGGGAATTTACCGATAATGATGGGTTTGTGTGGGGATGCCAAAGCTCTTTGCCTTAAGGAGAATTGATTGAGAAGTACCAAATGCCACAAAGTAAGAAGAATGAAGTTTACACGGATGGGGCTAGATGGTTGTTTGTTATTGTCACTAGGAAATCCATTGATTAACGCACGTTGATTCTGAATGAAATGATTCTTACGAGGGATGATAAAAAGGAAACTTTTCCTTTCGGGTGTCTTATGGCTGAGATGTGTGCAAAAAGGGGGATAAAAATTCACTCAAGCTAGGAGGTTGAAAAGTCGATGGGACCTTTAAGTGTAAGGTCATACAAGAAGAGTTCAACCCAATCCACTAGAAAAAGGGTACTAGTGGAGGCAACAGGGCAAGATGAGGTAAGTGTAGCAGGGAAGGATGATGGCTGATTAGCTCAAAACATTGCATATACTGTATGTTAATATGCCCTTTTATACTTGCTTTTGTCATGAAATTGCAGAGAAATGCTTTTAATCCTCTCTTTGACGGAGTTTTGTGTAAATGCAGGTAAAAAGATGTAAATGGTCTGAGTTAGGCCCCCATTGAAGTGTTTGAAGTCAATGAAAATGAGGGGATGACTTAAAGGAAGGTTTGGAAGGTAAAGAAACCAATAAAAATGTAAATTGGAGAAATCCTTCTGGAAGGTTTAGGGCAAATCCTTCTGGAAGGTTTAGGGCAAAACCTTCTGCAAGGTTTTGCTTTGGTCTGCCTGTTCACTGCCATAACCTTCCAAAATATTTTGTCTACAGGTTTGCTGATTTAACAATTCCTCTACAAACCTTTCGAAAGGTTAGGGTTGACCTTCTGGAAGGTTTTGTCCAGATTACCCCGATTGCCTGTAACTCAAGCTATGACGCCCCAAATTTCTAAGGGGTCATTTATAAGTCCGTTGATAACCTATCAACCAGCAGAAATACCCATGGACACCAGTCAGTCCGACACCACGACACCACATCTCCTTTATCAGGAATTTCTAAAAATATAAAACATATTTTCTTTTAAGCGAGTGACCCATTCTAGGTCCCACATACCATCATTGACATTCCACTAATGTCCATTTATACTCAAGGAAGGAGGGAATACATAGCCCAAAATCTTGAGGAAGTTACAAAAAAAATTGAAAATTTGTGAAAGCGTATTGGTACGGTGAACTCTCCGGACAATGTCGTACTGGTACGCTCTGTCTGGATTTTCCTGTTTCACCTGTTTTTCATTTCAAAACCATTCCAAACCTTATCATTTTTCATCCCAAACATGTATAATGATGCTTTCTACATTATACATGAACCCTACAAAGTTCTATTACAAGCATTCAAATATGCTTACAATATTTACATGCCAAAAACCATTTTTAAACCAAAAGTTGTACAAAACTTCAAGGTTAAAGACAGCAAGTTGGTCTCTCTTCACCCTTGAGGCCTCGAGTGAGAGCCATCCCCAGGTGTGTATCGTCCACCTGAAATGTGTCCCGTATAGGGTGAACAACGCTCAATAGAGTATCCCCTACAGAGGCTACTTCTCAACCTAAATGCACAAAAAATGTTCACATGCAAACAAGCCACAAAATATAACATTCCAACCAAGAATATGCATTCAATGTTGGGATTTACCATGCCCTACTATGGAATTAGGTGAGACTCACTCATGCATATCAACCCGAGCCCTTCCCAACTCCTCAACACATGCAAGTGCTAATGTGTTCGAATCCGCCATTTATGTTGAACAACAAATTACATTAACTAATCTAGGGTCTTTTGAATGGGGTGGATGTTCATGGGCTTACATACAGGGTCTCCAACCCATTCAGAATTCATGGACTTCCACCAAGGGCTCCGCGTAAACCCACACACTTCATGGACCAAGCCAAGGGAGTGTGTATCCCAATCACTGGGCCTTGCATCTGAGGGATCTTCTAGCCCCTTTTTGCTACCCCAACCCTAATTACCACGCAACCTGTGCGACTCGGCCAGGTCTTCGACCAAGCTTAATCGAGCCCACTCATCCTCCACCAAGTGTGGTGTTGACGACAACCATGCACACATGTCCACACCCATGTCGATGACCCCGAATGCTATGTTCCGTGCAAATGCAATGAAATGTACCATTGTATGTTTATCACCATGTTCAATATGTAATGAATATCATATGAATAATTTCAACACATTTCATACATCCCATTGCAAAATTATATCACAAGCATATAACTCCCATAATTCTTCACAATGTCAATATAACATGAGTATGTATATACCTCGACAATTTTAACAACACAACATTCAAGCATGTTATCATAATTTTTATGCCAATAACACACTCAGTCACAAAGGCACCATGTAAACACAAGGCATGCCAACATAACACAATTTTTTCAAGGAAGTTCACAAGTGAATTCCACACACCAAAAGTGAAGATAGAATTTATTCTACCCATTTCACCCATTCAACAACAATAGGTAAGGGATACACAATCCCATAAGCCTAACCCTTCCTTAAGGGCATTCTAAGTCGGAAATGGATCAAAGTAGGATGAACCCTACTTCTTGGAGCGTGAATCGAAGGCTAGAGCTTCAAGAACACCTCCCAAGCCCCACAAATCTTGATTTCTCTCAAAGCCTCCTATTGGATCTTCATTGAAATCCTTTGTTATTGGTACGTACTCGTAGTCCTTGTTGAGGAGATGAAATTTAAATCTTGGCTCGAGTTGATTTGAGCGAGGAACTCCGAGAATCGAAGGGAGAAGCTTGAAAATCTTTTTTTTTTTTCTCTTTTATCTCTCATGTCTAGGCCAGCTGAACAAGTGAGAATGGGTAAGGAAATATCTGATTTTTAAGATATTTGCCCTCATTTATCGTCCTTAATTGTGTGGTCCACATCATACTTCTCATTTGCTACTTTCAGGTCCGTTTTTCGTTCCAAAACGATTC
The DNA here is from genome assembly GCA_023539305.1 of Ilex asprella. Taxonomy (NCBI): domain Eukaryota; kingdom Viridiplantae; phylum Streptophyta; class Magnoliopsida; order Aquifoliales; family Aquifoliaceae; genus Ilex; species Ilex asprella. The sequence continues at coordinate 13,796,466 of CM042194.1, read as the reverse complement.
ATTACATCCCGATTTAAGTTCAAATTAATTTTATTTGAACTTTAACTTAATAATAAGAAATTTTTATAAAATTTGTTTATGGAGACGTTCTGGATGTCATCCGTCATCTAGTCGCCTCAAACTACATGCAAAAATTCGACTATCTCAGAATTCAACAAAATTTGGTAGGTAACTATGTCTCGCATTACGAATCCAATGATGAATTCTGTTTCCCCCTCTAAGGTCTAGAGATACTAGTATTTTAAATACGTATTATACCGATAAATTACTATTTTGCCATTTTTCAAAAAAAGTTGAAATTTACCCGGATGTCACATTCTTCCCCCTTAAAAGAATTTCATCCTTGAAATTCACACATACACATACATGCAATCCCACACATATGCCACAATCATACTACACTATTTCACCATTAAAGTGTACCACCATACTCGAATAGAAAGGGATAATTGGTACGCATAGTGTCCTCGCGCTCCAATGTCGCCTCTTCCACTCTCCAGTGCTATCACATCACTTTCACTAGCCTCACGGTCTTGCCTTGCAAAACCTGATTTCGGTTATCCATGATACGCACCGGTCCTTCCTCGAAGGTCCCACCCGCATCAACAACAAGCTTGCCACAATTCACCACATGAGTCGGATCTGGGGTGTATTTCCAGAGCATAGAGACATGTAACACCGCGTCAACCCTCTCGAATACTGTACCTACTGGTAAACTATTGTACCTACCCTCTCGAGTACTTTGAAGGGCTTGTGATGCAATACAATCTGATTCGTTGAGCATAAAGGGAGGTCCTATTACTCGGGCAAAAGCGAAAAGGATGAAGGATGCATTGAACGGGCTGATTCAAGACATATGGGCTGATTATGCAAGCCCAAGCATGGAGAGTGTGTTTGAAGGCTTTTCTACCATGTCATGCGTGGGCTTTAAGGGGAAAAGGCATCAAGTTTATTTTAATGTAATTCAAGTCCAACAAACCTAATTAAGTGGCTGTATGGGCTGATTTAGTTTATTTAGGGATTTTGGGCTTATTACTTGTTTAAAGCCCAACTATAGTTATTCCTATTTAGATTAGGATTTGTTACCTTAGTAGATTAGGATTTGTTTTAGGGCTTTATATATACACAACCAAGACCTTGAAAAAGGACAGAATATTTTTATGAGTATTGTGAGGTTTCTACCTTATTGTTCTTCCAAGAACTTATCAAGAATTAATCTTTCTTGTGGCGTTCATCGACTTATCGCTCAATCTTGAGTGTGGCGTCTTTCTCTTGAACTTTTAACCTTGGGTTCTTGTTTCTTGAAAACATTGGGTCTAGGGTTTTGGGTTCTTATAATTCTGGTTTGTGAACTTTCTTGGGGATTCTTCAATCAATTTGCGTGTGGGTTCTTGAATTCGTTTAAGGGTTCGCATCAGCTTGACATACCTCGGCGAAAACTTTTCCCGCTTGCTGAACCTGACCACTCCTCTTTTAGGCATTACCTTCAAGAAGACGTGATCTCCCACTTCAAACTTTAGAGGTTGTCGCTGTCTGTTAGCGTAGCTCTTCTGCTGGCTTTGAGCCGTGAGAAGACACTTCCTTATCAATTCCACCTTTTTTGAGGTGTCTATAACCAAATTCGGACCCGTAGAGGGTCTATCTCCTACCTCTGTCTAACAAACTGGAGAACAACAAGGCCTCCCAAATAGTGCCTCATAAGGTGCCATCTTTATGCTCATTTGATAACTGTTGTTGTAGGCAAACTCCACTAAGGGTAGGTGCTCTTCCAAGCTATCCTTGAGGTCTAGGACGCATGCCCGTAACATGTCCTCTAATGTCTAGATAGTCCTTTCCGACTGATGGTCCGTATGGGGATGAAAAACAGTGCTCATCATCAACTGTGTCCCCATGGCTTGTTGGAAACTCTCCCAAAAATGAGCCGTAAACCTAGGATCCTGTTGCGATACTATAGATATGAGCCCCATGCAACCAGACAATCTCTCTTATATACAACCTGCAGAATTCCTCCAATGTGAAGGTCATCCGCAGAGCCAAAAAGTGTGCCCACTTTGTAACTATCATCCATACCGCGTCATGTCCCCACGATGCCCGTGGCAAGTGGGTCACAAAATCCATTGTGACATGCTCCTCTTCCACTCAACTACCGCCAAA
>CM042194.1:13761200-13774185 GCA_023539305.1 Ilex asprella | reverse complement strand
TCGTTTGAACGTGGTTGTCGTTTGAATGTGGTGAGCTCCCAGTACTTTTAAATACTGTTAGAGACCAAAGTACTGTAAGCTCTCTTCGTTCAAACGAGCAATTGACGTTCGAACAGTAGGTCTCTTTCGAATGGTCAATTTGCGTTCGAACGAGTTGAAGTCTCATTACTTTTTGGTTCCATCAGAGAGTACATCAGAGGCAAAGTGTTGTAAGCAGTCAATGTCAGTTGGCGTTCGAACGTTGATCCAAAACTAAAAAAAGAGTATGTACTATACTACCCATAATCAAAGAAGTTTATTTACAAAAAAACAAACAAAAAAAAATTGAACCAAATTTCATGGCGTCTCAGGACAAATCCCTACCCACGCTATCAGTTGGTATTTCAGGACGTTCCTTACTCGGCCCATGTTTTCATTTCAGTCGACAGGATTTGTACCAAACAAAAAAGATTTTTACACTTTTTACAAAAATTCAGACCCTTGGCTTTCATTCCCAAAACACAATTTTTCACAGTTTGAAGGCAAACTATTCCGAATCATCCTCTGTATCTGTGTAGCTCGATAACCATTGACTCTCCCAATTTCCTCTCTCTCAAACTGGTAAAGCATAGTACTTGAATAGGATGGCGTCTCAAGATAATCCTTACTCAGCCCTTTCATTATCTAGTCTAAACGATCGAATGTGTTACCGAAAATTGGTTCAAAGCACTGATTATACCTTTTCTCATGAAAGACTCTACCACACTGTTTAAAATCACCAAGTCTTTTGGCACGACAACGTTTAGCAAAAGTGCTTCTGCCATAGATGGGTTTCGGATCTCGACTTTCCTTACTTGTCGGATCTCGATTTTCCTTACTTGTCTTGCTTTTATCATGATCATAGTGTGCACATCAGATGGGAAAGTTCGTGGAACTACCATACTAAACCAAAAAAGTTTGACATTCATGCTTTCTATGCTTTAAGACATACTATCTGGTTCTTTAACTTCTGTCAGTCACAAAGACAATGTAAACTGACCCACAAACATAATCATCAATTTATACAAAATTCAGGACAAGGTACACAATATAATCAGAATAACAACAACAATAACAACAACCATTTTTTAAAAAAAAAATTACTGCACAATACAGAGATTATGAACTATAGTTCTCACCCCAACCTAAACTGAATATTGTGCCCAATGTTTCAAATTTATCGGTGTAAGGATCTTGGAGATGAGGTTGCTGGGTAGAGATTTGTTCATCCTCTGAAACTTTTTACCTTTGATAGCTCCCCGACAATGGCACCAAAAACTTGATTTGATCCAAAGTTTGTACACCCAAGTGCAGGCGGTCAAGTTGTAGTAATAATCCGATTTTAGTCCGAAGTCGAATCCACAGGGAACTGTTGTTGGTATTTCAAAGTAAGTAGTAGCAGAGACTAAATGATTGTAACCTTTGGGATTTAAAGTTGTGAGGTTTAGAGATTTTGCTGGATTGAATATGAACTTCTTTCCAAGAAAGTTTTCTAGACAAAAATATAAGATAAGTTTGAATGAAAGAAAGTCACTCTTTAGCTCGGGGATCTGGACATGTACTTAATCATCCGGTTTATTATATGCATGTTTGATAACTCAATTAAATCCCATGTCAATAGCAAGTTAATCGGAAGATAAAGATGGAATTATGCACATGATTCCGATGCCTTTCTAGAAGTTTACAAGAATTGCCTGTGCCAAGACTCAACCCGTCTATAAATAAGCAAGTGTTTCTACTAGGCATCCAATCATGACATTAATATTCCCTTCTTTAATTGAAGTACGATAGAGGGTAGGATTGAAGGGTAGTCATGAGGATCTAGCCGGGGTACTTGCCTTAAAATGAAAGATATTTCTATGCAAGAGTCATCCATGTCATAGAAATAACCACGATTATACAAAGTACCTTAACTTTGCTAGATGCAATCCATCATCCAATAAGCGAGGGAATATAAACGTTAAGCATTAGGACAAAGCACAAATATAACTTATGAATAATTTATACATGCCCTTCACCTCTTACTAAAGAGTGAATGAGAAACTACTCACTCTTAACAGCTTTGGTAAAGCTAGAAAAGTAGTGATTCTCATCCCTCCAAGTAGAGAACTAACAAAATAAAAGAACAACAAACAAGGAGCCAATCTTCAACGAAGAAAGAGTGAATCACGTTTCACCCTTCACGGCTTTGGCAAAGCTCTCGAAAAGTGGAAGAGTTTCACTTCTCTAAGATACAAGGATGCTCAAGCAATGGAAGTGAAAGAAGCTAACAACTAGAAGTAGAACAAAGCTAGTTATTTTTAGAGGGTTTTCACCACAACCAAAAGATAAGCTATCTTTCTTGATACTTGTAAACAAAAGCAAATACAACTACAACGGGAGTCTAAGCCTCCATTATGGTTACTACAACATGAATTTAAAAGCTAAATAAAGAGAAGATTAAAGATCCAACTTCAAGGGGAGTACTAGCCTCCATCATGGTTGGTATACAAAGTGCAAATGTTAATGCAAGTAAAGAATGCTTCATGTAAACATAAAACAAGTACAAAGATGAAGAGAAGTTGGTCTAAGGCCAAACTTTTCTCCTAAAAACTCCTCTCAAACTTCTCCCTCAATGGGAGTATTTATAGGCAAGGGGGAAGACAAGGGGGTTAAATGAATAGTGTTTACCGCTCAAGTCACAGTGAAGGCCAACAACTCTGCAGACAGTCTGTGGATGACATTCAAACGTTGTTTGGTGTTTTCCAGTGGGGACATTTGAACGTTTTTTGGATTTTGAACGCCAGATAGGGTTTGACCTTATCACTCAAGTGGCCTATGGTCCTCTGTGGAAACCTCCTTCCACACTCCTTGCAGAGCTTGGCGTTTTTCACTCATTACCCAGGTCTTAAGTGGACGTTCAAATGTGGTACTCAACTGCACTTCCTTATTTGCTACAACACGCCATGTCTTCAGTCTTGTCTTATTAGTGCTCCAGTAGACGTTTGAACATTAGTTGGCATTCGAATGTAGTGTTCAAGTTTCTCAGGGCCTTGGTTTTTTGTCTGCAACACACTCTGTCTCAGCAGTCTACAATTTGACTTTCGAACATAAGTTGGCATTTGAACATTACTACTTTATTTCAAACTTCTCCAATTTTGTTTCCTAATATGCTGGTGTTACATTCGAATGTAATTTTTGTTGCCCTTGAGCCCTTTTTTCACTTTAGAACCTGAAATGCCATCATTTAAACTCTATCAAAGTATAATTAGTCCAGAAAGTGCATGGTAATATGCTAATTTTTAGTACTAATCACTATACACACATTGAGGGTTCATGTTCGAAAAATAGGAATACAATGGAAATAAATCAAGCATTTTTAGCATTATTGTCGGGGAAGGTTAAGCGTCGAGTTCGAAGGTGATTTTGGACGACATAGGTAAGTCTCGTCATTTTCATCATGACCCAAGGTATGTCGTCTCATTTGTAAATAGTTTGTTGTAGTTTGTGCTTTGTGTTATGTTTCCTAATTTTTATGAAATTTATCAAATGCTCCTTATTTTGAAAATGTGTGTGAGATTTGTGATGAGTATGGACACATCACTAGTGAGTGCCCAATAAATTATACTGGTCAAGACTTTGCATGTGAAGGTTCAAATTCAATATTGGCCTCCGAAAACTTTTACTTTGACCACTATGTCACACCGAGTTATCTGAGTTATGGTTGGGAGAATGAACCATATAATTTTTCATCCGATCTCACACCACCAAATGAATTTTACCACTATCCAACATATGAGGACTCAATTGAACAACAATGGAAAAATACGTTTTACGAGTTTATGCAATGCCAAATGAAAGTCAATGCCCAAGTAGCCCAACAATTTTCTGAAATTAGAGATGAACTTAGTGCATTGATTAATGCTATAATTACTATGCGTGAAGAATAACATATTGAGCATAGTCAATGTATTAAGGATGATCATCTCAATGGAATGCGTATTGATGTTGAATCTCTCACCACTCTTGATTGTGGAAAAATTAACGAAGATATTATCTCACATGAGGCTAATGTGCCCAAGGTAATTTTTCCATCAAAGAGTGGTGTTGAGGTTTGCAATTTTCAACTTGGGGAGGGCATTGAAACAAAGTTAAGTGTAAAAATTTATAAAGAGAAATTGTATTTCGGATTGACATGAGTCCTTTGTATTTTACTTTCATGTACATAGTCGTTAGATTTATTTTATTGTTAGTTTTTTATTTTCATGATGTTGTAGTGTAGATTTTAGCATCAAGTTGTTTGCCTCTTCCTTATTTGGACTCAATTCATTTTGAGCATCATCATAACAAATCTTATTCAATATCATGTGCTAGTTTTTTTGTGTAAACAAGCTTTTTTGTTTTCCCTTTAATGTGTCTACTGAAAAAAAAACCAAGACAAAAAAAGAGGAAAAATAAAAAAAAAAGGGCGGGGGTATCTTATTTCCCATGTTACTTTCATTTTTCTCATTGCATGATTCCATGTGCATTGGGGACAATGTAAGGTTTAAGTTGAGGGATGAGGTGCACCATTTATATGTTCCACCACTTTTTGTACAAAGCAGTTGGAAATGTGTAAATTTTGAAAATTTGGGACATTTTTGGTGGAAAATATCTAACATTGAACTATATTAACCTATCCTAATTGTTATGGGAGTTGCGATTGCTTGATCTTCATTTTGAACTTTGAACATATGAGAGCACCAAAGAAGTTTATCATATGAGGGAGTATCACATATGTGTTTTCTTTCAAACTCAACCATATTGCACCTTGAATGTGTTATTTCGGCAATTTACTGATTGGATCCATATTTTAGAGCTTAGCATACGTGGTGAAGATGAAATAAGTACCCATGTGAGCTTTAGTGTCAATCCTTGTTGGAGGGAACTTACATTTACTCAAAAGAATAATTTTTTAAATTCTAAATGTTTTCAATAATCTCATTATACTTGTGTTAGTAAGGTGCGTTTAGGTAGTTGATTGACTTTGTCTTGATATATACAATGTTCTCCCATGTCTATCTAGAAATGATCTAAGGCCGTCCTTGATTTTCTTTGAGCCTTAGCCATTTTTCATCCCTAGTGCCGTGATTGAGCCTTAATTGCAAATTCATTTCCATGCCACACATTTAACCAAGCCAGTACAAAATGATAAAAATCAACCTCACATTGGTTGTTCCTAGAGCTGAATACGAGGGATCATAAAAGAAAATGAAGTATGGTGTGAAAACTCAAACAAAAGGGGATGAATGATGTTGAAACTCAAAAAGTCGAATGGAAAAAGAATGAAAATCAAAGAAAAGAAGAAAAAAGGGGTGAAAAGAAAAAAATGGAGGTATTTTTTGAAATAAAAATCATTCACTCGGAACAACCCTCTTTGTTATTGATGTGAACCCCAATCGACTTGCTTTGAGACCTAACAATAATATTGCAAAAAATAACCCAAGAAAGCCAAACTCAGGTCTATGGTTGGAGAATCTAAACTCGTTGAGAACTTGTTTCAAGAACCTAGATTATATTAAAATCTAGACCCACTGAAGAACCCTTCTCTCGAACCCAGATTACAAGTAGGAACGCCACAAAGGTTATGATCTACCTTTGATAAGTTAAAAAATTCAATCAAGAACAAGAGGAGTAAACTCAACTCAACTCACAATCAAAATTCATTATGTATTGTTTCTCCATATTTAATTGATTAAACGCCTATTTATAAGGCTGGTCATTACAAGAATTAGGAAACTTCATAAAATAACTATCCTAATTAAGAAATATCTCTTACTTGTTGGTAAACAAAATATCTCTTAATTTCCTAAGACTCTTACTTAAAGAAAAGAAAGACAATCAGCCTTTTAATTGGCTGATCACATGTCTAAATAGAAAAGGAAAGTACTTGGCAATCAAACCTTACAATTAGACCCCAAAAATAGTGAATAGTACATGGTTACTGTAGCACAAACAGTATGTGCTACAGTAATTTATTCTAAACCCTAGTTCAAATAAAATAATAAGACATATGTGGGCTAAGCATCCTCAAACCCACTTATTCTAAACTAATAATAAAACTTCTTTAAACAAATTGAAAGCCTTAACAACAAAAGGCTCTATCCCTAAGTCATGTCTTCCTGTCTTCCATAGTTTCAATCAAGTGGATCAAAATTGGTTCTCCTTTTTTCAAGGTCATCTTGAGTGTTGGCTCTTGCTAGCTTCATCCCAAGTGGACTTCACCAATCTTTGTATTGCTTTCTTGATCTTCTTTAATTGGCCCATTTGGACATGCAAAGGATCTTCAAGAGTAGGCCTACATTTGTTCTCATCAGTTATCCTCTACCCTTCATTTCACTTGTCTCAATATCACCCCAAAGCCTCATTACAAGGCGTGAAAGTCCTAAATGATCTAGGGACAGCATAGGGAGGCACACTTTTAAAGAACCAGAAAAGTTAATTTTGCAATCTAGTGCCCTAACATTCCTTTCATGAGATTATGACAAAGTTATTTCATTTTTTATTTATGTGCTTCATTTTTGGATTATATGTGGCATACTTCAGTTTGTCCATAAGATTCTATCTCACATATAAAAATGAAGAGCATGTCAGGATAATGATAATGTGATTCATTGTTGAGAGAAATCCTTGGTAAGTTTTGCATCAAAGCTAAATTTGGATAGCTAAGTGAATGTGGATTCCAGTGAGTAAATTCTTACATTACATATTCATTTCACTCACACACGATTTTTGAAAGGAAATATGTTGGTAGATACTCAAGAATAGCATTTAAGGCTATGATGTGATTCATGTGTAATTAGTACGGGTGCATTGGACAAGCTGTTTTTCACATCCCAGTGCTAGTTAGGATATGGGTATATGTTTTAAATGTTGGATATTAGGAAAAGAAGTTTTTAGGTACTTTCACCGGAAATCTTCAAGAGACAAAACTCGTCCATTAGGGATCACCTAAGGGTTTAAAGGCTTGTTGCATATACTAAATGCAATAGCAGAATTAGAATAGGTTTATTTTTGTTTGCCTGATTTTTACATTTAGTTTGATAGGGACTAGCAAAGCTTAAGTTATGGGGTGTTATCATCACATAATATTGCATATTTAACAGCCTCATTACATGCATTTTAACTTAACTTTGTATTTAATTACTTAGAGTTAGTAAAAGTTATGAATAAAGTGAAAATTTTGATGTTGCAGGTAATTATAGCATAAATGATGGCTTTTGGAACCCTACAACTAAGTGTGGATGAGTGGTGAAGAGATGGACACATTACATGAGGATCGGGAGGCTTGAAAGGTGAAGAAACTAAGAAAAATGCAATTTAGATGAAAACCTTCAGGAAGGTTTAGCCCACTATTTTCCCATTTTTTGGAACAATACCCCAGTTTTCCCCATTTTCTTCCCTGATCCATTTCGAATCTGAAAAAGTGCAAAACACGCAAGTTGTAGATCTAGATGTCCTCTATATTTGTGGTAAAATTTCAGAGCAATTGAACGATTGGATCAAAAGTTATGACAATTTTACCAAAACTGGTCCTGAGTTGACACCTTTTGGAAGACCTTTGGGAAGGTTTAGCCTACTGGAATGAACCTTCCAGAAGGTTTGCATCCACCTTCCAGAATGTTTTGCCCAGAATGCCTAGAAAGCCTGCAACTCAAGCTCCACTTGCTTAGGGGGTCCCACAATTGATTTTCACACTTATCCCCTGACATCCCTTGCACACATGCATGCCTCCCCACACCTAGGGGTGGACTTTGGAGACCATTGCATTTATGAGGATGGAAGAGAAGGGGGCAGCCAGGGTGGTTGCTGGGTAGGCTTGTCCTAGCCTACCAAGCCTTTAGCTCACCTCCCATTGATGGGAGACCTGCACATAGGCCATGGGGAGCGTTATGGACGAAAATGTAAGAAGTCTACACCTTATATTCAGCATCCACACAAGCTTTTTTGGAAGAGGAGGCTACCTAAACTTAGGAGTAGTTTTAGACAGATAAGTTCAAAGGAAGTTCTACAGAGAGAAGTTAGATTTTTGCATTTCCTTTATCCATTTCAATTGTAATCTGCTTTAAGACTCTTGTAAGCTTAATTTATTGCACTTAATGTCAATTATTTTAAGTGTGTAGTAAGTTTAGTTACATGTTCTAGATTCTACCATGTTTACATTGAGCTTTTCATTTCAAGCTTTTTAGTTGGGTATTAATGTACTTATTTTTTTAGTTTCACTTCTCTTCACTTTAATGCAACTTTAAATTCCATTTCAATACCATGTTTCTTTACATATTTTAAGTCTTTCCTTTTATTATGAGGAGTTGGGTGCAATGTAAATGTTTCAAGGGGAGGAGCAGTGCAAGAACCTAGAATTCCAAACCCTAGAATTCATTTCCCTCCTAGGAATGAAGGGAACAATATCCCAATTGATACTCCAGCGAGGTCAATGTGGGATTTTCTCTAATCCACACATAGCACCACTCCCTCATGCATTCTCTCCCCGGTCCAAGCTCATCTCTTTCCAGTTAAGCCAGGAATGTTGTAATTACTTCCTACATTTTACAGAATCGAAAAGGAAAATCTTTATTTGTACATTAAGGAATTTAAGGATATAGTTGCAACCTTCGTCACCAACTATGCTATGGAAGTCATAGCTCGTTTGAAATTGTTTCCCTTTTCTCTTAAGGACAAAGCCAAAACATGGTTGAATGCCATGCGACCTCGATCTATAACCTCTTGGGTTCAAATGCTTTCTGATTTTTTGAATAATTTTTTCCTGGTGCATAGAACCACCACTTTAAAAAAGCAAATTCAAAATTTTTTAGAAAAGTCCAATGAGCAATTTTATCATTGTTGGGATCGCTTTAAGGAATTGCTTTAATCCATACCACATCATGGTTTTGAATCGTGGCAATTGGTAATTTTCTTCTATGAAGGAATCACACCAGGCCATAGGTAATTCATTGCCATGAAGTGTAATTGAGAGTTTTTGAACAAGGACCCTGATGAGGCCCTAAACTACTTTAGTACATTGGCTCAAAATGCACAATCATGGGATATCACGGTTCCCATCGATGTACCTAGGTTGTCTCTGGGTAATAGTCAACCACAAAGGGGAGGGAGGTATGATTTGAGAGACCAGGAAGACTTGTTTTTCAAACTTGCCAAGTTGTCTAGGAAGTTGAAAGTCTTGAGGTTAATAAGAGACATGAGGTGTCTAATATTTCTAAGATTGAGGAGGGATGCTCAATTTGTGAGAGTGTTGAGCATTCCATATCGGAGTGCCCTAACATTCCGACACTTCAAGGAAGTGTACCACCAACAAGTCAACGCCTTTAACTAAACGAGGTAATTATTCTCTCCGCACTTAAACACTTACAATCTGGGTTGGAGCAATTACCCGAACTTTAGTTGGAGAAATGAGAATCTCATTCCTCATGCTTCTAATGCATATTCACCTCTTGTGTCTCCTAAGCAAGGTCACTACCAAGGTCAAGGGCAAGTGTCTAGCCCGCAATACCCCTAGTCTAATCCGCAAGGGTATTCACAAAACCGGCCTCCATAGAATTTCTCCCAAGGTCCACCTCCACAAAATTCTAATCAACAAGGACAATTCAACCCATCCACATACCAACCTCCTCACAAAAAGAGTTTGGAGGATGTGGTTCATTTTTTCATTCAAAGCCAGACAACCAACAACAGTCAAAATGATGTAGCTTTTAATGATATTCGGGCTCAACTCACAAAGCTGACAAATTCAATGGGGACATCACAACAAGAAAAAGGGAAATTCCCCGCTCAACCCTAAGAAAACCCTAGAGGCCAACATGTCATTGAGCCGTCCAAACCCTCCAATGAGAGTTATGAGCCACTCAAAGCGGTCACCACCCTTCGACATGGCAAACAATTTGATAAGATCATTGTGGTAAAGGTCTCACCTAAGGCCACATTGCCAATAGAAAAACATATCAAAGGTGACATCAAGGGGAGTGAGGTGAGTGATGAGGTGGGTGAGAAATAAAAATTGGTTGATGAAAGTGTGCATGTTTCCCCTATTCCTGCCCCTTTTTCTAATCGTTTGAAGCCACCCGTCAAGATGGCTAACTATTTTGATATAATTGAGACGTTCAAGCAAATGAAATTCAACATTCCACTCCTCGACGCGATAAAGCAAATTCCATCTTGTGCAAAGATCTTGAAGGACTTGTGCACAGTGAAGAGAAAACTTAATGTTCCCAAGAGTGCATTCCTCACCAAGCAAGTGAGCTCAATCTTGAGGACAAACACCCCACCAAAGTTTAAAGACCCTGGTTTCCCTACTATTGCCATCACAATAGGGAATTACCGGGTGAAGCACACGTTTCTTGATTTGGGGGCTAGTGTCAACCTCCTACCTTACTCAATGTACAAGAAACTCCAACTTGAAGAGTTGAAGCCAACTTCAATCACTCTTCATTAGGCGGATCAGAGCATTTGAACACCGAAGGGAGTGATTGAGGATATTTTGGTTCAAGTGGATAACTTTTATTTTCCTATCGATTTTATTGTGCTTGACACTCACCCTATTGCTAACCCTTACTCCTAAATCCCTGTTATATTAGGTAGACCATTCCTTGCGACCTCTAACCTCTAATGTTGTTATTAATTGCAAGAATGGTCACATGATGCTTACTTTCAGGAGCAAGACTAAGGAATTCAATGTGTTCAATTTGAACAAACAACGGGGGGATGATGAGGAAGTGTAACAAGTCAATAGGATTGACACCTTGGTAGAAGAGCACTTGGAGTTGATGGGCATGTTAAAATTGGCGGAGGAAGAGGTTGATGAGCATGAGGAGGCGGAGAGCTTGAAAGGGGTAAAAAAGTGGACCCCTACATTAGAGAAGCTTCCGCACCAAGACAAGAAGATTTTTCCATCAAATGAGCAAAAACCTATATTGGAATTGAAGCCATTACCATCCCATCTTAAGTATGTATATCTTGGGGATGACAAGCCCTTTTTGGTGGTGATTAGCTCAACTCTAGAGGGGAAGCAAGAAGATGATCTCTTGGAAGTGTTGAGGAGGAATAAGGGAACGATTGATCGGACAATTGCCAACTTCAAGGGGATAAGCCCTCTCATTTGCACACACCACATTTACCTTGAGGATGACTCCAAGCCTTCCCAACATCCACAAAGAAGATTGAATCCAATTATAAAGGATGTGGTGAGGGATGAGGTACTTGAACTACTTATGTGGGCATCAACTTCCCGGGTGTCGACAGTAAACGGGTGAGCCCCACTCAAGTAGTACGAAGAAATTGGGGGTCATTGTGGTAGCAAATGAGGACAATAAGTTAATTCCGACTCGGGTGATAACATGATGGAGAGTAAGCATTGACTATCGAAAGCTGAACCTGTGCACAAGAAATGATCACTTCCTTTTGCCATTCCTCGACTATGCGTTAGAAAGAGTAGCCGAACACTTGTTCTATTGTTTCTTGGATGAGTACTCTGGCTACAATCAAATCGAGATTGCATTGGAAGATCAAGAGAAGACTACCTTCACTTGTCCCTACGGTACTTTTGCTTATTGTTGCATGCCTTTTGCGTTGTGCAATGCCTTTGGAACTTTTCAATGTTACCTGACGGGGATTTTCAGTAATATGGTGGAGAATATTATAGAGGTGTTTATGGATGACTTCTCGGTGTTTGGGAATTCCTTTAGTGGATGTTTGGAGAATTTGGAGAGAGTTCTCGAGAGATGTGAGGAGAAGAACTTAATCTTGAATTGGGAGAAATGTCACTTCATGGTGACCCAAGGAATTGTTCTTGGGCATATTGTCTCAGCGAAGGGGATCAAAGTGGACAAATCAGAGGTTCAGACCATTTTCAACCTCCCTACACCAAAGGTCATAAAGGATATTAGGTCGTTTCTGGATCATGCCAACTTTTATCGTCATTTTATTAAAGACTTTAGTGCATTGGCCCAACCTTTGACCAATTTACTGTCTAAGGATGTCCCATTCGAGTGGCCAAATATTGTGAGAAATCTTTTACAAAACTCAAAAGCATGCTTACTACACCTCCGATTATGCAACCACCCAAGTGGGATTTACACTTTGAGCTTATGTGCGACGCCAGTGATTATACAGTCGGCACAGTGCTCAGTCAAAGGAAGGATAATCGACCTTATTTAATATACTACGCTAGCAAAACACTTAATAAAGCTCAAATAAACTCTACAACTATAAAAAGGAGTTGCTAGAGGTAGTATTTGCATTGGATTAATTTTGGTCCTACATCATTGGTTCATCGATAATAGTCCATACTGATCACTTTGCTTTGAAGTATTTGTTGTCTAAGCAGGATTCCAAACCGAAACTAATTTGACAATTAAAGAAAAGAAGGGACTGAAGAAAGTGGTGGCGGATCATTTGTCACAACTGGTGGAGCAAGAGGACGATGAACACATTCCTATCCCTAATTTATTTCCCTGATGAGCAATTACTTTTGATTCAATCTATTTGTCCCTGGTGATGCGAATCATGGCCCAACTTCAAGAGATCTAGTTAAAGTTTCAATTGGGCCAGCTACGAGAGCACGAGCAAGGAAGTCTAAGGAGGTACTCAATGGTCTAATTCAAGAGGCATGGACTCAAGCAAGTTCGTGGAGGCCCATTGACCATAATCCACTTGAACAACAAAGATTCATCAACATGGTTCAAGTTCTAGAGGAATCCGTCTAGGCTAAGGCTAAGCTTAAATTGGCCCGTTGTTGTTAAGGCCTCCAATTTATTTAAAGGATTATTATTATTAGAATAAGTGGGCTTGAGGATGCTTGGCCCACATGTTTTACTTCTTATGAAATAGGATTTTCGGAGTTACTGTAGCACCATACTATTTATGCTACAGTAACGACGCACTATTCATTTTTGATAGGGTTTGATTGTAAGGCTTGCATGCCAAGTACTTTCCTTTT
>CM042194.1:13742951-13753845 GCA_023539305.1 Ilex asprella | reverse complement strand
AAATTCATTACGTATTGTCTTCCATATTGTCTCCCCTTTTTCATTGATTAAAAGCCTATTTATAAGGCTGATCATTACAAGGAAACAAACCCGAATCTAATAAAGAAACAAATCCTAATCTAATAAGAAAACAAATCCTAATATAATAAGGAAACAAGTCCTAATCTAAATAGGAATAACTAAAGACTAAAATTTGTGACCCTTTCTCTCAAAAATACCCTTGAGTGAACAGTGTCATGGTACTGTAGCATGAACAGTACCGTGCTACAGTACTTATTCTAAACCCTAGTTCAAATAAAATAATAAGACATGTGGGCCAAGCATCCTCAAACTCACTTATTCTAAACTAATAATAAAAACTCTTTAAACAAATTAAAATCCTTAACAACTAAAGGCCCTATCTCTAAGTCATCTTTTCATGTCTTTCATAGTTTGGATCAAGTGGATCAAAACTAGTTCTTCTTCTTTCAAGCTCATCTTGAGTGTTGGGCTCTTGCTAGCTTCATCCCAAGTGGATTGCTCCAATCCTTGCATTGCTTCCTTGATCTTCTTGGCTCTTGATCCTGTAATTGGTCCATCTAGACATGCAAAGGATCTTTAAAAGTAGGCCCACCTTAGTTCTCATCATATTGTCTCCTTCTTTCAAGCCCATCTTGAGTGCTGGGCTCTTGCTAGCTTCATCCCAAGTGGATTGCACCAATCCTTGCATTGCTTCCTTCATTTTCCATGCTCTTGATCTTGTAATTGGTCAGTCTAGACATGCAAAGGATCTTTAAAAGTAGGCCCACCTTAGTTCTCATCACAAGCACCTACCACTTTCCAAGGGGGGACTTCGCAAGCAGGCCAGATGGGCCAGGGCATGGGTCGAGGTCTAGGACAAGGCTCTCAAGCCGGGACTTTGGGGACTCAAGGGCGTGTCTACGCCATCACACCTCAGACTGAGCCAATAGATCAGTCGGTTATCCAGGGTAAATTTTTACTCTCTCGTTTATGGGCAAGAGTACTATTTGACTCTGGTGCATCGCATTTATTCATTTCTACATCATACGTGAAAGAATTGGGGTTAGAGATTGAAACCTTTGAAGAGCCGTTGCATGTAAGTTCTCCCCTAGGAGCTAGGGTGAGGATTGATCAGATATGTCAGGGTTGTGAGTTAGAGGTCTCGGGGATTTCACTTACTGTGGACCTTAGGCTTACAGACATATTGGAGTTTGAGGTCTTCCTTGGGATGGATTGGTTGACAGCACACCGTGTTGTTATTGATTGTGCTCGTAAGAGGGTCACCGCGTATACGCTTGAGGGTGTTTGTTTCAAGTTCCTAGGGGAAAATGATGATGTCTTACCCCAAGTCGTGTACGATTCGAGATAGTACAGAGAGTTGATGGGTTGGCTAGCAAGCCTTACCTTGGAGGACGAGGCGAGACAGTAGTTTGGTCTACCTCAAGTGGTTTGTGAGTATAAGGATGTTTTTCTAGATGAACTACCGGGATTACCTCCACATAGGGATGTAGACTTCTCCATTGAGTTACATCCCGGCACATC
The DNA here is from genome assembly GCA_023539305.1 of Ilex asprella. NCBI lineage: Eukaryota > Viridiplantae > Streptophyta > Magnoliopsida > Aquifoliales > Aquifoliaceae > Ilex > Ilex asprella. The sequence goes on along the minus strand of CM042194.1, from coordinate 13,752,303 downwards.
ACCCATTTCTATGACTCCACATAGGATGGTGCCTACTGAGTTGCAAGAACTCAATGTCCAATTGCAGGAATTGTTGGACAGGTAATTCATTAGACCGAGCACTTCACCTTGGGGCGCTCCGGCATTGTTTGCCAAGAAGAAGGACAACACCCTCCGATTATGTATTGACTACCGACAGTTGAATAGGGTTACTATCAATAATAGGTACCTTTTGCGAAGGATTGATGATTTATTTGATCAGCTAAGAGGGGCGCGAGTCTACTCTAAGATAGATCTCTGCACTGGTTACCATTAGTTGAGGATTAGGAAGGAGGACATCCCTAAGAGAATGTTTAGGACGCGGTATGGGCATTTCGAGTTTACTGTTATGCCTTTTTGATTGACGAATGCTCCAGCGGCATTCATGGATCTCATGCATAGGATGTTCCGACCCTACCGAGATTAGTTTGTTATGGTCTTCGTTTATGACATTTTGATCTTCTCTAAGTTTGAGGAGGAGAATGAGGGTCACTTGAGGATTGTTCTCTAGACCTTGAGAGACCATGAGTTGTATGTCAAGTTCAGCAAGAGTGAATTTTGGCTGACTGAAGTGAAATTTTTAAAACATGTAGTGGCTGCTTCGTGTGTATCCGTGGAGCCGGAGAAGGTTAAGGCAGTCATGAATTCGGAGAGGTTGAAGTCAGTCTTCGAGATACGTAGTTTCTTGGGATTGACAGGATACTATAGGCAGTTCATTGAGGACTTCTCTCGATTAGCTGCACCTATGATGAAGTTGACCGGAAAGGAGGCCAAGTTTAAGTGGAATCATTCTTGAGAGAAGGCATTCTAGGAGTTGAAGAGAAGGCTTACTTCAACTCCTATTTTGATAGTTCTAGAGAAGGGATAGAGATACACAGTATATTGTGATGCCTCCAAGGACGAACTTGGTTGTGTTTTGATGCAGTCCAGGAGAGTCGTGGCTTATGGCTCTCGGCAGTTAAAGAATCAGGAGCAGAATTACCCCACACATGACATGGAGTTGGCGGCCATTGTCTTTGCCTTAAAAGCTTGGCGCCACTATCTATACGGTGAGCAGTTCGAGGTGTTTTTGGACCACAAAAGTCTAAAGTAAATCTTTACACAGCGGTATCTCAATATGAGACAATGCAGGTGGATGGAGTATCTGGAAGACTATAACTTCACTTTGCATTACCATCCCGGTAAAGCAAATGTGGTGGCTGATGCATTCAGTCAGAAGTCACGGGGAGTCTTGGCTGGTATAGCCTTTCAGGAGTGGCAGATGCTCGAGACTGTTGGACAGTTCGGATTACCCTACATGGGGCGGGCTCAGGGTACTTTGGGAAGTTTGGTGGCTACGCCTTCCCTTATTGAGTAGAGTGATAGAGTCCCAGGAACAAGACCCAGACACAATGTCCATTAAGGACTGAGTGCGGTCGGGTACTGGTGATGAGGGCTGGACCCTTTCCACGGATAGTAAGCCTTCGGTATAAGGGACGGGTTGTAGTTCCCCAGTCTCCGTGATTGAGGGAGGAGATCCTCTTGGAGTTTCAATGCTCCAGTTTTACGGTTCATCTATGTGGCACAAAGATGTATCATGATCTTCGTTGCCAGCATTACTAGAATGGAATGAAGGGGCAGGTTGGCGACTTTATTAGTCGATGTCTCACGTGTCAGCAGGTTAAGGCTAAACACTAGAGACCAGCAGGTTTGCTCCAACCCTTGAAGGTAGCCGAGTGAAAGTGGGAGCATGTCACGATGGACTTTTTGAGTCACTTGCCACGGACATCGCGGGGACATGACCCAATATGAGTGGTAGTGGACCCGCTTATTAAATCGGCACACTTTTTGGCAGTGCAGATGACCTTCACACTGGAGGAATTCTACAAGTTAAATATACGGGCGATTGTCCGGCTACATGGGGTACCCGTATCTATAGTATCTAATCGGATCCTAGATTTATGATTCATTTTTGGGAGAGTTTCCAACGAGCCATGGGGACACAATTAATGATGAGCACTACTTTTCATCCCTAAACGGACGGTCAATCGGAGAGGACTATCCAGACCTTTGAGGACAAGCTATGAGCATGCATCCTAGATCTCAAGGGTAGCTGGGAAGGTCATTTACCCTTGGTGAAGTTCGCCTATAGCAATAGTTATCAGGCGAGCATCAAATGGCACCCTATGAGGCACTATATGGGAGGCCTTGTTGTTCTCCGATTTGTTAGATGGGAGTAGGAGAGAAGTCTTCTACAGGTCCGAAACTAGTTAGAGACACCTCGGAGAAGGTGGATTTGATATGGAAACGTCTTCTTACGGCTCAGAGCCTGCAGAAGTGCTACGCTGACAGACGGTGGCGACCTCTAGAGTTTGAGGTGGGAGATCATGTCTTCTTGAAGGTGATGCCTAAGAGAGGAGTGGTCAGGTTTGAGAAGAAGGCAAAGATGTCGCAGAGATACATTGGGGGCTTCGAGGTACTCGAAAGGGTAGGTACAGTTGCTTATCGGTTGGGGCTACCACCAAATCTACCGGGTGTTCATGCGGTATTCCATGTCTCCATGCTACAGAAATACACCCCAGATTTGACTCATGTTGTAGATTGGGGCGAGCTTACAGTTGATGTGGATGGTACCTTCAAGGAGGGACCAGTGCGTATCACGGATAGCCGAGATCAAGTTTTGCATGGTAAGACCGTGAGGCTAGTGAAGGTGTTGTGGCAGCACCAAGGAATGGAGGTGGCGACATGGGAACGCGAAGACACTATACGTACCACTTATCCTTTTTTATTTAAGGATGGAGGTATTTTCTAGTAGTCATTTAGTGTTAGATGACTGTAGCGTATGCATGCGATTATATGTGTATGTGGATGTGAATTTCGGGACAAAATTCTGTTAAGGGGGAAAGAATGTAAAATCCGGAAAATTTTAAATTTTTCTAGAAATGGCTAAATGGTCATTTTGCCATTATAATGCAAAATTGAAATACGTGTTCTATAGATCTCGTATGACACAACGGACTTCGCCGTTGGATTCGTAACCCGAAATCTAGTCACCAAGTCGAATTTCGAGATAGTCGAATGTTTGTGCACGTCGTTCAAGGCAACTGGGTGACAGATGACCCCACAAAGGTCTCCAAAAATAATCATCTTAAAATTTAAGTATAATTGGATTAAAGTACCAGTAACATAAATTTGGGCTAAACACAGAATGTAATAAATCGTTTTGGAGCGAAAACAGACCCGAATAAGCGGGGGACACTTTAAACGATCTGGGCCAAGTCTCGGAAAATATAAATAGGGCCTTAAATGGGATATTTCAGTAGAAATATCCCATTCTTCAGAAATATCCCATAGAGAGAGAAGAGAGAAGAGGGAAAAACACAAGTTCTTCTTCAATTTTCTCGGAGTTCCGTCGCTCGGATTCCGTCAAGCCAAGGGAAAAATCGATCACCGTCACAAGGGCTACGTCTACATACCAAAAACAAGACATTTCACCAAAGATCCAAAAGGGAAGAATTGGGAAATCAAGGTTTCTGGAAGTGGTTTTGGAGTTATAGAAGTCTTTCACACTTCTATTGAGGTAGGGTTCTTCCTACCTTGGATTATTTTTCCTTAGATGTTGGTAGACTAACGGTAAAATTTATAAATGCATGTGTATTAATTTTGTATATATATATATATATGGTTATGGAAGTGGAAAAGTGAACATGAAAATGATTTAGGCTAGTTTCTAGCTTAATTTTGATATATGGAAGTTACATGTGATTGTTCTTGTAACTTAGGAAATCTTGAGGCACGCTATGTGTTTTATAAATTGTGTCTTTAAGGTGTTTGATTAAATGCCTTGGATGTTTGAATGTTGTTGTTTGATGAAATAACATGGCTAATTATGTTGTGTTAAGTGCACTTAGGCTTGTTGATATATTGAGCATGATGGAGTCTGAAATTTATATGCATAAGATATAATTTTACCATGGACCATGATGATGTGGGGAAAATATTGCTCATGTGGTATTCATTACATGTTGAGCATGATCATGGCGTCACATTCATGGGTTATATGCATGAGTGTGGGTACGTGGGTGCATGGTGATCAACACCAAACTTGGTTCTTGATGGTGGACTTGGAAAAAATTGGAATAAAGATCTAGTTGAGTCACACGGTGGCATGCATGAAAACTTGTGTCGGGTATAGCAAGAAAGGCTAGACACTTCCTCAGGTGCAAGACCCAGTCACACGGTTCAGGCACTTCTCGGCGGTGAAATTTCAAAAAAGTGTCATGGTGTACGGAACCAAAGGTTGGGATGCCAAAATCCGTTGCCCAACAAAGACACAAGATTTTGATTTATAAGGTACTCATTCAATGAGTAACAACCATAATGATTTGATTTTATAATGAAACAACTTTTGTTTTTAAATGATCATTGGATGGGTTTTTCTGCCAAGTGACGATTCATTTCACACATGCATTTCATTGTGTTGTGGGAGTCGGTGAGGGCTCGGGTTGAAGTGCATGAGTGAGTATCATCTCATTTCATGGCATGGGATGGTTGCATTCTAACATTGTATACATATTCTTGTATGGAATGATGGGTTATAAGTTTCGTGTGGGTATTGCATGAGCATGAGTAACTAGGGGGAGTAGCCTCTGTAGGATCTACTCTACTGGGCATTGGCTCACCCTATACTGGAATACATTTCAGGTGCGTAGTATACTCCAGTGGACGGAGCACATTCAGGTCGCAAAGGGTGAAGAGAGCCGGCATGTGGCATTGTTTTGAGTTTTGTAAATTAAGTAAGAAAAACTTGTTATGGATTGCAATGGAACTCATATGAACTGTATGTGGAATGTAAATATCGCGTTTTGTGAGATCACGTCGGGTGGTACATTCACTAGTTGGTTTTGAGAAGTTTTAAAATGAATTGGAAAAGAAAAACTATTGAAATGGACAAAAATCTGGGCTTAACTACTGGTAGTCAACAAGTAGTCGTGGCCCAGAAGGCAATAGCTACCGGTAGTCAACAGCTAGTCGTGGCTCAGAAGGTAACAGCTACTGGTAGTCAATAAGTAGTACTTTTCCAATGGACCCGATGATGCAATACAATCTGATCCTTTGAGCATAAATGGAGGTCCTATTGCTCGGGCGAAAGCGAAAACGATGAAGGAAGCATTGAATGGGCTGATTCAAGACATATGGGCTGATTATGCAAGTCCAAGCATGAAGAGTGCGTTTGAAGACTTTTCTACCATGGAATGCGTGGGCTTTAAGGGGAAAAGGCCACAAGTTTATTTTAAGGGAAAATTGTGAAAAAGTACACATTTTAGGACTTATTTGTGAAAAAATACCTCAATATAAAACATATGTGCATAAGTACCATTTTGTGTAAATGTTTGGTCAAAAGTTACTGTTTTGCTGAATTGTAATTTTTACTCTTACGGATTTACCCTTTTCCTTTATTAATGGGTCACAAATATAGCAGTTATGTTAAAGATTCAGTTTCCTTTTTTTAAGGTGCAACATTTTTTGAATTTTGAATTATCTCTTCATCCTTCAACTCCCAGACAATTTCCTTCTCCATTCTGTAACCCATTATTTTACACAGTCTGTAAACATTCATCCATTTGTCAAACATCTATTCCATTAAGTTCTTATTTCCATTCATGAGTTAAGTTCTTATTTCCATATCGTTACCGAGTTTTCACACATCTGCCAAGTTCTTCCAATAGAAAACGTGTGACAGGTATGTTTTCTAAATTGTTGTAATTTTTTTAAAAATAAATTGTAATGACGAATATATATTCTACTTATTGTTTTCCATAGAATTTTGATGGAGGATATGATCATTTTGTTATGTCGTTATGAGAATGAGTCTTTAATTATCCGCGTTTCAAGGTGTTCACCGTTTAAGGATGTGTTAACTCGAGTGTTTGATACATGGGAGGTGTTCACCATTTGAGGATGTGTTAACTCGAGTGTTTGATACATGGGGTAACATATGTCCTAATATGGACTCTAGAATAAGTGCAGCATTTCATGAAGGTAGATCTTGCTCTGTAAGAGTATCTAGTAATGATGCGTATGAGGTGAATTCCTACCCGTCGGTTTCTGTTGACATTTTGAATGGCACTTGTACATGTTATCAATGGCAGATTAATGGATTTCCTTGTTCGCATGTTGTTTCGGCAATACGTAAGAGTGGGAGGAATATATATGAATTTATTGATTATTATTTCCATGTGAGCACATATAGAAAGGCATATGCGGACCCAATACAACCAATTCCGACACTTGGTCGTCCAGATATTTCGCTCGAACCGATTAATATATTGCCACCATCATCTAAGCCTCAGCCTGGACGTCCGAAGAAGCGAAGAATTAGGTCGAGAGGTGAACTCATTCGACAGATTCGTTGTGGTCGTTGTGGTTGTTTGGGTAGCCAAAACAAGAAAACATGCAATGCACCGTTGTGATTAAATATTTTTATTGACAATGTAGTTGATGTCATTTTATGCTTATTTTCAATTGAATACAGAATAAAATAACAATGTGGTTATCAAAATTGGTGTTTGTTTAGAGTTGGATCGTGTTGGAGTGTGTTATAATTGAAGATGATTTGGCCTAACGTGGAATACCCTTCTAATCTTGTATATATGTATTTGTCACATGGTTTTCAACCCATGTCACATGATTCACTTCTAATGTCAAAGTTAGACCATGCAATGCCACAATGTTACCAATTAATGTCACACTGCTGCCTACATTCAACATGAAAACAGACATTGACACACTTGTAATAGCCAAATCCACAAAGTTCCAACCAATATCACATTGATACAATTAACTTTCAACATGAAACAATACATTTAAACACTTGTAACATCCAATGTCACAATGTTACCATCCAATGTCACACTGTTACAACATACATTTAACATTAAAGCAGTCATTGCCTCACTTGTAAGGGGCAATGCCAAAGAGTTCCAACCAATGTCACATTGATGCAACCCAAATTCTACATGAATGCACTCATTTACCCAGTTGTAGCAGCCAATGTCACAAAGTTTAATGTAACCTACATTCAACATGAAAGCATTCATTGACTCACTTGTAACATTCAATGTCACAAATTTCCAACCAATGTCACACTAATGCAACCTACATTCAACATAAAAGCAGACATTCACACACTTGTAACAGCCCATGTCACAATGTTACCAATTAATGTCACCCTGTTGCAACCTACATTCAACTTGCAAGAAGTCAATTTTTTCCTTCTACCTAACAATGTCACAATGTTACCAGCCAATGCCACAGAGTTCCAAACAATGTCACACTGATGCAACTCAAATTCTACATGAAAGCATTCTCACTTGTAACAGTCAATGTCACAAAGTTTAATGCAACCTACATTCAACATGAAAGCATTTATTGACTCACTTGTAACATTCAATGTTACAAAGTTCCAACCAACATCACACTAATGCAACATACATTCAACATAAAAGCAGACATTCACACACTTGTAACAACCCATGTCACAATGTTACCAACTAATGTCACCCTGATGCAACCTACATTCAACTTGCAAGATGTCAATTATTTCCTTCTACCAGACAATATCACAATGTTACCAACTAATGTCAACCTGCTGCAACCCACATTCAAAATGAAAGTAGACATTGACACACTTGTAACAACCCATGTCACAATGTTACCAACCAATGTCAACCTGCTGCAACCCACATTCAAAATGAAAGTAGACATTGACACAGTCTACTAGCCAATTCAACAAAGTTACCATCCAATGTCACCCTGTTACATATCAAACTAACAAAGTGACAAAACAACATCATACTGTTATAATCCAAAATTGCACTGTTACAATCCAAAAAGTACATTGCTATAACAAAAAATACACATAACAAATACCAAAGTCAAATGGTATCATCATATTAACAGTGTTACATCAAAGTCCCAATGACATTGTTCACTAATCACATTTGCACTTCAAATGTGTAATAACAGTTTAAAAAACTAATCATGTACCCCCAAATTTGTCTTTCAATATTTGTCTCATTTTGAAGTCTTCTTTTGTCCAAAAATTTTGATGATTAAGAAACATCGACAACATTTCACTTCGAAAATCTTTGATTTGTCTTTGTGTCAAATTCTCTTGTATGTCTTCTCCTGTTGCCATTTGTTTCATAATGTAGCAAACATACACACCACAGTCGACCCTGCCATATAGTAAAATTAATTTTGTTAGTAAATTATTTGTGCAGTTACCTAATAAATAAAAAATGATGCTTACGTGTTTGATTTTTGTTGTGGACTTTTCTCACATGATATCATTGGTCTGACAATGTCTTGTGTGTCGAGAAGATTGCCACTGTCAGACATCAATTCTTTTACCTTGTCTTCCACATAATTTTTCTGTCATTGTATCTAATTAATAATTTCTGCACATGTTGAATATTATATTAAAAGTTCGGTTGAGTTCAGAACCGACACTATAATGGACAAGCAGTTAGCAACAAAATTAATGGACACTGTAATGCACAGAAAATAGTGGTTATGAAATATGAACAACCAAATTGGGTGATGACTTTGAATAACCAATCAACACTCTAATGGACAATCCTATCATCAAATTTATCAACATAGATACATAGCAACATAAAACATCAAAATTTTCTAATCACCCACATTCAATTTGAACAAAACACCACAACTCATATACAATAATGATTGAGAATCAAAAAAAACAAGGAAAAATTAACATAGAAGTGTCAAACAGAACGACTTTAATTAGAAGTTTTCAAAGTTGAATAGTGAACCATTAAAAAAAAATTGAAAATGGGTTCAACGAAATACCCATTCTGAACAATGGGTATTGAATGGGATTTTTCACTGTTGAACATTGAACACATCAACCCAGAAAAAAAAATTACAAAATTGGTTGTACAAAAAACCCATTTGAAATTCTTACAAGATGAACATTGAACACATGAACGACAAACCCATTCTGAACAATGGGTGTTACATTAAAGTTTTCAAAGTATTTGTGAACAATAGGTTTTAACAGTGATCCAAAAAAAAAAAAAACCCATTCTGAACATCATGATTTTAAATGAATAAAGGGTTTATGAAGTATTATCGTACCTTTCTAGCCACACTGTAAGGATCTCCCTTTACCGATTTCTTGTTTAATTCCCCAGTAGTTACTTTTCTCAAGTTCTCACAATGTAACCCATCCAAAGAACAAAAAAATAAAAAAGATTTGGACCATCTATTACGAAATACTGGAGGTTTTAGAAAGTGATGTAATCCAATTTTAAAAAACCAAAATTTT
>CM042194.1:13711208-13737964 GCA_023539305.1 Ilex asprella | reverse complement strand
TCCTTGTGAAAGAAGTTGTATTTTAATTTTCGTTGTAATGAATACTACCCACACTCCTTGCTTGTCTGTAGCAATGGAGCGTGAGAAGTCGCTCATACCCTTCAAAATAGGGTAAATATATGTATAATATTGGTTAGATCATGGAAATGCTGGTGTTTTATTCATACGTTTATTTATATATGTATTATATGCTTAACACATGATACAATGGTGTACGTAATTTTGGTGTTATGCCTTGAATTATGTCATCAGTGTATCATAAGACCATCCAGTTAAAGATCTATGGTGTTCCTATCGGAATGACTTGTCCTCCGCCAGAATACTAAGGATTTTCTACTGATGTATGGTATAAAACCTAAATGATCCTTATGAATGGCTTGTCCTTCTAGGTTATTAAGGTTTCTTTATTTATTATATATAATTATATTGACAGTCTAACAACCACGACATTTCTACAGGTATGGCTTGTCCTCAACCGGAACGCTAACGATGTTTAACTGGCATATATATATCACATATGACATGTTGAGTAATTCAAGTATTCCTTATGAATGGCTTGTCATTCTGGTTCACTTGAATTAGTTAATTGACACATCTATAATCAGCTTTCCTAATAAGTTACTGTGTTATGCTATATTACCACCAGTTAACCTAAGAAGTGGTTGTGTTATGGTTTATTATATATGCACTTACAATCATGAGATCAAGTGAATAATTCAAGTATTCCTCATGAATGGTTTGTCCTTCTAGTTTGCTTGGGTGAATTAATTGATGTGGATCCAGCTTTTCTAATAAGTTGATGTGTTATGATTTATCACCACCAGTTAGCCTAAGAAGCGGCTATGTTATGGTTTATATAGATCAGATCTACCGATTAATTTTTCAGTAAAATAGAAGTTAATTATTGTGAGGTAGCATTTCCAGTAATTAACCAATATAAAGCATATGGATCCCTAAACTGAAGGGTATCTTTTAGATTCCTATCATTAATCTGCTTTATTTACGCACTTTATTATCTCTGCACTTTATTTTTGTATTTTGTTTAAATTAAAACTAGTTGTCAATCTAAGCTCACATCACAAGCTATCAAACAATACACTACATCAAACAAAAACTTTATTATTTTTATTTATTTTATTGTCTAAATTACTGAAAACTCTTCGTGGGAACGATACTTGGACTTAAAACCGAGAAAACTATAATTTGACCACTTATACTTGGGTGTATAATATAATATAATTTAGACACACTAAAAAGTGAGAATCACTTGTTCTGGTTAGTATGAGTAAAGCATGTTGTTGACATGATTCTATAAAAATAAGAAGCACATTTGCATTTTCTTGAGAAATGATTATTGGCCAACTTTAAATACAATTGAGCCTTAGCCATTTCCTTCTTTTATGATATCCCTTGTTAGCCACAATTGAGCCATAAATTGAAATTTTATTCTTAGCATGTTTATGACCAAGCCAAGCTTATGAATATTATTCCTTACCTTGGTTAATCCCGATATTAATGCCATGAATTTATATTTAAACAAGGGGAAGTGGCAAGAAAATGATATTATCAAAAAGGAGAAAAAGAAAGAAAAAAGAAATCAATATCCTTGATAGATTTTAAAACGTGAAAGGCTATAAAAGAAAACAGTGTGATACAAAATATTATGTGCAAAACTCCTCAAAATGGAAAGGAAAGTGTTATAAGAATATCACAAATTCGAATTAACCACCGTTGAATCCTTTGAAAGCCTTCGCTTCTATGATCTTCACCCAGTGGCCTATTTACAACAAAGAGAAAAGTCTTATTTGATCTCAAGAAAAGTGTTTGTACCGATTTCTCCAACGACAAGCTCTCCTCACCTGGGGTGACTAAAGGATATTCTGATTCAAGCTCTGAACCAAAACGAATTCTTTAATCTATTGTACCGTCATCAACATCTCCTTACGCTGATTTAATAGCAGCTGGGTTGTGAAAAAAAAACAAGAGCTAAAAAACGTTCAAGCTCAAAGCTACTGGTTTTGTCATACTCTATTCAATTTCTTTCGACTCTTGAGTTATTGGCTTTCCTTTCGAGCAGACTAAGAAGAAGAAGTCATACTTATGGATATGTGAAATATTATCTTTTACTTCATAACTAATTTATTTCATGAGATTTTTTCAAATTTCTTCATTCAATTATCCGTCTTTGAGATAAACATATGTGAGTCATTTTTTTTTTGGATATACATGATTCTCCTCACATAAGTCACTATAACTTGGAGTGATTCTTTTGTCAAGTTTTAACCTTTGGTGAGGTATGATATCCAAGGAATCCATGGATAAAGAGGAAGGTTGTTGTTTAATAAAATTTTGAAGATAAGATGATCTTCACACACACAGAGACAAACACATGAGTTTTAAATGATAATATTACATGTTAATGAGATTTATTCGATTTCATGGATAAAAATTATTATAATCTCATTGTTAACATGGATCTAATAGGTCATCCCAATTATTGTTGACATGCAGTTGAAGTTTGTACATATTTTCACTAAAAATCTTCACGAGACAAAACTCATCCATTAGGGGGTACCTAGTGGTTTAACGGCTTATTGCATATGCTAAATCTAATCGTATCACTTGAAAAAATGGTTTTGTTTATATTGAATTAAGTTTTATCATTAATTATTAGGGATTAGCAATATCAATGTTAGGGGGTGTGATTAACCATTAATATAGCATTGAAACATCCATTGGAATTGTTAATTACATTTGTTTTGAATTTAAGGAGATAAAAGTAAGGTCAGTTACTTAGTAATGCTTATATAGAGATGAAAGTCATGATTTGTAGGATAAGATGGGCTAATAGGACATGTGGGTGGCAAAGGACAACAAGGGATCCAACTATGAAGACTTAGGAGGCTGAAATAAGAACTATTTCCGTGCATTTGAACGAGGTCTATGCTGTTCGAATGCACTAAATACAAGAATCAGACAATATCCAACATTTAGCAACCAAAGTCATTTAGGCTACCAGTGAACATATGTGGCGTTTAAACGAGATCAAACCTTAGCATCTTACCGTACAGAAGCTCACAAAAATCTAGTAGAGTGTTCTAATGGTCTTATTCGAATGCCATATCTAGACTGTAAGATCTCACCTTTTTTACTTCCGATCTGGGTTTCAAGTCCTCTTCTCCTATAAATACCCCCTTGTATTTAGTCCAAGAAGCAAATTTTGGAAGAGGAACAAACCCTTCAAATTAACTAATTTTCTTTTACTTTCTTAGTAGTACTTTCATTACCTTTCATTTTGTGTAGCTTTCTCCTTCACCTAGAGGAGTGAACTTCTCTCACTCTTGTAGCTCTCTTGTAGGCTTGAAGGGTGGGTAATATTTCACTTACTCTTTGTTGGAGATAAGAATTGTGTTGTCTTTATGTTTCTACCTTTGAAATTCTTAGCATCCCTACTTAGAGCAATGGGATTCACTCACTTTTCTAGCTTTCTTCTAGCAATGAAGAGTGAGCAGTTTCTTATTCACTCTTGAGTAAGAGATGATGGACATGTAAATTATTATTCGAAAGTTATATTTGTGTCATTTCATTTATGCTTATTGTTTTATCCTTTCTTTTATATGTTGAATGATTGAATGTAAAGAAAAAGTACTTTTTACAATTGTTTGACCACACATTGACAATTTAAATCTTGGCATAGGTGATTCTAATGATGACCTGCAAGTAGCCAAACTAGGTTTTCACAACAATCTTTCAATCTTCACTTACAATATACTTTAATTTATGGTTGAATAGCTTAAATATTGTTGGATGCTTTGTAGAGTTGTTTGATTATTTATAAATGGGTTAAGTCATGGCATAAGCAATTCATCTGATTTTCTACAAAGTCATCGGAGCTACGCTCTTAATTCAGACATTCTAGCTTTAATTTCTGATTAACTTGCTATTGACGTAGGGCTTAATTGAGTAATTCATATTGCACAAATATAGCACCCGGATATATCTGCACATGTCCAAATCTTCGAACTAAAGAGTGACTTTTATTTCCATTTAAAGAATCTTATACTTTGTTTAGAAAATTTTGTCACCATCACAACTCCTAAATTTAGAATTCACATTCTCCTTCGTCTATATTGATCTTGTAAACCACCATATGTTTATCTTTATATAATGACGTAATTATTTTGTAATGTTCATAAATGTAATGACGTAAGAATGATGATGTGAACCCGTGGAGATAAGCTCATTGAACCCACGAACAAATTGATTCATACCCAAGAAAGCCGAAATTCAAGTGGAAAAAGGAAAAAAACTTCCCAAGACCCAATGAGAACTTGTCTCAAGAAAACCTTGGTTCGAAACCCAAGACCCTACGAGAACCTGCCTTGAGAAACCTTGGTTGCAAAGAGGCGCCACAAAGGTTGCAAGCCTTTGATAAGCCGAGTGCTCACAAAAGAACAAGAGGAGAAAACTCTCAACTCACAAAGCTATTGCTCTCAAAATAATTGTTGTTTTGTTCATTGCACTAAATGGCCTTTTTATAGGCTACAAAACTTGGCCTCCAAGGAAGGCATGAACAATAATTCTTAAAATCTAAAATATAGAAAATTACATAATTATTGTAAATTAAACTTGGCCTCCAAGGAAGGCATGAACAGTACTCCAAAAATTAAAATAAAGGTAATAACATAACTAATGTAGATTATTCTAGAAGATAATCCTTCCTTGAATAGTAGTATTTGGTCTTCAAATTACTTCTATGATTGTGATAAGAATCTCCCAATCTTTGACCCTTCTCCAAGCATATCCCCAAGATCTTCCCATAATCTTTACAAGATTTGGAAAGATATCCCCAAGATCTTCTCATAATCATTACAAGATTTTGGAGAGATAATAGCACAAGATTTGGGGAATAATTCTGGACTCTTTGACAGCCCATAATGCTTGACAATTCTAGGCCATACTTGAGCCCAAATTTGGCCCAAGAGGTTCGGCCCAATAGGCCTTGTGATCCGGCCCATTAGGATAGGGTCCAACTTCAAGCTCCTCTTCGTTCCTAGCTTGTAGCAAGTATACTTCACATGCTTCCACTTCTTTTAAGCCCATCTTTGATAAGGTGGAGTTACTTGAGTCCGTAGAGTATTCAGCCATGCTTGCTTGAATAAACCCTTGCATTGCGACTTTGATCTTCTTGGCCGGAGCTCTAATAATTGGACCCCTCGGTACATGCAAAGGATCTCTAGCTTGGGACTCATCAAATGAACTATATAGATTTTAAGAGTAGAAATAAAAACTTTAGAAACTTAATATTATGTGTATTGAAGGTAGGAAGTATTAAGAAGTTAAAGCACATTTTAGAGAGAATTTGGGTAGGATGGAAGTTGACACTACCTTAGTATTTAGACCATAACTTTTTATATCAATGTCCGTTTGATCTAAAAATTTTATAATAGATACTAAACTTTCAGGGCTACAAAATTGCATTTCACCAAAAATTGCTAAATCAACCTCTAAGCAGGAAAAATTGTCTTTGGGATTTCAGGTCAAAATTGGAGTCCATTCGAACGTGAATGGATATGTTCGAATGACAGTTAGTCCCAGTACTTTTGTGTCTAATAGAAACTCTGATGGAAAAAAAAAGTACTGGAAGCAACCAACATTCAAAATCTTAGTATTAAATTCAAACGTCATGTAGATAGTGTGAATGTTAGGCCTTTAATTCGAATGTGATGTCGTGATTTTGAGTATCAGGTTTGCGCTAATTGGATTGTTTTCTCATAATATAAACACCTAAGGAAGTCTTTTCTAACCCTATTTCATCATTTCTAACCCTAGAGAACCTTAGAGCGCAAGAGAAAGAGGAAAAATACAAGATTGAAGGGGGATTTTCACATTGGAACGGATCAAACATACTAGGTTTTCATACAAACTACGAAATTAAGGTAGGGAATTCTTCTTGAGTTCTTTCATTAAGACTTAGGGTATTATACATGTATGTTTTTAGTTTTCTTGATAATTATATGATAAATACGTATGAGTTCTTGTTTCTTTATCATTGAAACATAGTTTTGAGCAAAATACAAGTTTGTGTTTAAGGAATACTTGTTCTTGAATTTTTTAAATCTTAGTTTACTAAATACATGTTTGATTGTGAAAAATACATATTATGCTTTCACCTAATACTTGTTCAAATTCCAAGAAATTGTGATTTTTGGCAAAATCCTAGAATTTTAATATTGTAACTGTGAAGGTTTTCTTGATATGATCTCTTACATATTTTAATTCTTTATCGCTATAGTATATTGAGAATTGTGCAATTGTGGTACTTGAATTATTAAATGAAATTATGATTTATTAAGATTGTGGTTGTGGACAAAATTGTGGTTTAATCTCTCGTATGGTTTGGGTGTGACGGACTTGAATTACTTTCGTAGAGTATTAGAGGTTAGTCTATCCCAGTGGCGGTGAGATAGTTTTCTAACACATGTAGTAGATTTTTGTTTATGAAAGCTACCACTATTGTTCACTTAAGTTCAAGGTTGAGGGATGATATACTTTTCGTGGAAAGTATTAGTCAATGTCGTGGGAGACGGTATACATCATTCCTAACGTTGTTTGTGATGTGCCCTGTGGGGAATGATTGAGATTTTTTGGTTTGTGGTGGGTGAATGCGGTAGAATTGTTGTGTAGATTCCTAAGAAGCAACTAAAATTCATGAGAATATAAGATGATCCGACAAAATTAATTATTGATTGTTTAATTTCGTGCATGTTGATTCCTATCATTTATTTACTATATTTTGAACTCTTGAGATCATTGCAACTGTCATGGTTTTACCCTGAAAAAAAATTATATATGCTATTTTCCCAAAGAGACTTGCCTTTTTGTTCATTTTGTTTAAAACCTAGTTGGGATTTGAGAAGTATTTCCTACAAGCTTTTGCTCACCCCTATAACAAATTTACAGATTTTGGCAAAGAGGATGTCAAATTAGATGAGCAAGTTGACATTGAGACTGAAGAGTTTGAGTATGAGGATCCTAAAGTGGAGGCGTAGAGAAGCTTCGTTTTAGTTTTAGCTTATTTTATTTGAGAGATTTCTATGGAACAATGTTTCAACTAATTTTAATTACTTCCGCTGCTAGATACTATTTGGTTTTGAATTGGAAGTTGCAGGAGTTTCAATGTTCCATAACTCTAGTATTTATTCTATATTAGATGATGAATGGTTTATCATTTAATGGTTATTTTCAGTTACTCTCAAGGTTCGATGTTGAATAGATAGTTAATGCCTTCCATGGTGGATTTTGTGGCGTTACATAATTTCATGGACTCATGTATGTGAATCAATCTGAACCCTACACATGCACATGGGTTATTACGTAACCAAATTATTATTAAAACTTGACCACCTGAACTTGGGTATAAACATTTTAGATCTAGTCAAGTTTTTGGCACCATTGCTGGGGAACCTACAATGTTTGACAGTAAAAAGTAAAGTCTTTTGTAGTGTTGTTTTATACATTTTTCTGCATTTAATTCTTTTATGTATGAGGAAACCCCTCACTTACAAGATTTTCCATAAGAATCTGTCGATTCTAGGAATCAATCCAAACCATCCTCACCTCGATCATTGATAGACTCTTTTGATAATAGTATGGCTAATAATCAAGGAGACGAGGAGGTAACGTTCAAACTCTAAGGGAATATTTAAATCCTACATGAAATAGTGTCCCCTCGTACTTTGTGTTTCCTACAAATGCACCTAACTTCAATGTGAAGCCTGGTATAGTGCAGTTACTACTTCAATTTCATGGTCTCGAATCTGCAAATCCATACTTGCTTTCCAAGATAATTTTAAATTGGCTAAGTTAATTTTTTTCCTTTTGCTTTGAAGGACAAAGCTAAACAATGGCAAAATTCCTTAAAAGCCCACTCTATACCAAATTGGCAAACTTTACAAAGTAAGTTTTTCCAAGAAGTATTTCCCATTGCATTGCACGAATGCACTTAAAAGGAAAATTATGAACTTTTACAATAAAGAGGGAGAAACATTCTTCCAATGTTGGGAAAGATTTAAGGATCTTCTCCAAGTTTGCCCATACTATGCATTTGAGAGTTTTACTCTATTAGATTTTTCTATAATTCTCTCCCCCACTCGATTACGTCAATTTGTTGAGATGAGGGCTCAAGGGGAATTCATGAAAAAAAGACTGGAGGAGGCATTTTAATTTTTTTGATACCATATCAGAGAGTTCTCAAATGTGGGACTTGACCTCTCCTACCACTATACAAGCCAGACCTTCTACTTCCCAAGGGGGAAGTACATTTTGAAACAGGAGGACGACCTTAGGGCCAAGATGACCACCTTATCTTGAAAGCTCCAAGCTCCAGAGACGAGAAAGATAAATGAAGTTGTTTTTGGAACTCCCACAGAACAAATGTTTGGGATTTGTTCTTTTTCAAGACACCCTATCGGAGAGTGTATTACCATACCAACATTCAAGGAGGTTTTGTTGGAATAAACCAACACAATCTTCAACTTTAACAAAACCTTACTCCAACCCTTATTCTAAGACTTATGATTAACCCAAAAAAGCTATAACAGATAATTAAGGGTAAATTATATTTATTAGATGAGTTAAAGAGTTAAAACTAAGTTATATTATTATTCACAGATAAAATATTGTTACTTTGAAATTACAGGGTCAAAGGAGTGAAATTGGAAAGTTTGAGGACATGGGAGCAAGAAAGTAAAAATTTCAAGGAGGTTACCACCGTCTGAATGCACCTCCACCATCTGAGTGCACCTACAGGCTCAAGCTCCAAGATAATCAGCTGAAATGGAGGACTTCCAATGGATCAACACCATTCGGACGCCAGTGACCTCCGTTCGAACGGTGCTAAACCGACTTACTTTTGCCTCTCTAGCAAGGTTGCTTCTTATTGGTCTCTTCTGCTCCCAACTATTGCCCATGAAGTTTTATAAATATCCCCCCCTTCCTAGCATATAAAGGTGTTACAAAATTGGAAAAATCTCTTTCATAGTCACCTCCCTAGCCAAAACTCTCTTGTACTACATTTCTTTGGTGTTTTTTTTACTTGGAGGATTGAACCTCTCTCACTTTTCATAGCCTTGCTTGGCCAAGAAAAAATGGGGTGTTTCAATTAAACCTTGGAGAAGAGTTTGTTTTAGCCTTTTTACTATTGTATTTTGAAGACTACATGTCACTTGGAGGAATTAGGTTCTCCCACTTTTCTAGCTTTTCAATAGCCATGAAGCATGCGTAGTTTCTCATTTTCTCTTCAGTGAGGGGTGCATAATTGTGTAATATTGCTTGAGTAATCAAAGTGCAATTTTATTCTTAATGCTTTATTGTTTTATACCTCCCTTAAATGATGGATGGTACTTTCTTTAATGTTTCGTACGTTGTATACTGATGAGAACTAAGGTGAGCCTACTTTTAAAGATCCTTTGCATGTCTAGATGGACCAATTACAAGATCAAGAGCCAAGAAGATCAAGAAAGCAATGCAAGGATTGGTGCAATCCACTTGGGATGAAGTTAGCAAGAGCCCATCACTCAAGATGGGCTTGAAAGAAGGAGAACTAATTTTGATCCACTTGATCCAAACTATGGGAGACAATACATAATAAATTTTGATTGTGAGTTTAGTTGAGTTTACTCCTCTTGTTCTTGATTGAACTTTTGAACTTATCAAAGGTAGATCACAACCTTTGTGGCGTTCCTCCTTGTAATTTGGGTTCTTGAGACGGGTTCTTCAATGAGTCTAGATTTTAATATAATCTAGGTTCTTGACACGAGTTCTCAACGGGTCTAAATTCTTCATCCATCGACCTGGGTTTGGCTTTCTTGGGTTGTATTTTCAATATTGTTGTTGGGTCTCAAAGCAAGTCGATTGGGGTTCACATCATTTGGAATCTGATGATGATGTGGAGAGTAAGGAGAGTGAAGGAGAGGAATATCCAGTTGAGGGTGAAATTTTGGTCACAAGGCGTGCCTTGAATGCACAAGTGAAGGAGGAAGACATGAAGACATGACTTAGAGATAGGGCCTATTTTGTTGTTAAGCTTTCAATTTGTTTAAAGAATTTTTATTATTAGTTTAGAATAAGTGGGTTTGAGGATGCTTAGCCCACATATGTCTTATTATTTTATTTGAACTAGGGTTTAGAATAAGTACTGTAGCACAGTACTGTTCATGCTACAGTACTCATGATACTATTCACTCAAGGGCATTTTTGAGAGAAAGGGTCATAAATTTTAGTCTTTACTTGTTTCCTTCTTAGATTAGGATTTGTTTCCTTATTAGATTAGAATTTGTTTCCTTATTAGATTAGGATTTGTTTCCTTATTAGATTAGGATTTGTTTGTTTATTAGATTAGGATTTGTTTCCTTGTAAAGATCAGCCTTATAAATAGGATTTTAATCAATGAAATATGGGAGACAATACATAATGAATTTTGATTGTGAGTTGAGTTGAGTTTACTCCTCTTGTTCTTGATTGAACTTCTGAACTTATCAAAGCTAAATCACAACCTTTGTGGCGTTCCTTCTTGTAATTTTGGTTCTTGAGACAGGTTCTTCAATGGGTCTAGATTTTAATATAATCTAGCTTCTTGACACAAGATCTCAATGGGTCTAAATTCTCCATCCATAGACCTGTGTTTTGGCTTTCTTGGGTTGTTTCTCCAATATTGTTGTTGGGTCTCAAAGCAAGTCGATTGGGGTTCACATCATATACTATTGTATAACTTAGGTTATGCTCATGGTTCATACAAGTATTGATCTATGTGTCATTTTCATTTCCATTCCATCTTTCTTATGTTATGCACTTCAACACATGATTCAATGATTTACCAAGGTGGGCTTTATGCAAAGATTAGACGATTGGGTATATATACGAGTTATGTCCTGCCATATCCAATGCTTTTGACTTTAAGCATAAACTGGAGTTATGTACTTCATCGAATCATAGACCTTCCAATGAATTACCAAAGTAAACTTTAGAATGGTTATTTCCACCTATGAGTTTGTTAGGATAATTGGTTGTTGTATAGTGCATAGACCTTCCAGTAAACCTAATGATTGTTGTGTTGTGGTTTAATATATAAATACCATCCGATTAACTTACCATTGACAAGGCAGATAGTTATAGTATGATAGTGAATGTAGCAATATCATAAAGCTCAAGCAATAGCGCACATGTTCTGATCCCCGAATTAAAGAGCATCTTTGTAATTTAATTGCAATAAACCTTGTTTTTAAGTATTCTATCTTTCAATACTAAGCACACACTAAAATCTACTTTTAAAACATCTTTTGTCTAGGTTTAATTCACTTTTCTGTTTAAAGTTTCCACAGATAACTCCATGAGGAATCAACCTCGGACTCTATCAAGATATATTACAACTTGACTACTTATACTTGGGTGCACATGATTAGGATCAAGTCAAATTTTCAATCATGAGTATTCACAAACTCTTTTGAGCTAAGCATGACTAGTAATCAAAGAGATGGAGAGGTGGCCAAAATGCGTGGCCTTTGAGAGAATACTTGCATCCTACATGCCCTACTGTCTCTTTGTGCTTTGTTTTTCCTACAAATTCTCTAAAATTTAACATCAAACTAGGGACAATACTACTTTTACCTCAGTTTCACGGTCTTGAGTCTGAAAATCTTTATTTGCATATAAAAGATTTTGAGAAAGTATGTGGCGCACTACAATATGATAATAAAACTGCCAGATTAATTTTTTTTCCTTTCTATCTAATGGATAAAGCTAAAAAGTGGCTATATTCTTTGAAAGCTGGGTCTATTCCAAGTTGACAAGTTTTACAAACTAAATTTTTCAATAAAAAATTCCCTATATACCAAACCAATGCATTGAGATGACAAATCAAGAATTTTTCTATGAAAGAGGGAGAAACTTTTTACTAGTGTTGGAAGATATTTAAGGATCTTCTCCAAGCTTGCCCAAATCATATATTTGAAAGTTTGACCATAGTAAGTTTTTTCTATAATGCCCTTCCTTTTGCACTACGTCAATTTGTGGAAATAGTGGCCCAAGGAGAGTTTATGGGAAAAAATCCCGACGAGGCATTCGAGTTCTTAGACACCATTTCTAAAAGTTCCCAAATGTAGGACTCGGCCTTACCAAACATTGGCAAAACCAAAACATCCACGTCCCAGGGAGGGAAACATGTGTTGAAAGATACTTTGTCTCAAAAGCTAAATGCTCTAGAAATGAGAAAGGTCAACAAATTTTCTGCTGTGTACCCTACCGACTAGTTTTGTGGAATTTGTGTTTTGTTAGGACATCCCATGGGGGAGTGTCCTACCATTCCAGCATTTAAAAAAATTCTGATTGAACAATCCAATGTTATTTCCAATTTTAACAAGCCATATTCTAATCCGTATTCTAAGACCAATAATCTAGGGTGGTGAAACCACCCAAACTTCAATTGGAAGAACACCACACAAAAGAAGCTTAAAAGATACCTTAAGCCAATCCATTCAAAGTCAAATAAGTTTTAACACTCAATCTACCCATGTGTTTAATGACTTCAAGGTCCAAACACCACAGACCATCGATGATATCAGAAGTCACATAGCCAAGTTGACCCAGTCTTTGAGCACAACAGAGAAGAGAAAATTTTCATCTTAACCTAAACCTCCACAGGGTCAAACCCATGCTAATGTTTCATCATCTGAACCTTCTACAAGCCAAGTCCAAGCAATTACCACATTGAGAAGTAGTAAAGTGATTAATAAGACCATCAAAACAAAAATATCTAAACCAGTGGCTGATGAGAACTAAGGTGGGTCTACTCGTAAAGATCCTTTGCAAGTCCAAATGGGCCAAATACAAGATCCAGAGTCAAGAAGTTAAAGCATGTGAAGTATATTTGCTACAAGCTAGGAATGAAGAGGTGCTTTAAGCTGGACCATATGCTAATGGGCCGAGTCATGAGGCACATTGGGCCCAAATATGGCCTAGAACTATCATTCATTATGGGCTGTCAAAGATTCTAGAATTATTCCTCAAATCTTGTGCGATTATTCCCTCAAATCTTGTGATGATTATGGAAGATCTTTGTGATATTTTTATATCTTTGGCATGCCACTCTTTTGGAAAGTACTAATCAAGCTTGGAAAAAGAAGGTCAAAGATTGGGAGATTCTTATCACAATCATGGAAGTAATTTGAAGGCCAAATACTACTATTCTAGGAAGGATTATCTTCTAGAATAATCTACATTAGTTATGTTATTACATTTATTTTAATTTTCGGAGTTACTGTTCATGCCTTCCTTGGAGGCCAAGTTTTGTAGCCTATAAAAAGACCATTTAGTGCAATGAATAAAGGGAATTATTTTTTAGAGACAATACATAATGAATTTTGATTGTGAGTTGAGTTGAGTTTACTCCTCTTGTTCTTGATTGAACTTTAGAACTTATCAAAGGTAGATCACAACCTTTGTGGTGTTCATCCTTGTAATCTGGGTTCTTGAGACGGGTTTTTTAACGGGTCTAGATTTTAATATAATCTAGGTTCTTGAAACGAGTTCTCAACGGGTTTAGATTCTCCATCCATAGACTTGAGTTTGGCTTTCTTGGGTTGTTTCTCTAATATTTTTGTTGGGTCTCAAAACAAGTCGATTGGAGTTCACATCAGTGGCCGAGTCAAATCTTGTAAATGAACTAGTTATGTTTGAACCTACTGTTCAAAAGAAAACAAATTCATCTGAGAAGAAAGACAAATCGAGTCCTATTTCTTTACCTTTTCCTCAATGAGTCAATAAGCCTCACCCATTGAACAATCATGCTAAATATTTTGAGTTGTTTAAACCAGTGAAAATTAATATCCCCATGTTTGATGCAATAAAGCAAGTCCCATCATACACTAAGTTTTTGAAAGATTTTAGCATAGTGAAAAGAAGGATCAATGTACAAAAAATTATTTTTGATTGAATAAGCTAATACTATCATTTAGCACAAGACTCCCGTAAAGTACAAAGATCCTGGAAGTCCCACAGTCTTATGCATAATTGAAAACTTTAGGATGGAGAAAACTTTTCTTAATCTTGGAGCAAGTGTCAATTTGTTTCCATTCCCGGTCTATGAGCAGTTAGGGTTGGGTGAGTTAAAACCCAATAATGTCACATTACAATTAGTTGACCAATCAGTGAAAATTCAATTGGGAATTGTTGAGGATGTCTTTATTAAAGTTGATAAATTATATTTTTCTAATTTTTTTATTGTCTTGGATACTCATCCCGTTTTGTATGTTGCTACGAAAATTCTTGTCATTTTGGTCGTCCATTCCTTACTACATCTAATTCTTTGATTAACTATAGGAATAGAATTATGAAAATTTTATTCGATAACATGACATTGGAATTAAATGTGTTTGATATTGCTAAGCTACCTATGGAAGAAGAAGATTGTAAGAAGTAAATTGCATTGCGTCATTAACTCAGAATATGTTTGAAAATGCATGCAATAAGAAAGAATTAGAGTCACCTGCATTGTTTGAGTCTGTAAATGAGATCGAGTTCATAAATATTTTTGATGATGTTGTAAATGTGTCAATTGTTGGAACATTGGTTCCAAAATTTGAAGAATTATCACCCAATGGAACAAAGCCTATTGAATCAAGTGTCATGGCCCCCCAAGCTAGAGTTGAAGCCTCTTCCAACTAACTTGAAATATGTCTTTTTAGGGGAGGATGGAACTTATCTAGTTGTGATATTTTCAAAGTTTTTTGAGTCACAAGAATTTGAACTGATAAAAGTCATAAAAAATCATCAATATGCAATTGGTTGAACTATAGCCGATATTAAGCAAATATGTCCTCTTCTCTTTATATACTTGGAAGAAGACTCTAAGCCCTCCCAACAGCCACAACGAAGGTTAAATCCTCATCTTGAAGAAGTCAGTGGGATTGAAGTACTTAAATTGTTAGATACAGGTATTATATATCTCATCTCTGATAGTAAATGGGTTAATCCTACACAAATAGTACCCAAAAAAAGTATGGTGTTACTGCAGTAAGAAATCAAGAAAATGAATTATTTCCTACACATAAAGTCATAGGTTGGTGGATGTGTATTGACTATCAAAAGTTAGATTCTCTTGACCAAGTTTTTGAAAGGATAGCAAGACAAGCCTTTTGACACTTTTGGATGGGTACTCCGACTACAATCTAATTGAAATAACAATTGATAATTGTGAAAATACTACTTTTACAAGCCATTTTGGCACTTTTACTTATAAAAGAATGCCATTAGGATTGTGTAATGCTCCAATAACATTTTAGCATTGTACGTTGAGTATTTTTTAGAGATATGGTGGAGCAATTTTTAGAAGTATTCATTGATAATTTTTCTATGTTTTGGTGATTCATTTGAACTGTGTTCAGAGAATCCTAAAAAAATCCCCATCAGGTATGAGGAAAAAATCTTGTTTTAAATTGAGAAAAATGTCATTTCGTAGTAATACAAGGAATTGTGTTAGGTTATGTTATTTCTACTGAGGGAATTGAAGTAGATAGGAAAATATTTACTTGATAGCAAACCTCCCTCCACCTAAGACTGTAAAAGATGTTCGGTAGTTCCTAGGTCAAGTTGGATTCTACCAAAGATTCTTAAAAGATTTTAGTATAATATCAAGACCAATGTGCAATCTTCTGTGTCAAGATACATTATTTGAACGGAATGTCGCGTGCAAAAAGACTTTTTGATAAGCTGAAAAACATGGTATACCAATTATGCAACCACTGACTAGTCACGACCTTTTGTACCCCTGTGTGATGCTAGCGATTATGCAGTAGGCGTTATACTAAGGTTAAGAAAAAACAAATGTCCCTACGTAAATATACTATGCAAGCAAAACTTTAGATGATGCACAAATGAATTATTCTACGACATAAAAAAATTTGGTTCTAGTTGTATTTCCCTTAAATAATTTTTTCTCTTATTTGGTTGGATCTTCAATTGTTATTTTTAATGATCATGTAGCCTTGAAATACTTGCTCACAAAGAAAGATGCTAAACCACGTCTCATTCGGTGGATACTTTTACTACAAGAGTTTGATCTTATCATCAAGGATAAAAAAAGGATAGAAAATGTGGTAGTTTATCGTCTATCCAGGCTGGCCTATGATACAGAAGAGGAACCTATGTCGATTAAATAAAATTTTCCTAATAAGAAACTTTTTGAGATTACATGTGGCCAAATAGTTGGCAATATCCTCATACCATGGTAAGATATTATTTTGTTCAATTATACTTCGACTGATAAACAAAAAATTTTAAGAGAGGTGTGCAATTTTTTTTATTAGGATCCTTATTTGTTTATATACCGTATGGATCAAATCATAAAGTGCTGCGTACCAAATCATTAAATCAGCCAAATTATTTCTTTTTTTTATTCCAAAGCTTGTGGTGGAGATTTTTCTTCGAAGAAAGCTACTGCTAAAATTTTGCATTGTGGATTTTATTGGTCCACCCTTTTCAAAGATGTACATTCTTTTTGTTCAATTTGTGATAGATGTCAATGGTTGGGAAGTATTTCAAAAAGAAACATATGCCCCTAAAACCTATTTTGGTCATCGAGATTTTTGACTGTTGGGGTATAGATTTTATTGGATCATTCTTTCCTTCATTTGAATATTTGTACATTTTGGTTGTCATTGATTATGTTTCAAAATGGGTTGAGACAATTCCTTGTCAAAAAAATGACCACCACACAATGGTTAAGTTTTTAAAAGAAAATATTTTGTTTAGATTTGGAATCCCTGGTGCCATTATAAATTGATGTGGGTGCACATATTTGTAATCATCCATTTGAAAACCTAATGAAAAAATATTTGATCTCACACAAAGTAGCTGCCTCGTATCACCCACAGACAAGTGGACAAGCCGAACTAGTTAACAGATACATTAAACAGATTTTGGAAAAAAAATAGTAAATCTAGTTTGCAAAAATTGGTCTTTAAACTTACTGATGCAATCTGGGAATATCATATAGCTTACAAAATTATTTTATGAATGTCTCCCTACCGGCTAGTTTATGAAAAGCCATGTCAGTTGTCTGTGAAATTGGAACATTGAGCTTATTGGACAATCAAAATATTGAATTTTGATTTGGACAAAGCAAGTAGATCTCAAAAGCTTCAAATAAATGAATTAAAAGAATTAAGGAATGTTGCATATGAGAATAACAAGGTTGCCAAATCTCGAATGAAAACTTTTCATGTTAAAAGCACTGTTCAATGATATTTTGCTCCTCCACAAAAAATACAATTGTAAAATTCAACCCTCCATCTTTTTCATGACAAGTTGAGTTCTAGATGGACGATTCCTTATATTAATTTTTAGGAAAGTAATGATCTACTTTACCAAGATGGAAATTGTAGTTAAAAAGGGGAGAATCAACATTTGTGCCTACAGAATACCCAAAGCCAAAAAAAATAGCAAGTTAACATCTCCGGGCGGTACTGCCTACCTATAAAAAGGCAGTTTTCTGAAAACTAAATAGTTAGGTTCTGTCGCATCAGTTCTTTTGAAAAACCAAACCCCAAAACTTATCCTAAACCTCAGATTTACAATAGCCATCAACTTTTCTTCAATTTCTAGCCCATCTAACACAAACCCAAGAGATTTCAAGATGATTCACTAATTAAAATCTTTCAAAACCCACTTTTCTTCAAGAAATCTCAAGAATTTCCATGGGTCCGAGGAAAAAGTCATTTCCTTGCAAAGGTGAGGCTTCATCAAGTCGTCCAAGGCGAGGAGCACCTCCACAACCCCAAGCAATCCAAAATTGTAAATTCCATGTTCATTATGAATATGAAGTCAATATGTTTGAAAATCTTGACCAACAACTCTAGTATGAACAATACTTCTATTCCAAAACTATTATTACTAAAAGGGTTGTGATATATGAGGACTTTTTGCATCTTAGTGTCAGAAAAAATTTAGAAGCAAGGGGATGGATTGATTATATAAAAACTGTAAAATCCAAAAAAAATAAAATTTTGTTAAAAAGGGCAAAAAATTAATTAGTTGTTATGGTAAGGGTTGAAAACTCAAATTTTTCTGGAACTCAGATGACAAAACGGACCTCACCGTTTAATTCATCTTGCAAAATCTAGATACCTAGTCAATTTTCGTCCAATTTTGAGACAGTCTTATTTTTTATGCATTTTATTAAGCAAACGGGCATCACGTTTCTTAAATAAATGCGATCAAGGTTTAATTGCAAACCCCGAGAAAGAATTTAAATTTATTTCAATAAAAATATAATGAACATAACATAGGACATTTTTTAATTGATTAGGGATAAAATCAGATCAAAAAATATGGAATGTGTGGCTTAATGAGAGCCAAGCATTTGGGGAGTATAAATAGGGCAGAAAAATCAGATTTTTCAGCATTTCTAAAAAGAGAGAAAAGAGAAAAAAACTCTCCCCCTTCACTTTCTTCTCCGATCTAGGGCAATCCGATCTTCAGATCTCTTTGGGCCAAGAACAAAGGTTGTTCTACGCGACAAGAGCTACGCATACGTACCAAAGATTGCAGGTTTCACCACAATCTTGAAGACGGAATTTTTGGGATCAAGGTTTGAAAGCTTTATTTAGATCTTTTGGAGCTTCTACTAAGTATATATACACTACGAGAGGTAGGGTTCCTATCGTAACTAAGTTTGTTTCCAACCTAGGGTTAAAATAAGAAATGGGTAAGGTGTTAGAGATAAAATCTCATGTATAACACATGGCTAGGGTATTAGAGAATGAAAATGGGTATAGGAATATGTTTAAACCAAATCTTTCATGATTGGATTTTGATGAAATTGTTTGGTAGTAAATTTCATGGATAATGTGATCTTTTAGGCATGCTATGTGTGTGCCTTTTAGGTTGTTGATAAAATGCATAAGAATTTGAATGGAAATGCTGTAACATGCTTGGTGGAATATGATTATAGGCTTTATAGTATAATTGACATTGATAAAATTGGACATGTTTGTGAAAATTGTATATGCTCATAATATGCTCATGATATGATGACCTTAATATTATAATTGCCATTGTACATTACATTTGTTTATGCATGGGTGGCATCGCATTCGTAGGCATTTGACATGAGTGTTGGTGTGTGTGCATGATTTTGACCAAACACCATCTTTGGTGGATGATACATGGGCTCAGAAAAGTTGGACCTAGATTCGACTGATTTGCATAGGTTGTATTGGAAACAAGGGTTGGGGTTAGTAAGAAGGGCTAGATTCTCACACGGATGCAAGACCCGGTAATTTTGAATATGCACTCCCATTGGTATTTAGTATATAAAATGTGTCGGTGTACGTAAAGCTGTTGGTGGAAGTCTATAGATGTGTCGATTGGGTACCCATTGCTGGAAGTCCATAAATACCCACCTCAAAAAATACCCAAGGATTTTATAAATTTGTCATTGGAAATTTAACATCAATGGCGAGGACTTGGAATGTCCGGATGCTTACACACAGCATTGCATGTTTTATGAGAGCTAGTGGAGGGCTCGGGTTGCATTGTACTTGTGAGTTTCATTTCATAAGATCGCATAGCATTATAGCATTCATTTATGACATGTATGTATTTGAATGAATGCTTGTTGTGATGAGCGTGACTCACCCTTTATGAGATGTCCTATTAAGCGTGGGTTGGGGAGTAGCTTTCTTAGGAGATATTCTATTGAGCATGACTCTCTCTTTATGAGAATATATTTTAGGTATCAAACAAGTGCCGGTGGATGGCCCACATTTAGGCACTTGTTGATGAAGGAGCTAGAATATGGGTCTTAAATTGTATTTTTGTAATCCAATATGTAATTTGTGTTGAACTTGTATATTTGTATAAAAGAGACATGTAATGAACTCTGTTGGACAACATTTTGAGGTAAATGAATGAATTGATGAATATGTTAAGAGTTTAGAAGAGATAAGTTGAAGATTGGAAAGATTTGGGAAAAATTTGGACTCAAGTACCGGTACCTAAGTGATTAAGTATCAGTACCACGCTGTCGGATGGCCCAGGTATTAGTACATAGTCTTAAAGGTACCAATACATGTATTCCATTGGGCTCAGGTACCAGTACCAATGCTTTAGGTACCAATACCCCGATGGATAGTGAGCTCAGGTACCAGTACTAGGACACATAGGTACCTATCCTAGCAAACATTGGGCTTAGGTATCGGTATCATGTTACATAGGTACTGGTACTTGGCAAACAAAAGGACCAGGTCCGGTTACCGGTACCTCCCCCCAAAACTTGAAATTTTAAAATGTAACACTGAGGGGCATTCACTTTTTGAATCACCCCTATGGACGATGTAAATGGATAATTGGAAGTCCGAATTACTAGGATTTGGACCTTGGGATGGTCATGTGGTAGATATATGTACAGGTTATGTGTTGAGTAGTGCTTCGGTACAAGGGAAACTCTGTCTAAACCCTGTTTTGGTTATAATCCTGGTGAAGGGGATGCAATGACAACGTCTTGAGTTATGCGACATACACGGGTACTTCTGCAGGTTGATGGGTGATCAACGGGTTAAGAAAGGACTCTCGGATTTTTGAGGTGTCACAAAAACTGTGGGCGTACCATATGAGTGTTTGGTTAGAGAATTTTATAGTAATGTTCAGATCATTAAGGCTAGGAAGATTGAAATTTTTGTTAGGGAATTAAATTCCAAGTCACAGCGGCCACCATTTTTGATCAATTGAAGCCGATTAAAAGAGAGATTGGTGCCCATTTCCCTCTTAACCACCCTCCAATGTTTGATATTGGTATTTGGTTGATTGGTGATCCTGAGTATTCTGGGGAAGGCATGGGAAATTTATTAAGGAGACTTAACAGATAGTTTTCGCATTTTGAAGTTGATTATCATTTCTAATGTGATGTCTCAGTCCCAAAAAAATCAGATTTATATTGATAAGGCTTGGTTTCTTTATTCCTTTGGTGTTTGGCCATACTATTAATCTTCCTACACTAATTATGGACCAAATGGCTTTGACGGTCAAAAACAACAAACCTTCACTTCCATTTGTTGTTTTGATAACTAATATGTGTAGAAGTAAAGGTGTTGTTACAGACTCTACTTGGACTACTTTGGAGGGATTGGGGCATTTGGATGCCACTTCATCGAAAAAGATTCATGGAGGACAGCAAGGAGGACCACCAAAAGCCAACCGGCACATAAAGGAGTAGAACTAAATGAAGAGGAAGGACAGGAATATGACCAATAGGAGCAACCATCAAATGAGAAGATTGATAGATAGATAATGGTGAGTCTGTATGCAAGAATAGGATAATTTGAAACAACTCAAAATGAGGTTCAAGAAACTCAAGGAAATTCTCAGCCAAAAGGGAAGGAGAGCTGGAGGACCATCAAAATTCAAAATAGGCTTGGATTAGTTCATTTGAACCCTTTCACTATCTATCTTTCTCTCTCTAGACAGTTTACTTTTTGCATGCTAAAGTAATTTTGCGTTTCGGTTTAATTTTGAATTTCAATTAGTTTGCATTGTTTTCTTGGATAATAAGTAGAAATGTTTTTGTTAACATTGTAGTGGTTTATCTTGAGATATATTTTTTCTTCAATTTTTTGTGTTAGGATAGAATACTACGTACAAATCATGTTATGTTTTTTTTAGCATTCTATTTATTTGCAGGTGTAACCCTATAGAATTCATGAGGGAATTTTATCTATATTTTTATTGGAAACTTATCATGCTATGCACACTATGTTCTGCTATTCTTCGAAAATATTTAGAAATAACATGGTTATTTGGAAGTTTACATATATAGTGGAGATGTAGATACCATGTGTCATAGTTTTTAAACCTGGCCCGGAGATTAACCCGGTCATTGGTTCAACCGGTCATATAATTAATAATATAAAATAGTTATTAATAATAATAAATATGATATAATTATAAAATAGTTAGAACATAATATGTTTTATGTTATAGTAGATGAAATACAAAGACAAAAAATATTCTCAAATTTTTAATTTGTTTACACATGTTTTATATAATTGGATAGAGCATAAAATTCACTAATAACTATTGAATATTTGGTATAAAGAATAAAAATATAATGACCCCAATAAAATTAAAATAAAAATTGATAGAAAAAAAAAGGCATTAAAAAATAGAAGAAGAACTAAGGGAATCATCCAACATCGGTAAACCACAAGATGTGAGGTCTAACTGTCTTATAAGAAGAGAAACTTATTCCACTGTCTAAAAGCAGACCTTTGAAAGCATGTCACGTGCTCCTATAGTTGAGGGGAGCCAAGTGGACCACCTCTTCACTCAAATGGACCACATCTTTAGCCAGTATTGCAAGTTGTCCGGTTTTCAATGGGTCTAGTTTTCGACAGGCTTATGAAAATTATCTAGTTTTTGCTGATTTGTGTGGTTCTTTCACAGATTAATTGTTCAATCGATTCGATTAAAGAACCAGCCCGGTTTAGGCACCAACTTGCCAATTCTCCGGGTTGATTTGTCGGGCTTAGTTTTAAAACACTACCATGTATAGCTTTTGAGCCTATCTTCTTTGGATATATTTTGAACATTTACTCAAGTAAGAATTTCAATTTAGCTTTAATCCCTTGAATAATCTCATTATTTTTTATTTGATTAGCACCTGTTGAGTAATATGTTTACATTCCCCCTCTCAAATTTATATGAGAGTTATGCATGGGTTATATTCTAGAAAATGATATTAGGCCATTTGTGATATTATTTGAACCCTTATTCATTTCTTTTCAAAATTATACCATTTGTTAGACATGCTTGATCCTTAAAATGAATTTTTTTTTTCTTCAAGCCATGATTTTAACCAAGCTGATGAAAAAAATAATTGAACCTATCTAGGCTATCTAATCTTCTTGCACACTCTCTTAAAGAGAGGATTATATGGTGAAAGAAAGAAAAAAAAGAAAGAGTTTGAGAAAATAAAATGGATGGAGAAAGAAAAGAAATTTTGCCAAGAAAGAAGACAAATCAAACAAAGTCTAGTGCAAATTTTGGAAAAAGTAAGGGAAGGTTGAGCTTATTTCTATAAGGGGAAAGTGAGAAAAAAAATATAATAATATTAAAGGGAGATCATGTGCATAATTGAAATATAATTGGATAGCCTTTTTGAGCTTCTTATGTCTGTCATTTCACTACCCACTTACCCCTTGCCACGTTATGACCTTAAGAAAGTCCTTTTTTATTCCAGAATATACACACGTGCAATTCTATTTCACCTAATGCATGGGGGGATTTTTGATAATACTGTTTAATTTTAGTGTTAATATTCTTCCATGAGATTATGTCAAAGTCCAATTTGATTCCAAAGTCGTCCTTTGAATTTTTACAAGTGAAATGCTTTGCTACGATTTTCAATATTCTTATCACATATAAATCTTCAATGACAAGTCACTAAAGCTTGAGCGTATTATTTGCTGAGTGATTTTTCAGGAAAGGATTGACATCAAGGCTAATTTTGAGAAGTTGCAAGAAGAGCTGTGTTATTTCCCTGATTTTTCAAATAGTTAAGCATGACACACACAAAAGTTTTTAATAAAAATGTGGCGAATAATTGCACAAATGGAGGGTGTTATTCTTAGAATGAATTGGATAGGGAAGTATCTGAGGAATAAGATGGAATACCGTTATAATCTTACTTGTGAAAAGTATATAATATTTTGTCCTAACCATTAAAGTTTGTATGTACCTTCACGAGATACAACTCGTCCACTAGGGTGACCTACGGGTTTAAATGCCTGTTGCATGGACTAAATGCAATCATCAAACCTACAAAAATGGTTGTGTGTTTTATTTATTACAATACTAAGGACAAGTAATGTTTAGGTTGGGGTGTGATTAACTCTCAAAAACCACCTTTATGTATATAAGGGTTAATTACATTAATTAGATGAGTTAAAGAGTTAAAAGAAAGTTATATTATTATTGATAGATAAAATATTGATACTTTGAAATTATAGGGTCAAATGAGTGAAATTGGAAAGTTTGAGGACCAAGGAGCAAGTAAGTAAAAATTTTTAGGAGGTTGCCACAGTCTGAACGCACCTCCACCATCTGTATGCACCGGTAGGCATAAGTTCCAAGATAATTGCCGAAATGAAGGACTTCCAATGGATCAGGCTTTGAGACCCAACAACAATATTGGAGAAACAACCCAAGAAAGCCAAACTCAGGTCTATGGATGGAGAATTTAGACCCATTGAGATCTTGTGTCAAGAACCTAGATTATATTAAAATCTAGACGTATTGAAGAACCTGTCTCAAGAACCCAAATTAGAAGAAGGAATGCCACAAAGGTTGTGATCTACCTTTGATAAGTTCAAAAGTTCAATCATGAACAAGAGGAGTAAACTCCACTCAACTCAAAATCAAAATTCATTATGTATTGTCTCTCATATTGACTCTCCTATTTCATTGATAAAAAGCCTATTTATAAGGCTGGTCATTACAAGGAAAGAAATCATAATCTAATAAAGAAACAAATCCTAATCTAATAAGGAAACAAATCCTAATCTAATAAGGAAACAAGTCCTAATCTAAATAGGAATAACTAAAGTAAAATTTGTAACCCTTTCTCTCAAAAATGCCCTTGAGTGAATAGTGTCACGGGTACTGTAGCATAAACAGTACCGTGCTACAGTACTTATTCTAAACCCTAGTTCAAATAAAATAATAAGACATATGTGGACCAAGCATCCTCAAATCCACTTATTCTAAACTAATAATAAAAATTCTTTAAAACAAATTGAAAGCATTAACAACAAAAAAGGCCCTATCTCTAAGTCATCTTTTTATGTCTTCCATAGTTTGAATTAAGTGGATCAAAATTAGTTCTCCTTCTTTCAAGCCCATCTTGAGTGTTGGGCACTTGCAAGCTTCATCCCAAGTGCATTTCACAAATCCTTACATTACTTTCTTGATCTTCCTGGCTCTTGATCTTGTAATTGGCCAATTTGGACATGCAAAAGATCTTTTAGAGTAGGCCCACCTTAGTTCTCATCACTCGAATCTTCATCGACATCGTAAGGAGAAAGATAAAAAACATTGAAGGTAGAAAAAAAAAATTCAAATTTTCTCCTCTTTTTTTCTGCCCTTTTTTTTTCTTCTATTTTTTTTTTGGACGAATTTTTTTTTTAACCAACTGATTTGATAACAAACTAGATAGTAAACAATTGAAAAAAAACCCTCAAGATAACTCAAACCCTAGAACAATGAAAAAAAATATTTTTTTGGCAGCCACACAAAACCCTAAGAATTTTGGCAGCCCCCTTTTTTTTTGTAACCCTAGAACAATGAAGCCCTAGAATCAATTATGCTAGAAATAATTAAAAAAAAAAGATAGAATATGACCTGGTTGGAAGCCTTGCTCTGATACTAAATGATATGAACCCCAATCGACTTGCTTTGAGACCCAACAACAATATTGGAGAAACAACCCAAGAAAACCAAACTCAGGTCTATGGAGGGAGAATTTAGACCCATTGAGATCTTGTGTCAAGACCTTAGATGATGCAATACAAAATGATCCGTTGAGCATAAATGGAGGTCCTATTACTCGGGCGAAAGCAAAAGGATGAAGGAAGCATTGAATGGGCTGACTCAAGACATACGGGTTGATAATGCAAGTCCAAGCCTGAAGAGTGCGTTAGAAGGCTTTTCTACCATGGCATGCGTGGGCTTTAAGGGGAAAAGGCTTCAAGTTTATTTTAATGTAATTCAAGTCCAACAAACCTGATTATGTGGCTGTATGGGCTGATTACTTATTTAAAGCCCAACTTTAGTTATTCCTATTTAGATTAGGATTTGTTACCTTAGTAGATTAGGATTTGTTTTAGGGCTTTATATATACACACCCAAGACCTTGAAAAGAGGACATAATATTTTTATGAGTATTGTGAGGTTTCTACCTTATTGTTCTTCCAAGAACTATTTCAAGAACTTATCAAGAATTAATCTTTCTTGTGGCGTTCATCGACTTATCGCTCAATCTTGAGTGTGGCGTCTTTCTCTTGAACTTTTAACCTTGGGTTCTTGTTTCTTGAAAACATTGGGTCTAGGATTTTGGGTTCTTATAATTCTGGTTTGTGAACTTTCTTGCGGATTCTTCAATCAATTTACGTGTGGGTTCTTGAATTCGTTTAAGGGTTTCGCATCACTAGATTATATTAAAATCTAGACGCATTGAAGAACTTATCTCAAGAACCCAAATTAGAAGAAGGAACGCCACAAAGGTTGTGATCTACCTTTGATAAGTTCAAAAGTTCAATCAAGAACAAGAGGAGTAAACTCCACTCAACTCACAATCAAAATTCATTGAGTATTGTCTCTCATATTGACTCTCCTATTTCATTGATAAAAAGCCTATTTATAAAGCTGGTCATTACAAGAAAAGAAATCCTAATCTAATAAAGAAACAAATCCTAATCTAATAAGGAAACAAATCGTAATCTAATAAGGAAACAAGTCCTAATCTAAATAGGATTAACTAAAGACTAAAATTTGTGACCCTTTCTCTCAAAAATACCCTTGAGTGAATAGTATCACGGTACTGTAGCATGAACAATATCATACTACAGTACTTATTCTAAACCCTAGTTCAAATAAAATAATAGGACATATGTGGGCCAAGCATCCTCAAACCCACTTATTCTAAACTA
>CM042194.1:13698686-13711108 GCA_023539305.1 Ilex asprella | reverse complement strand
GCTCTGATACCAAATGATGTGAACCCCAATCGACTTGCTTTGAGACCCAACAACAATATTGGAGAAACAACCCAAGAAAGTCAAACTCAGGTCTATGGATGGAGAATTTAGACCCATTGAGATCTTGTGTCAAGAACTTAGATTATATTAAAATCTAGACCCATTGAAGAGCCTGTCTCAAGAACCAAAATTACAAGAAGGAACGCCACAAAGGTTGTGATCTACCTTTGATAAGTTCAAAAGTTCAATCAAGAACAAGAGGAGTAAACTCAACTCAACTCACAATCAAAATTCATTATGTATTGCCTCCCATATTGACTCTCCTATTTCATTGATAAAAAGCTTATTTATAAGGCTGTTCATTACAAGGAAAGAAATCTTAATGTAATAAAGAAACAAATCCTAATCTAATAAGGAAACAAATCCTAATCTAATAAGGAAACAAGTCCTAATCTAAATAGGAATAACTAAAGATTAAAATTTGTGACCCTTTCTCTCAAAAATGCCCTTGAGTGAATAGTTTCATGGTACTGTAGCATGAACAGTACCGTGCTACAGTACTTATTCTAAACCTTAGTTCAAATAAAATAATATGACATATGTGGGCCAAGCATCCTCAAACCCACTTATTCTAAACTAATAATAAAATTCTTTAAAACCAATTGCAAGCCTTAACAACAAAAAAGGCCCTATCTCTAAGTCATCTCTTCATTCTTCCATAGTTTGGATTAAGTGGATCAAAATTAGTTTTCCTTCTTTCAAGTCATCTTGAGTGTTGGGCTCTTCCAAGCTTCATCCCAAGTGGATTTTACTAATCCTTACATTGCTTTCTTGATCTTCTTGGCTCTTGATCTTGTAATTGGCCAATTTGGACATGCAAAAGATCTTTAAGAGTAGGCCCACCTTAGTTCTCATCAGATCTTTAAGATCTGTTTTCACTGTAATTTTTCTCCTCTATTAAAAAATCATAAAAATAGCATGCAAGTATAAGTAATTAAACATTCATAACAACACAACAATTAAAATTAAAATTTAACGCAACAAAATTTAAACACAAAATCCTAAAAGTTAACATCCTTGATTATGACAAAAGATAAATTTTCATCACATTCTTCTAAACTTAGAGAATCAGTGAATCGAGCAATCTCATGCCGCACATATCTTGTAAGCATTGGACTAGAATAAAATGGCATCTCAAGGTAATCCTTGCTTTGTCCATACTTAATCCAATCGAGACGATCAAGTGCACGAACTGAGATCGATTTTAAATTGATTAAATTATTTCATATGGATGAGTCGACCACATCGTTCACACCCACTAAGATATCTTGCTTGCTGATGCTTAGCGTATGAAATTTTTCCACACATGGGTTTTGGTTGATTTTCAATTAATTCTTACTTCCTAATCCATCTTACCTTTATCATAATCAAATGGTGCACATCTATTGAGAATGTGTGTAACACACAAAGATTAAAGCAAAAAAGTTTGTCAACCATTTTTTTTTTGAAAATTTTTCATAATTTTGTAAAAAAAAAACTCATTTTCCGGTTCTTTAATATTTGTCTGTTACAAAGACGATTTTCAAAAAAAAATTCCAAAATTCCCAAAAAAAATTCAAACACATGCGAACTTATTCCCACCCCCAACCTAAACTTAACAATATGAAAAAAATATGTAAATCAAAGCTTAAGAGGAACAAATGTATAAAAAGGTGACGAGAAGAAACAAAATTCACAATGTAACCTAATCTTCAAAACAAAAAAAGAAATAAAATGCAAAAGGAAAAGTCTAAATACTATATACAAGACGTGCTTAGGGGATAGATCAATTGGGCTTAAGTTCTTGATTAGAGTGAGTGCCTAGTTTCAAGTAGGGCTTGTTTCCTCTAACGGACTTCTTCTTGGTTAAGTCTATTACATCTCCTAATAACCCCTATGAAGAATTTAAAAAATTAGCATAAAAATCAACATTGGGATTTCTACTATCATAAACATAATTAATCAAATCGACATGTATATTGTCAGAACAAGAAGACATGATGAATTTCTCCTCTACAATCTCACCTAATACATCTACCTCACGAATTTCTCCTTCCTCACCTGGGTGCTTTATCACATAAAAAACATTCAATTCACAGGTCATATTTCCAAATGATAGTTTCATGACTTCATTCCTACAAATAATTAATGCATTCAATGTAGCAAGAAATGGATAGACGAAAATGATAGGAATTTGTGTAGTAGTATGCAAAACAAATTGAGTATACAAAACACTAAAATCCACAAGAAAATAAAACTTATCAACTTGAAAAAGCACATCCTCAACAATTCCTCGTGAAATTTTTATAGATTGGTCAGCCAACTTTAGTGTAACATTTGTGGATTTCAACTCACCCAATCATAACTGATTATAGACTATATATGATTGTAAATTGACACTGGCACCAAGATCAAGAAAAATTTCCTCAATTCTAAAGTTTTCAGTTATGCATGAAATTGTGGGATTCCTAGGATCTTTGTACTATAGTGGGGCATTGTCATGAATGATAGCACTGGCCGGTTTAGTCAAAAATATTTCTTTCTATATGTTTATCCTTCATTTCGTTGTGCAAAGGTCTTTCAAAATCTTAGCATATGATGAGACTTGTTTAATTGCATCCAACAGGGGGATATTAATCTTTACTTGACCGAACAACTCAAAAATTTATGCACTATTTTTCAATGGTTGATGTTTCTTGACTCGTTGAGAAAAAAGGCAAAGGAACAAGATTTCATTTATCTTTTTCTTTAGGCAACTCTATTTTCTTTTGAACAATTGGTTCAAACTCAACTAGTTCATTTACAAGGATTGACTCAACTACTGTGGCTCAAGAGTTTTGGCTACTATGGTCTTGTCAATCACTTTACCACTCCTCAATGTGGTAATTGTTTGGACTTGGCTTGGAGAAGGTTCAAAAGATATGATGTTAGCCTGAGTTTGACCCTCTGGTGGTTTAGGATGAGATGAACTTTTCCCTTCGCTGGTGTACTTAGATACTAGATCAACTTGGCTAAATGATTCTTAATATCCTTAATGTTTTATGAAGTTTGAGCTTTGAAATCATTGAATGCATGAGTGGACTATGTACTAAAACTCATTTGACTCTAAATGAACTGATTCATGGTATCTTCCAGACTTTTATTGTGTGGAGGTTGGTAAGGTGGATATGGCTGCTGGGCCTAAGGTTATGACGTAGGTGACCTAGTTTCTAGCTCATAGGTTGGGTGTTTCTCTAGTTAAAATTCGGGTGATTCTACCACCCTCGATTATAAGTCTTAGAATATGGATTGGAATAGGGCTTGTTAAAGTTAGAAATGGCATTGGACTATTTCGTTAAGACTTCCTTGGATTTTGGTATGGTAAGACACTCTCCCGTGGGTTGTCATAACAAAGTACAAATTCCACACAACTGGTTAGTCGGAGACACAACGAAAAATTCATTTACCTATTTCATCTTTAGAGCTTCTAGATTTTGACACAAAGCTGGCCCTTAGGTCATCATCCTTCGTTGACACATATTTCCCTCCCTTGGATATGGTCGGTCTAGTTTCAATAGTGTTTTTAGAGGCCGAGTCCCACATTTGAGAACTCTAAAAAATGGTATAAAAAAACTCAAATTCCTCATTCGGATTCTTTCTCATAAATTATCCTTGGGCCATTATTTCTACAAACTAACGCAATGCGACGGGAAGGGCATCATAAAAGAAACTAACTAGGGTCCAACTCTTGAATGCATGATATCAACAAACTTGGAAAAAGATCATTAAATCTCTCCAAACATTGGTAAAAAGTTTCTTCCTCTTTCAAAGAAAAATTCATGATTTGACATCTCAATGCATTGGTTTTGTGTACAGTTTTTTTTTTAAAAAAATTTAATTTGTAAGACTTGCAAACTTGGAATGAACTAAGCTTTGAAAGATTTTAGCCATTGTTTAGCTTTATCCTTCAATGAAAAAGGTAAAGTTTCAACCAAGCCATTTCAAAATTATCTTGTAATGCTCCTCATACTTCCTCAAATTCTTTCATATACAAATAAGGATTTTAAGACTCAAGACGAAGAAATTGTGGTATAAATTGTATTGTCCCTACTTTGATATTAAAATTTGGAGCATTTGTGGGAAAAACCAAATAGGAAGGGACACTAGTTCATGTAGGATGCAAATATTCTCTCAAAGGTCTAGCATTCTGAACCACCTCTTGTTCTCTTCGATTATTATTAGCCATGCTTAATTCAAGAGTTTGAAGATGCTTAGGATGATGAAGAAGATGAAGATGAAGGACTAGACTGATTTACAGACCCAATTGATGCCTTAGCAGACATAAACAATTACAAAAACAAACAGTATATGCATATAACACAAAGTAGGCAACTCCCCTGTCCTTTTTCAAACCACCATAACTTTCTGGCAACGGTGCTAAAAACTTGACTTCATCTTAGTATTATACCAAAGTATAAGTGCTAGAGTTGTAATATTACTTGGTGAAGTCTGAGGTTGAATCCTCAGAGAGTTATCTATTCAAAACTCGATAGAAAAATGGGCAAAATTGCCATGTGCATCGTGTGCATTACAACAACTTATGGTGTGAGCTTAAATCTGATAAATAAACACTTAAAAAAATCTTTGGTTACAACAAATAAAAAAGAATACTCTTTAGTTTGGGGATCCGACATGCATTCCAATGCTTGAGATTATCAAAATGCCATCTTATAACAATTAACCCCCGCATTAATTGAAAGTTAATTGGTAGGTCCAATGTATATGTTGAACCATATCACAACAGCTATTTATTTTAGCTGGAAGATCTATGGATCATACAACAACCAAATAACGCAAGTAATCCCGATGGTGAACCATTCAAAAGGTTTACTATGGCTATTCGAACGACAAGTCTATGATTCAATGAAGATAGAGTTCCAGTTATGCATTGAATCAAAAGCATTGGCAATGGCTGATGTGAACCCTAATCGACTTGCTTTGAGACCCAACAACAATACTGGGGAAACAACCCAAGAAAACCAAACTCAGGTCTATGGATGGAGAATTTAGACCCATTGAGATCTTGTGTCAAGAACTTAGATTATATTAAAATCTAGACCCATTGAAGAACTTGTCTCAAGAACCCATATTACAAGAAGGAACGCCATAAAGGTTGTGATCTACCTTTGATAAGTTCAAAAGTTCATCCAAGAACAAGAGGAGTAAACTCAACTCAACTCACAATCAAAATTCATTATGTATTGTCTCTCATATTGTCTCCCTTTTCATTGATTAAATGCCTATTTATAAGTCTGGTCATTACAAGGAAACAAATCCTAATTTAATAAAGAAACAAATCCTAATCTAATAAGGAAACAAATCCTAATCTAATAAGGAAACAAATCCTAATCTAAATAGGAATAAATAAAGACTAAAATTTATGACCCTTTCTCTCAAAAATGCCCTTGAGTGAATAGTGTCATGGTACTGTAGCATGAACAGTACTGTGCTGCAGTACTTATTCTAAACCCTAGTTCAAATAAAATAATAAGACATATGTGGGCCAAACATCCTCAAACCCACTTATTCTAAACTAATAATAAAAACCCTTTAAACAAATTAAAAGCCTTAACAACAAAAGACCTTATCTCTAAGTCATGTCTTTATGTCTTCCATAGCATGGATAAGTGGATCAAAATTGGTTCTCCTTCTTTCAAGCCCATCTTGAGTGTTGGGCTCTTGCTAGCTTTATCTCAAGTGGATTGCACCAATCCTTGCATTGCTTCCTTGATCTTCATGGCTCTTGATCTTGTAATTGGTCCATCTAGACATTCAAAGGATCTTAAAAGTAGGCCCACCTTAGTTCTCGTCAATGGCAAGACTTAACTCGTTTATCACCAATCTCCCAACTGTTACATAAATCCCAACTATATGCATCATTGTATCATTCATGAAGTACATAATAAAGAATAGATGGAATTGATGTGAAACCCGCCAAGAATAACGAGAACCAACAACGAAAAGGAATCCAAGATCGTTCTACGTTCAGATTTGAATGGAAGACCTCGACCCGTTGTTTACGACAAACAAGAACCTTGGTATATAGACCTCAACCTGCTGTTTGTGAAACAAGAATCTTGGTATAAAGGAAGACGCCACAAACGGTATGAAAATCCGTTTGATAAGTCGATAGTGAACGCCACGGGAAATCCCGATAAGTTCGTCTAGTTCTTCAAAGAACCAAAGAGAAATATACTCTCACAATTTGCTGAATAACAATCTGAATTTTCATTGATTTGAATGCCTATTTATAAAGGCTAGTTATTATAAGGATTAGGAAACTTCCTAAAATAGCTTATCCTATTTAAGGAATATTTCTTACTTGTGGGTAAAGAAATATCTCTTACTTTTCTAAAAAGAATAACTCACATGCCTAAATTTAAAAGGAAAGTACTTGGCATGCAAGCTTTACAATCAAACCCTAACAAGAATGAATACTGCGCCGTTACAGTAGCATGAACAGTACGGTGCTACAGTAACTCCGAAAATCCTATTTCATAAGAAGTAAAACATGTGGGCCAAGCATCCTCAAGCCCACTTATTCTAATAATAATAATCCTTTAAATAAATTGGAGGCCTTAACAACAACGGGTCAATTTAAGCTTAGCCTTAGCCTAGCCGGATTCCTCTAGAACTTGAACTATGTTGATGAATCTTTGTTATTCAAGTGGATCATGGTTAATGGGCCTCCACGAACTTGCTTGAGTCCATGCCTCTTGAATTAGACCATTGAGTACCTCCTTAAACTTCCTTGCTCGTGCTCTCGTAACCGGCCCAATTGGAACTTTAACTAGATCTCTTGAAGTTGGGTCATGATTTGCATCATTCCCCTCCTCTTGAAAAGGATTTGCCCTCAAATCATCACCTACATCAAAAAGGACTCAAATCAGTAACATTAAAAGTAGCACTTACATTGTACTCACCAAGTAAATCTAGCTTGTAGGCGTTGTCATTGATGCACTCTAGGACTTGGAAAGGACCATCTCCCCTTGGAAGCAATTTGGAACGCCTTTACGCCGGAAATCTCTCTTTTCTCATATGCAGCCAAACCCAATCTACGGGTTCAAAAATCATCTTGTGATGCCCCTTGTTTGCTTGCTTTGCATACTGCTCCGTTCTTCGCTCAATGTTGAATCTTGTTTTCTCATGAATCTGCTTGACAAAATCAGCTTTCTTCTTGCCATCTAAGTTAACATTCTCAGTCAAAGGTAAAGGAGATAAATCCAATGGAGTTAAAGGATTAAATCCATACACAATTTCAAATGGTGAAAATTTAGTAGCAGAATGAACAGATCTGTTATAAACAAACTCAACATGCGGTAAACATTCTTCCCATGTCTTGATGTTCTTTTTAATGATAGCCCTCAATAAAGTAGACAAAGTCCTATTTACTACTTCAGTTTGACCATCAGTTTGTGGGTGACAAGTCGTAGAAAACAATAGCTTAGTACCTAGCTTACACCACAAAGTCTTCCAAAAATAGCTCAAGAACTTAGCATCTCTATCAGAAACAATCGTTCTAGGCATGCCATGTAATCTCACAATCTCTCTAAAAAACAAGTCAGCAACATGCGAGGCATCATCCGTTTTGTGACATGGAATAAAGTGTGCCATCTTAGAAAATCTATCTACAACCACAAAAATTGAATCTCTCCCATGCTTAGTCTTAGGCAATCCTAACACAAAGTCCATTGACAATGTCAATCCATGGCTCACTAGGAATTGGTAAAGGAGTATACAAACCATTGGACTGCACTCTGGATTTAGCTTGCCTACATGTAACACATCTACCACAAATTCTTTCAACATCTCTTTTCATGTGAGGCCATGCAGGAGTCATCCGTGTCATAGAAAGACTCTCGATTATACAAAGTATCTTAGTTTTGCTAGATGCAGTCAATCATCCAATAAACAAGGAAATAAACATTAAGCATTAGAAAAGTGCATAAATATAACTCCCAAATAATTTATACATACACCTCACCTCTTATTAAAGAGTGAATGAGAAACTACTCGCTCTTCATAGCTTTGGTAAAGCAAGAAAAATGAGTGATGCTCATTCCTCTAAATTGAGGGCTTCAAAAAATAAAAGCACAATAAACAAGGAGTCAATCTTCAACGAAGAATGAGTGAATCACGTTCCACGCTTCACGGCTTTTGTAAAACTCTAGAAAAGTGGAAGAGTTTCACTCCTCTAAGAGAGAAGGAAGCTCAAGCAATGGAAGTAAAGGACATTAACAAAGAAATGTATATAATAGCCTCTATGTAAAGATCAAACATAAATGGAGAAATGAACTTCTTAATAAACGCAAATGTAAACATGAATATAAAGACTAAGTAAATAGAGGAACTAAAACTCTTAAGTAAATGTGAACATGAATGTAAGAAATGAGTGGAAGTTCTAAGCTTCCCAACTCAACAAGAAAAGAACTAAGACAAAGCAGAATTAGAAGTGCTGCCCCCTTGTTCTCCAAAAAATGGGTGTATTTATAGGCAAGAAGAAGGTAAAAGGGGAGTGAAGAAATAGTGCTTGTCGTCTAAGTCAAAGTGAAAATCCAACCACTCTGCAGGCAGTCTCTCAAGTACGTTTGAACATTAGATGGCATTCGAACGTCATTATTGCTTTTGC
This sequence comes from Ilex asprella, assembly GCA_023539305.1. Taxonomy (NCBI): domain Eukaryota; kingdom Viridiplantae; phylum Streptophyta; class Magnoliopsida; order Aquifoliales; family Aquifoliaceae; genus Ilex; species Ilex asprella. The sequence continues at coordinate 13,702,401 of CM042194.1, read as the reverse complement.
TTTATGGGCGTTGGAACGGTGCATGGCATTGGAACATTTCTTTTGTCTTTGCTCTAAGAGCGTTTAAATACCAGTTGAGATCCGTCCTTATTACTCAGATGTCACATGGCCTGTGGTCCTCCAGGAGAATCTCTTTCCAGACTCCATTCAAAACTTGTCATTAATTTGCTGCAACACACCATGTCTTCAGTCTGATCTTGTCAGTGCTTCAGTGGACGTTCAAACGTGAGTTGGCGTTCGAACGTTGGTTCTTAGTTACTCCAGGCTTTGGTTCTTGGCTGCAACACATTCTGTCTCAGCTGGCTTGATTCTCATGAGCGCTCGAACGTTTGTTGGTGTTCGAACGTCACTTCTTTGTTCCAAACTTTTTCAATTTGTTTCCTAATGTGTTGGTATTGCTTTCGAATGTACTTTTTGTTGCCCTTGAACCCTTTTCTTCACTTTAGAACCTGAAATATCATCATTTAAACTCCATCAAAGTATAATTAGTCCAAGAAAGGCATAATAATATGCTATATTTGAGTACTAATACACACACACATATTTTGTTCATCCACACATGTTTTCCCCATTTCTTGCATATATCTGAGGAAGAGTGATACTCACCTAACCATATAAGCCACAGACACATTACCGAAATCATTTTGGGAGATTAGGGTTGACGAAATAAGTCAAGCATCCCCTTAAAGGAATTGTATCCCTGAACTTACACACATTTGTAAACAAAAACATGCACATGCAATAAGCTACATAACACTCTATGACCATAAGAATTGTACCTTTACTGTGTCTGAGACTCAACTTAATCATGTTCAATCAATTACTATACCAAGAAGTGGTAAGGTGATAGACAAGACCATCACATCCCTATGTAAATGAACCAAATGTAGAGTCTACACTAGAGTCTCATGATTACCATGTGTTAAAGTTGGAAAGAGAGCCACCATGCCCAATTGTTGTACCTCTTTGCTGAAGATTCATAAAACCACAAACATTAAATAACCATGCAAAAATTTTTGATCTCTTTACGAAAAAGTGAAGATCAACATCCCCCTGTTGGATGCCATCAAACAAGTCCCTTCATATGCAAAACTTCTGAAGGACTTGTGCACCATTAAAAGGAAGATCATTGTACAAAATAGGGCATTCCTCAAGGAACAAGCTAGTATTATAATTTAGCACAAGGCTCCTCTAAAATACAAAGATTCTTGATGTCCCACCATCTCATGTATCATTGGAAATTATAATATTGAGCAAGCATTGCTTGATCTTGGGGCAAGTGTCAATCTGCTTCCATATACTATCTACATGTAGCTAGGTCTAGGCGAATTTAAGCCTACAAATATCACTTTGTAACTAGATGACTGATCCATTAAAGTTCCAAGGAGAATAGTTTAAGATGTTCTTGTCCAAGTTGATAAATTCTATTTTCCTATTTATTTTATTATGTTAGACAACCAACCTATCATGCACACTAGCACTTAGATTCTAGTCATTCTAGGCCGACCATTCCTTGCTACCTCTAATGCTCTAAATAATTTCAGGAATGGAGTAATGAAGCTATGTTTTGGTAATACGAATTTGGAACTGAACCTTTTTAACATAGCTAAACATCAAGGGGAAGAAGAAGACATGCATGAAATCAATTGCATCGAGTCGTTAATTGAAGAATTGTTTAATGATGCATTTGATGAAAACGAGTTGGAGTCAAATATGTTTGATCAATTTTTTTGGAGTTCGAGTCAGTGTTAGATAGTGAGTTTGTAAAATTTTGAGTCTATCGTATATATTTCTTTTGTGGGGACATGGATCCCAAAGTTTGAGGAGTTGTCGCCAAGTAACACAAAGGCTATTCCATCCAGTGTCACATCACCAAAACCTGAGTTGAAACTCCCGACTTACTTGAAAAATGTTTTTTTAAGGAGGAAGAAACTTTCCTAGTGGTAATTTCTTCTAAGTTGTCCGAGTCATAAGGGTCAAAATTGATAGAAGTCATAAAAAAACATTAAAATGCAATTGGATGGAGCATAGCTTACATTAAGGGTATAAGTCCTCTTATTTATGTGCATTGTATATACCTAGAGGTGGACTCAAAACCCTCTTGTCAACCGCAGCAATGGTTAAATCCACATCTCAAAGAGGTTGTAATGGCAGAAGTGATAAAATTATTGGATGTGGGTATCATTTACCCTATCTCTGACTGTAAGTGGGTAAGCCTTACCCAAGTAGTCCCTAAGAAATCTAGTGTTGTAGTAGACAAAAATTAGGAGAATGAGTTAGTCCCAACTCATATTGTCACAAGTTGGTGCATGTGTATTGACTACCAGAAATTGAACTCTATTACCAGAAAATACCACTTTACTTTACCTTTTCTCGATCAAGTTCTTGAAAGGATAGCTAGTCATATTTTCTATTATTTCTTGGATGGGTACTTTGGGTATAACCAAATTTATATTGCATTAGATGACCAAGAAAAGACTACCTTTACATGTTCTTTTGGTGCTTTTGATTATAAAAGAAAGTCGTTCGGACTATGCAATGCTCCAGTCACATTTCACTGATACATGTTAAGTATTTTTAGTGATATGATAGCACACTTTTTGGAGGTCTTTAGGGATTACCTTTCTGTGTATGGTGACTAGTTTGAGTTGTGTTTGAATAACTTGGAAAAATTCCTCACTCGGTGTGAGAGAATAAATCTTTTCTTGTGATTAACCCTAGAAAGTGCATAAATTAATTAGGTTTTAGGGTTAATTGTGAGCGTTAATTGTTCTAAAATGTTTGGCTTAAATAGTATAATGCCTAATGTGTGAAAACTTTATCCTGTAGGAAGAAAAACCAGCAACTTGGGACCGTCTAAATGCTGTTTATAGCATCCCGACAGTGCCCAAGGTCGGCAAAGTCAACAAAGGAGGCTTTCTTGCAATAACTAGTAGATGACCATCGTTTGGACGACGGTGGTAGCTTTCGGACTACCCCCTAACCGCCTTAACTTCAAAGCTCTTCTCGCATTGGTTGGATAATGCAACAAGTGATCCTATTGGCTAGTTCACTTAAACTGACTTAGTGCATCTTGGAAGGCCTATACATAGGCATGCCTGGGATCATTTTCAACAAGTTATTTTCCAACATTTAGAAGGCAAAGCTCTAGGAGAAAATTACCCTACCCTAAACTCTCCTAAGCCAAATCTCTTCTTCTACATTTCTTGTTCTTCCTTTCAACATGGAGGGTTGAATATCCCTCACTTTTCCACTCTAGTTTGGTAAGTGAAGAGTGGGGTGTTTCAACTATTCATGGGGGAAGGATTCTTTACATTTGCTTTGTATTTACGTCACTAGGAGGAATGATATTCTCTTACTCTTCTTGTTTGTCTATAGCAAGGCCTATAATTGTCTTTCTCTTACTCTTTAGTAAAGGGTAAAGACATGTAACTTCGTTTATGTAATGAAAGTGCCAATGTTTATTTGTACTTTAATGTTTATACCTCCTTTAAATGATGGATGGTTTACATTGGTGTTCGGTATATTGTATTATTATACCTTAGGTTGTGCTCATGGTTACGATTACCAAGCTGGACTTATTATTTATTGTCATTCCTGATGCGAATCATGGCCCAACTTCAAGAGATCTAGTTAAAGTTCCAATTGGGCCGGTTACGAGAGCACGAGCAAGGAAGTTTAAGGAGGTACTCAATGGTCTAATTCAAGAGGCATG